>OX421455.1:8783667-8823667 GCA_949126865.1 Montipora capitata
CCCAGATCTTTCTGGACAACTCCAGCCTCCTTTCCAGTGTATACTTTGCTACCCAGAACATAACCACTGGTTGATTCAGCAAGAGTAAAAGCCTTTATTCCAAACCTGCCAGGTTGGCTTGGGATGAACTGCCTAAAATGAACTCTGCCTTTGAATTTTATTAGAGTCTCGTCAACAGCAAGTTCCCTCTCAGGGTGGTAAACTGCTTTAAATCTGGGTACCACAAGATCAAGAACAGGTTGAATTTTGTATAATTTGTTGTAGTCTGGTGAGTCAGGTCTGGGGCAAGGTTGTTATCAGCAAAATGAAGGTAATGTAAAATCTGAACAAACCTTGTTCTTGACATAGTAGCAGGAAAAAATGGGTTGGACAGTATTGGGTCAGTGCTCCAGTAGGATTTAATATTTGGCTTATTAACAATACCCATGCACAAATAAAGAGCTAGCCAAGCTTTCATTTCTTCTACAGACACTGGATACCAAACTGAACTTTCTTCAGGCCCTCTCCTCTGTAAAGCATTCAAATTAGTTTGAGTGGCTAACAGCTGCCATAACTGATCTATAAAGAAGAGCTCAAAAAAATCTTTGCTTGACTTCAATGATGCAGGATCCACAGCCATTCCAACAGTTTGATTAAAGTCAATATCAGTTCTTGTGGTTAACTCTTCGGTCCAAATCGATTCATCTGTCTCCAATTCTTCATCATCTCCGCTTTCCCCTTCTTCGCCTGCTTCACTATCACCTAAGTCTGACAAAAAATCGGAGCCCACTTCTTCATCTGACTCTGGATGCTCAAGGAAATTATTCCCCGAATGAACACAAGATAGAGGAAGGTCATCCTCATCGACAAACTCAACTTCAACGGCGCTTTCATCGCTTTCGATACCAAAATCTGTTACTGGATCTATCCTCGAAGTCGCCATATTTAAATACCCGATCAAAAAAACAACACAAAGAAATTTACATTCAAAAACTTTAACGAAATCTTCCAAAATTCTACCGAAGCTTCGATGAACTGAAAAACTACTTCATATTAGTTATATTTAAATGAATTGCTCGTAACCAAGCCCCTGAAAACCTATGAAATCGCTCCTCCAAAAAGGTTTGTATATTTCTACGCATATATGCGTAGTTGGTCCGTTAAGGGCTAGGAGAATTTTTGGGATTGAAGGAGCAAGCTCTTCAGTTTGGAATTGGTGGTTTCTCGCCAAAGCTAATCGTCCACGAGCAGTGGACAGTGGGCAGTGGCAACCAGAACGGGCAAACTTAATATCTGATGAAGACAGCATTGCGCTCATCGGTAAGTCGTAGAACGCTCTATTAACCTGAGTAGTTTTGGTACAATCGTCAAGGAGTCTATAAAGCGTACATCCAGATGGGCAGCAAAGTACTATACTCAATCTGCCGTGCTCATTTCAGCTGTTGCAACGATGGCACCTTTACCAAGTGAAGGAATAACACCAGGAAAGGAGGTACAGATGAAAGAATGGTTAGAGAGCTACGCCAACGGACTGTTAGGAGTGAGACAACAAAAGATAAGGCTGGTCTACGCTGTCTACGCTGTTCAACCCACGGGCAACGAGTCTGAAGAGAGCCTTCCATTCCCTGACAAAATCGATATCTTTAGATCAGCGAATTCCGTACCACAACCAGTTGTCAGTATACAATTTGTGGACGATGAGAATGTTTCTGAGATTTTCGAGGATCACAAAGAGGTAAAAATTTGCTGAATATGAGACTGATTCTAAAGACGACAAAACCGAAAATGAATAACATCTAGAGCTTGTCAAGAGAGCGTATATTACCCGATCCGGCAGAGCTGTTCGTGCATTAATTTTTGCGTTTCGACTTGTGACTGTAAGTAGTAAATGACAGTTGTCTTTATGACGCTTGCAATGATATTATTACTTCACAGAAACACACACAAAAAACAGAGTTATTGAACTTTAAGAGCAATCAAATGATGCAATCGTACAAGTTACTAGTTTTACATCTTGTATGGGGCTTAAAAGCCACGTCACTAGCCAAACCAGTTCCAGATTTGCAGAATAGCTAAAGAGCTCGATGTGCGTTTCTTGGAAACTGGCATGCTTTGCGCTGATGCCCGTCTCAAAGGCCTGGGTGGTGTAGAGAATGAGGCCAATAACTTGCCAGGCGAAAAACAGAACGTAAGCAATGCCGCCAATTGTTTTTGAAGAGGCGGATGTGCGTGCCGCAAAACGATTCAGCACAGATGATGACAAACGATCTTGCACATCCTTTCTGAATCCTTCAATCCTTTCAAAGATGAAGAAGGGTGACCGGGTAACCTCTGAAATCTGAAAATCCATCTAAGGGGGAAAAGAATAAAAGAGAATAAAATCGTCTGAAAAGGCTACAGAATTAAAAGAAATCACCAATTATTACTGAACAAGATGTGGTCATTTATTGTGACGTAGTAAGTCACCGTGGCAGCGGGAAACCCCTGTAATAACACCTATCTGTACAGCGGATCCAGAGCCACCTTAAAGTGGTACTATGATCAAAAAATCATTTCCTTTTTTTCTTCTAATTTTGAAAGCGTGTTCGCTTAACACCTAACTGGCAAAATTTTGAGCTTTGAGTTTTATCCAAAGCCTGTTTATTTTGAGTGTAAGTTTTGGATTTCATGGTCCGCCATTACTCACGTTCAAAACTGGCCGATTGGACCTCAGAGGGTAGGATCTAGAGAAAATGACGTCATTTACTCACTAGCTTAAAATTTCAGCGTGTAAACGCAATTTATTATATATGCAAAACACGGGTTGAAAAGTTTGAAATCCAAAGGAAAAACAAATTTTTTTTTTTTTGGTCGTAGTACCACTTTAAATCTGGGATTTTTTAAAGGTGGCTCTAATTTTGCAGTACAGAATTCTTTGTGGGCTTTGCTCACACTAAGTTGTCATCCGCGGTATTTGTCGGCATACGAGAATGGTCACGTGACCCTCAAGAGTTTCCAGAGGCTTAGGTACTAGCGCGCGGCCTTTTTGTATCCACGATTTGCTGCTTTCGAAAAAATTTTGTTTTGTTTTCTCGTGATTTGAGACACCGAGGTATGTGGTATTTCATTTTTGGCTGGTACTGAATGTCGACATTATGAATGTTTTGGATTTGTCAGACGGGGATGCTCGTCGTCTCGCTTAGGGGTGTAAAGTTTGGATTTTGGTCTCGCTTAGGGTGTTCCGGACAAAGCGCCAAAATTTTAAGCCGCCAAGATCAAAATTTGCTTAAGCCCAGCCCAGATTGTTCTCCTTTAGAGGTCACAAAAAGCTTGATCCACGCCCAGGTGGTCTCCTTTAGGGGTTAACTTTAAAATTTCCGACGAGCATCCCCGTCTCTTCCATATGGGAGTCCCCCCCCCCCCCGGGCATTATATGCAATACTAAAAGGTGGACAAAACTTTACTGTGACCTACTACTACAGTCACAGTGTTTAGTTTACCTAAATGGCATAGGAATACCTCTTATCCTTGCTTGTTAAGTTAATTCGTTAAACAAAGTTGCAAATACTATTATCTTCATTTGTTTGATTGTATTGTCAATTTAGGTTTCATCAATAATTTTTAAGTTGAGTTTACCCTATGAAACAACTTGTTTGACAGTCAGTCAATGACGTTTCCAAACCTCCATTACTTCGCCGTGGTCAATAGACAGTAAATGCCTATTCATGATATGTCAAGGCTCAAGATTTGTATCAGCCGATGGCGAGGTGCGAAACCCACTGCCAACTATCAAAGTTGATAGAAACTAAGTGAGCACGAGCCCTCTAATTGCTTTAGCATAACTCATTGACAGATTTATTTAACAAAAGGATAAAATGTGAAGGGGAAGCCATTTGTAACAACCGTGATTGCAGCTCCTGGTCATGTCTATGGATTGTTAGCCACTCTTGGGAAGTTGAGAGCAGCTTTTGGGATAAGGTGGCTAGGATATATATATTCCGGCTCCGAATTATTTTCATCCCATTCAGAGTAACTTTTTCAGTTCTATTTTCAAACACTGGGTGCAGAATTGTATATTTAAAGCAGTTAAATTTTGGGAAATTCGTAATGAAGTTTATTTACACACACACACTTTTGTTTCCTAACATATTTTATGTGGATTGGAGGTCTTGGAACATTTCCCTGGAAAGAAACCAATATTAGAGGAGTTCACAGTCTAAATGAAAACACTTTGATGGATAGGTGAAGAGTACAATGTGCAAAGTAGGTGCGGAGTATAAGGAAACTGCTGAAGGGAGGCAGTGTGGCCCAGTGGTTAGGGCGCTTGCTTTGAGATCCGGAGATCCTGGGTTCAAGACCCGCCCTGACCACTCGTTGAATTTATTCCTGGTAGTCCCTGGTTCAACTTCCCAGCTGCACTTGTAAATAGCCGACTGGTTTGCCTCCGACTAGTTGGGATTCTTAACAGTTGTTGTTGTTCTGTTCCGTCGTTTCGTCGTGTTTCATTGGCCCTGAAAAGTGGATATTTGATCTCAACTTCAGCAAATACATTTTTGCTAAAACTCTAATTTTCTGATGTTGGATCGATTAGATGGGTTGCGTACAAATAGAAAACTTCGGATTAAACGATTCAGAAACTCGCTGACTTTTATTGCCCCATCAAGTTCCAACAACACTCTACACGAAGCCGGGTACAGAGTTCCACAGGAAGCCCAGAACGCAACTCTACACTGAAAGCCTCATGCAAAAGATAGATTACTACGAAACGTCTGCTTTAACTTGAAACCGGAATTGTAACATTTAGACTCTTGACTTTTAGTTGCGCTCAACTCTTTAAGTAGGCTTTGATAGATTGTGCTCGCAACTTTTAGCAACTTTTGGAATTTTGAGCAACTTTTCCTTTCGAGCAACCTTAAGCAACTTTTATCTTCTGGAGCAACTTTTACCTCTCTGTTTTCATTTTATTTATTTATTTACTTGTTTATTTATTCATTTATTTATTTATTTACTTTTATTTATTTTAAAGGGTTAGTGAAGGGCACAAAGAAAGACTGCTTGTAGTTGTATACTTATCGTTTATTTCCGACTATTTAGTTGTATACTTATACTGCTTGTAGTTGTATTTATTTATTTATTTTATTTATTTATTTATTCATTCATTTATTTATTTATTTATTTACTTTTATTTATTTTAAAGGGTTAGTGAACGGCACAAAGAAAGACTGCTTGTAGTTGTATACTTATCGTTTATTTCCGACTGGCATAGAGAAGCATATATAACAAGTAGGTGTGCTACGTTTAGCCTACACCCTACCATGAATAATAACTTAAGCATGCTGTGATACGCTGACTACGGGGCGTTACAAGAAACGCCTAAATACATATGATATTGCGTGTTGTTATATTTTGGGCGTCATGATCATACGATTAGCGCTCATCGATTTGTAGTTGCCATTTCGTTTATATTACACGCATCGCAGAGCATACATTAGTCCTGTTCCGGGACTCCCTCTTACCCTGCCCTGAAAATGAGCCTGGAACCTTGGCGGGAAAAAAAGAGGGTCCTTTATTGCTTGTAGGTGCATTCTCGGAATGAGCCAATCATATTACATTAGATACCAGGGTGGATATGCAAATCAAGGAATCGCGAAATTTGGAGACATAGAAACCCCGACAGAAAATCGTATATGAAAATTACTGTTTGATTTTCGGTGTCAGGAAAATTACATCAAAATCGATTATCATATAACTTGATCGAGAGAAGTAATGAACAATAAACAAGAGTTCCATCATGCAGGAGATTTATGAGTCATTGTTGAGCCATTTAGATCCACGACCTACAGGACATTTCTAAGTTTCATAGTTCCACTGTAACACACGCATACGATATGTTTTGCAGTTTTAGTAGAAGCTATGGTGACGACAACGCCACAAGATAATAATTTCATTAGTTAAAACGGGAAAAAAACCGCGGGGCACGCATTGTAGCAAAATATAGTTTTTGGTCTTTTTGCGGTACTCCGCGTAACCATGAAGACGCCAAATCACCAAACTTGAGGTTTTGACGACTTTCGTAAATGGGCGACCACTTTTACGTTCTTTTGTATTTATGTTAATTAGTCAAACCTACTCCCCTCATTTTGAAAAAAAAAAATCTTTTGAAATTTGCTGGTCGTAGCGAGGTTAGGAAGGCTTATTAGCATTAAGCTCCTTTTTCGGTCGCCATTATGAAAGAGGTCTATATACGAGGGACTTAAAGATCTACGTAGGCGACGTCGACGAAACGTCAACTCAAAATATAGGTTTACACTGTTTGCAAGTCTATCAGAATTATTAAATCTTCTTCGCGTCGTTCAATGTAGCCGAAATATCCTAAAAATCAGGAGTAAAAATAGATAATGAAAGGTTCGGGTTGTGGTTTATGACTAGCGGGATTCTGAATGAATAGAATGACGAATGCTTCAGCTGTCACAGTGATTCTCATCTGGGATTTAGTTTTATTACGTGCGGTAATATAGCCAGACATAAAGCGGACAATGGTGACAGGAACATTGAGGCCATGGGATACATTTTTGTGCACTAAACGTCAAAATGCCCGCGTTACTAGTACTAGTACTATTGAAAGAAATCATCTCATTTCATTTATGGAGGTTTACAATTACCATCTAATTTACAAGAGTGACATAGTGTGCTGAACTGTAATAAAAATATATACAAAATAAATCTGACAGTATTGACGGTTTCCATATGACGTCACGGCGGCCATGTTGGTATACAGAACAATGCATTAAAATGTCATTAGGAAATTTGACTCTATTATTATTATTCAAAACCTGTGGGACCATTTCTATTGTTTTGTACACCAACATGGTCATCTCATCATGTGGATGCAAACCAAGAATAGCGTTTACATGATCAATATTTCAGTTACAAGATACTGCGTCAATCTGTCTATCGATATTCATTGATTCCAGTATATATGAATTTCCAATTTGTGTGGTCAACACAACTGAAGGAGCCAAAATGACAAAGATAAGTTAAGTTGACAAGTCGATACAAAAGTAAATCCTACACAATTAGGAGTACATTACAAATAACCATTCAATATTAAAATCAATTAAAGTGAATAAAAATGGCCTGGGGCCCGTTTCTCGAAGGTTCCGAAAACCTTTTCGGGCGCGAAAAGCCGATCTTTTAACATTTTCTCAAGGTAACAAAAAGCAAACTGACTGTTAAGTTTGACGATTCAAAACCTGACTCCGTTCTTGAGATTCAGAGGGAATTGTGACACCCGAAAACCGCCAGTAAAGTTTCGGGACTTTCGAGAAGCATACCCCTGGAGTGAGTCATTAATGATGTGATTCATTCATACAACTGATACATCATACATCGCATTTTCAATGTGAATATACTCAAGTCCGCCTTACAATGATAAGTGGCAGAAGCAGCATTTCCAGTCCAGGTAACATGATATTAAAAAAAATACTCTAATTTACAGCCAATGCAGCACCACCGAAACTGTTTGTCTGGACGGGAACTCAACCCGACCAACAAGGACAAACTAGTGCCAGAACGGGTCAGAACTGTCCTGAGCTCGGGCTCTGCGGACATTAAGGCCAGCGCACTGACCATCGTTTAATTAAATTACGGTATCAAAACGTTCGTGTCCGAACGAAAATTGGTTAGTGGGACTACAGCTCTTCTTCACTTGAATGCTTAACTGTAGTAAACACAATGGTGTCACAACGACGACGAGAATTCTCAAAATAGTCGTGGTGACAGAGTATGTTTCTATTATCGACAAACAGTTTTTCCCTATGGAAAATATAAATTCTGTAACAGAATATAACCACGGATAATCTACGGATTGTACCAAAAACGGAGTGGAAACTCAAGTCAGTTTCAGTCTCTTGGTCTATTCCATACACGTCGAGGGCAAACTGTATCGAGCCAATAACAAACTGAATAAAATAATTTACAAACAAGAGAAAGACGTTGACTTTGATGAATGGGAATACAGTGCCGTTATTTCGCGAATGATTCACCTAAGTGAAGTTTAAGAAGGCAAGGAGGATAACTTGGACGGGTCGCTCAACCATAAAAGCCACAATCAACGCTATTTCGATTCCAGAGTGATCATTGATCGCATGTATTATGGGATATCCCCCCATGGACACTCCAGTTAATGCCACAAGACTTCAAAAAGACGGCAAGCGAACAAGTTTCCTCAATATCACAGCATAACCATGAAACGAGGACATTTTGGACAAAGCTATCATCACTAAAGCAGTGTTTAAAAGCCACGTCACCAGCCAAATCAGTTCCAGATTTGCAGAGTGGTTAAAGAGTTTTATGTGCGTTTGTTGGAAAGTGGCACGCTTTGCGCTGATGCTTGTCTCAAATGCCCGGATGGCGTAGAGAATGAGGCCAATAACTTGCCAGGCGAAAAACAAAACGTAAGTAATGCAGCCAATTGTCTTTAACGAGCCTGATGCGCGTGTAGCAAAACGATTCAGCACAGTTGACTATGAGTGTTTTCTTTGTCTTGCTTCAACGGAATAGAATTCGTTGACGATGATTGCTGAAGCAACACACGAATAATTCCTTGATTCCAAGCATAATGATACCTACTTCAAAATTAATCTCTAGTGATCGCTAGCAAACATTTATGATTTCTCTGCGGAATTCTTTAAACTGCTTTCATTGTAAACAATCACATTTTACAGTTGTAACTTAGTGACGTCTTTGATCTCAGTTACGTTGATTAGAATTGGAAAATGTCTTGAGAGTCTCTCTGACTAGTTGGTTAGTATTCTTTTTTGCAGAAAAGGTTTCACAGCTACAGAAGAAAAAGGGCCATAAACATACCTTTAACCAAATCAGCAGTGTCACTCGGTCGGGAAATGCGAATTAATAGAGAGATTAAGCATGACGTTTACGCAAAACGGCAAACGTCGGAGTGAAATTAGGGTTTTGCCAAAGATGGAAAAACCCTGCTTGATATTAGCTCATTTCTGTCCTTTTAGCTCCATATATCAAGCAACTTCTCAAAGGAACGAGACAAGTTAAAATGAGATAATTTTCACGCTTTTATGACAAGCGGGAGCCTGCCGTTTCCCGTTTGCCGTTGGCCGTAAACGTCATGCTTAATCTTTCTAATCTCACAGAAACAACGAAAAAAACGTTTAGAGTCGAAGTATCCTGTGGTCTCAACCTAAGCGTCTGATTCGAACGTTAATGCAACTCAGTGACTTTTCTTTGTCTTAAAGCTTTACCAGGACTGCCCCTAAGCTTTCGCTTCCGCTTTCGTTTGTACCACTTTGCATGAAAAAACAAAGGAATGAAAAACAAGTCTTTCCGCTTCTCAGGGAATTATTACCTGAGGCAAAACATGGAGACTTGAAAACGTTCTTAAGATTAAAATATGGTAGGGGCTCGTTTCCCCTTAACAGGCTTTTCTCGTGTACTGGATATTTGACCTCAACTTCAGCAAATACATTTTTGCTAAAACTCGAATTTTCTGATGTTGGATCGATTAGATGGGTTGTGTACAAATAGAAAACTTCGGATTAAACGATCCAGAAACTCGCTAACTTTTATTGCCCCATCAAGTTCAAACAACACCGTACATGAAGCCAGGTACAGAGTTCCACAAGAAGCCCAGAACGCAACTCTACACTGAAAACATCATGCAAAAGATAGATTACTACGAAACGTCTGCTTTAACTTGAAACCGGAATTGTAACATTTAGACTCCAGACTTTTAGTTGCGCTCAACTTCAATCTTTAAGTAGGCTTTGATAGATTGTGCTCGCAACTTTTAGCAACTTTTGGAGTTTTGAGCAAATTTTTCCTTTCAAGCAACCTTAAGCAACTTTTAGCTTCTGGAGCAACTTTTACCTGTTTTCATTTTATTTATTTATTTATTTATTTAGTACTTGTTTATTTATTCAAGGGTTGGTGAACGGCACATAGAAAGACTGCTTGTAGTAATACTTATCGTTTATTTCCGACTGGCATAGGGCAGGATATATAGCAAGTACGTTTAGCCTACACCTTACCATGAATAACAACTTAAGTATGCTGAGATACGCTGAATACGGGGCGATACAAGAAACGCCTAAATACATATGTTATTGCGTGTTGTTATATTTTGGGCGTCATGATCATACGATTAGCGCTCATCGATTTGTAGTTGCCATTTCGTTTATATTACACGCATCGCAGAGCATACATTAGTCCTGTTCCGGGACTCCCTCTTACCCTGCCCTGAAAATGGGCCTGGAACCTAGGCGGGAAAAAAAGAGAGTCCTTTATTGCATGCAGGTGCATTCTTGGAAAGAGCCAATCATATTACATTAGATACCAGGGTGGATATGCAAATAAAGGAATCACAAAATTTGGAAACATGGAAACCTTGAAAGAAAATCGTATATGAAAATTACTGTTTGATTTTCGGTGTCAGGAAAATTACATCAAAATCGATTATCATTTAACTAGATCGAGAGAAGTAATAAACAATAAACAAGACTTCCAGCATGCAGGAGATCGTTGATCATGCAGGATCATTCAGATCCACGACCTACAGGACATCTCTAAGTTTCATAGTTCCACTGTAACACACAGTGAGCCTCATCAACAGCCGTGCATTCGATATGTTTTGCAATTTGAGTAGCTGCTATACGGTGACGACAACGCCACAACATAATAATTTCATTAGTTCAAAGAGCAAAAAAATCGTGCCGAACGCATTCCAACACAATATGGTTTTTGGTCTTTTTGCGGTACTCTGCGTAACCTTGACGACGCTAAATCACCAAACTTGAGGTTTTGACGACCACTTTTACATTCTTTTGTATTTATGCTAATTTGAAACCTACTGCCCTCATTTTGAAAAAAAAATCTTTTGAAATTTGCTGGTCGTAGCGAGTTTAGGAAGGCTTATTAGCATTAAGCCCCTTTTTCGGTCGCCATTATGAAAGAGGTCTATATACGAAGGACTTAAAGATCTACGTAGGCGACGTCGACGAAACGTCAACTCAAAATATAGGTTTACACTGTGCAAGTCTATCAAGATTATTAAATCTTCTTCGCGTCGTTCCATGTAGCCGAAATATCCTAAAAATCAGGAGTAAAAATAGATAATGAAAGGTTCGGGTTGTGGTTTATGACTAGCGGGATTCTGAATGAATAGAATGACGAATGCTTCAGCTGTCACAGTGATTCTCATCTGGGATTTAGTTTTATTACGTGCGGTAATATAGCCAGACATAAAGCGGACAATGGTGACAGGAACATTGAGGCCATGGGATACATTTTTGTGCACTAAACGTCAAAATGCCCGCGTTACTAGTACTAGTACTATTGAAAGAAATCATCTCATTTCATTTATGGAGGTTTACAATTACCATCTAATTTACAAGAGTGACATAGTGTGCTGAACTGTAATAAAAATATATACAAAATAAATCTGACAGTATTGACGGTTTCCATATGACGTCACGGCGGCCATGTTGGTATACAGAACAATGCATTAAAATGTCATTAGGAAATTTGACTCTATTATTATTATTCAAAACCTGTGGGACCATTTCTATTGTTTTGTACACCAACATGGTCATCTCATCATGTGGATGCAAACCAAGAATAGCGTTTACATGATCAATATTTCAGTTACAAGATACTACGTCAATCTGTCTATCAATATTCATTGATTCCAGTATATATGAATTTCCAATTTGTGTGGTCAACACAACTGAAGGAGCCAAAATGACAAAGATAAGTTAAGTTGACAAGTCGATACAAAAGTAAATCCTACACAATTAGGAGTACATTACAAATAACCATTCAATATTAAAATCAATTAAAGTGAATAAAAATGGCCTGGGGCCCGTTTCTCGAAGGTCCCGAAAACCTTTTCGGGCGCGAAAAGCCATTTGTGAACCTGCCAACCACTTGTTCAAGATAGCCGATCTTTTAACATGTTTTCAATGTAACAAAAAGCAATTTGACTGCTAAGTTTGACGACTCAAATCCTCTCCGTTCTTGAGATTCAGAGGGAACTGTGACACCCGAAAACTGCTAGTAAAGTTTCGGGACTTTCGAGAAGCAGGCCCCTGGAGTGAGTAATTACTTATGTGGATTCATTCATACAGCTGATATAGCGCATTTTCAATGTCAATATACTCAAGTGCGCCTTACAATGATAAGTGGCGGAAGCAACATTTCCGTCAAAAAAACATGATATTAAAAAATACTCTAATTAACATGTATAAGATTGGACTATTTACAAAACGTGGTGGATGCAAATCCGGAACCACCGAAGACAATTTGTCAGGATGGGAACTCAACCCGACCAGGGACAACAAGGATAAACTAGCGCCAGAACGGGTCAGGACTGTCTTGAGCCCGGGATCTGCGGACATTAAGGCCAGCGCACTGACCACTCGGACACGCTGCCTTTTCCTCTTATAATCCTTCTGTTCCAGTCAGGTACGAGAAAATTGAATTTCTCCCGTCCAAAGTACAATCATGAACAAAGTTATTTGGACTTTTAACCACTTTTTCATGAAGTAAAACGCATTAACACGGCTCTCCCTCCCCCCAAAGCAACGTTGAGGCACAGATAAATCATTTGCTCTTGAGTCCTGAACAACATTCTGTTGCGAGGGTGGAGTGAAGGAGGGGTTTGGAGGGTGGCATTGTCAGTCTTCTTGTCAACGGTATAGTCCAAGAGTGAGTTCGTGCTAAGCGCCAGTTCAATATTTTTACAAAAGCCTCGAAACTGAGGCGAAGAGAACTTTAACTACATCAACGCCAACAAAAACGTTAGTGCCTGAAGAAACCCTTACGAAATCGTTTCTGTTTCATTTGAGACTACTTTGTCCTGTTCTCTTTGTACTGGACTGAAATTAAAGCGTTTTGAAAACGATGGAAACCGTTGGGAACCGGTTTCAGACATTTCCGTGGCGTTTTCGGGCGTTTCATCGTTTAATTAAATCAGTACGGTATCAAGACGTTGGAACGAAAATGGGTTAATAATAGGGCTATAGCTTATTCAATTGAATGCTAAACTGTAGTCAACAAGCTAAACTGTAGTTAATGGAGTGGTGTCACAACGAGGACGAGAATTCTCAAAATAGTCGTGGTGACTGAGTATGTTTCTATTATCGACAAACAGTTTTTCCCAATGGAAAATATAAATTCTGTAACAGAATATGACCACGGCAAATCGACGAATTGCACCAAGAACGGAGTAGAAATGCGAGTTAATTTCAGTCTCTTTATCTATTCCATACACATCGAGGGCGAACTGTATCGAGCCAATAACAAACTGAATAAAATAATTTACAAGCAAGAGAAACACGTTAACTTTGATGAATGTAAATACTCTAAAGGTGCCATTTTGTCGCGAATGATTCACCTGAGTGAAGCTTAAGACGGCAAGGAGGATGACTTGGACAGGTCGCTCAACCATAAACGCCACAATCAACGCTATTTCCATTCCAGTGTGATTCTTGATCGCAAGTATTACGAAATATCCCGACATGGTCACTGCAGTTAATGCCACAAGACTCCAAAAAGACGGCAAGCGAACAAGTTCCCTCAGTATCACAGCATAACCAAGAAACGAGGGCACTTTGGACAAGGCTATTATCACTAAACCAGTGTTAAAAAGCGACATTAGTAGCCAAACCAGTTCTAGGTATGCAGAGTAACGAAAGAGCTCGATGTGCGTTTGTTGGAAACTAGCATGTTTTGCGCTGATGCTCGCCTCAAATGCCCGGATGGTGTAGAGAATGAGGCCAATAATTTGCCAGGCAAAAAACGCAACGTAAGCAATGCATGCGCAGCCAAGTGTTTTTAACCAGGCCCATGTGCGTCTCGCAAAACGATTCAGCACTGATGCCCATGTGCGTACCCGCGCAAAACGATTCAGCACAGATGACAAACGATCTTGAACATACTTTCTGAATCCTTCCTTCTTTTCAAAGGTGGTGTACGGTTGTCGGGTGGCCTCTGAAATCTGAAAAGCCATCTAAGAGGGAAAAGAATAAAAGAGAATAAAATCCTCTGAAAAGGCTACAGAATTAAATTTAAAGAGCCCAACCAGTCAAACAACTTAATTAGTTGCACTGAATATGAAATCAGCAATGCCACGCAGGCTATTCTTGTCACTTAGCGTAAGAATCGTTGACTTTGAATAATCAAGATTGGATCTATATCAAACCAAACACGTGTACGTGGGCACTATATTGGACCATTGTAAAGACTGAAGTGGTGTTTTGTTAAGGTTGTCGTGAAAGATTTAAATGACGCAAAGACTGAAGCAATAATAATAATAATAATAATAATAATAATAATAATAATAATAATAATAATAATAATAATAATAATAATGATGATGATGATGATGATGATGATGATGATGATGATAATAATAATAATAATAATAATAATAAAAATATGTAAAATACCATATTGACAAAACGGTGGAATCCCCATTATGTAGGCTATGTGGCGAGAAAGGTGAGAGCGTAAACCATATTGTCTGTGAGTGTAAAAAGCTGGCCCAAAGGGAATACAAACAGAGACATGACAACGTTGCAAAAGTAGTTCATTGGAAGTTGTGTGAGAAATATCATCTGGAAAAGAAGGATAAGTGGTACGAACACGCACCGGACAGTGTAAGTGAAAACGATGAGGTTAAACTACTGTGGGACGTGAACATACAGTGTGATCATGTCATTGAAGCCAGAAGACCGGACATTGTGGTTGTAAATAAACAGGAGAGAAAGTGCACCTATTATTGATATTGCCGTACCAGCGGATAAAAGAATTGGTGAAAAGGAGAATGAGAAAGTTGAAAAGTATCAGGACCTTAAAAGAGAAATTGCAAGAATGTGGAACATGAGAACTGTGCAGGTGGTACCAATTGTTGTAGGATCATTGGGAAGTGTAGCAAAAAACTTGGACAAGTGGCTGGGAAAGTTGAATGTCAAAATTAGTATTTCATTACTACAGAAAACTACGTTACTGGGAACGGCGAGGATTTTGAGAAGGGTGTTGGAGCTCTAGAGTACTGAAGAAGAAAACTCTAAGGGACCTTTGGTCATGGGCTATGACCCGCTCCCTTGGGAAGCAAACCCGAAAAAAGATCATCCAGTTCACAAAGATGATAATAATAATAATTAGAATGATAATGATGATGATGATAATGATAATAGTAGATGGGTTCGACAAAGGAGAATGAAGACCTAATTTCGAGTTAATTCTTCTATGTCTTTGCGCTGGGTGTCCTGTGCACCATACTACCGGCGTAAATAAAGATTTTTGGAAGACGTTTTGTAGATCTTGCTGAAATTATTCGATCTGCGCTCGGTGTGGATGTGCGTATCAACCGCTCGGAGAACAACGACCTGTTTTGTAGAATTAAATGCTACCAGCGTTAAGGTGATTCCTTAGTAATACAAGTTGTCGTAAGATTTTCTTTAAACGTTTCCCAATTGTTCCCTACATTTCGCGTCACCATATATGGTGACGCGAAATGTGCGATTAAAAAAAAGGTCACCAAGCTCATTTGCGA
The DNA here is from genome assembly GCA_949126865.1 of Montipora capitata. NCBI lineage: Eukaryota > Metazoa > Cnidaria > Anthozoa > Scleractinia > Acroporidae > Montipora > Montipora capitata. Next base: position 8,799,212 of record OX421455.1, read on the forward strand.
GATGTGACTTGCTCAAGGTACTCATTTAATCTTTGCGACTTCATCTATCAAGGACAAGTTTGTTCCATCTGTTCACGCTACGTTTTGCAGGAACAGGAAGCACAGCTTTGACGTAATTCTTGAAATAACAAAACAGGTGTATTGTATTGTTCAAAAGGAATAATTTAATGTTTGTTTTATGGCACAGGCACACCTCTTGAAAAGGCACTGACTACAAAATGATATTCCTCGGGTGCGTGATCGCGAGGAGACAATTTTGAGTCCACGAGTGATGGATATGAACACTTTTTTCCCTGTAACTTTTTTTTCTGACGTAATTTTTTAATTTTTTTTTTTTTACAGCATATAGAGGAGGAGTAAGAGAATAAAATTATGCCAAAAAAACGATAGGTCACCAACCTCGTTTAGGAGGAAACAGAAAGGAAACTAAGCTCGACCCGTCGAACAACACGTCTCCCCGATAGCGCGGTTTTACTTTCACTCTCGGACTGAAATGCAACTTGAGCATCATCGAGGCAATCACTCGAGTTTTTGTTTTGCAAGAGTCTAAAAGATTTTCCCGTTTTGCTCTTTACTGCTGTGCTCTGAAAACAGCCATTCTTCTTTCTAGAGAGCTTTCCCGCACGAAAGGTCGCTATTTTGAAATGTTTTTGCCACGTTCGATATATCAATATTCACCCATGGCCACGAGTCTTTATGGTTAAATTTAAACATTGTTTTGTTTAGAAATATCCCTTGAGACTTGCGAGACAAAGAAAACAGAACTGAGCCGTGAACTTTAACCATATAGCCTCTTAGCCATGCCTGAATACGAACGTTGCCTACACTGTGTTATGCGCAGAACAGGATGCGCAGTGCAATACTAGAGAATCACTATAAGTGAGGTTTCCTTATCAAATCTAGCGAAAAGTCATTTCCGCTATGGAAGACCAAACATTTTATTGGTCAATTTTTTGACAGCCGATCACAGCATCATTACCCTCACATTCAGGCATGACGGGTTTTCAGAATTTTTGCCTCGTTCGAACTGCAGTGCTAGCAATCCTAACGGATCTGATAGTAACATTACGAGTAGTCCTTTCCCCACCTTCCCCCCCCCCCCCCCCGCCCGAAATTTTTAGGGGACGTTTGCTTTAAAATATGATTGTCAAACAAACTTTGGTGAAGATGATAGAAGTTATAAGTCTTCAAATTTTATGTTATTTCCAATATCACATAAGCCTCTTTCTCAGGTCACTAAATTCTTAGCATTCTTCAATGTGGTTTTGACATTTCTTAGCACCTTTCAGACTCTCCAGAAATGTCTAGGTTGAAATTTGTGCAGAAAAATGTCCAAAATCTTAGTGCTTCTCGAAAGTCTAAGTTCTAATATTCGAAAATTCTAGCCCGCTTTCCCTCCGAAAAGTTATTTTACCCGGCCGAAATCAGTTGGTAGTAGGTTGTAATTTCGACTTGACTATGCGTGTTGACCACGCGTGTTTTCTTCGTCTTGCTTCAATGGAATAGAATCGCTGAAGCAAAACATGAATAATTCCTTAAGCGAGTTAATCTTCCTACTTCAAAGAATAATCTTTAAACTGCTTTCATTGCAAATGATCACAGTGCGCAGTTGTTAGTGAGTGACGTCCTTCGATCTCTGTTGATTACAATTAGGGAGACTGGTTCAGAGGGTTTCTGACTTGTTGGCAAGTACCGCTTTTCGCAATGAAAGGTTTCACGGCCACTAAAGAAAAAGCAGCATAAACATACCTGTAACCAAATCAGGAATGTCACTCGGTCAGGGGAAATGTGAATTAATCTCCAAACAACAAAGGAAAAAAGCGTTTCCAGTCGAAGTATCCTCCGGTCTGAGAAAAAGCAACTGATCAATACGGACCTTGATACAATGCAACTGATTGAATTTTCTTTGTCTTCGTAAAGATTAAACGGGGCTGTCCCTATACTACGCTTTCGGTTTCCTTTTGTACAACTTGGCATGAAAAACCGGAGAAGCCGGTATTATGAAAACCTTAATCTTTTAAAAGAATTTAATAATTAAAAAAAGCTGAAATAACATACCTAGAGGCTGTACCCAGGATGAGAGTCAGTTTAAGAACGCCCCAGAAGTTTGTAGTCGAACTTAGTATACCACTCAACTTGAAGAACATGTTTAAGATCATTTTCAGGCTCGAATCGCTAAAAGAATAAAAACGCTCAGCCTCAGCACCAAAATTAGACGTTCTCTTAATATCAGTCAGAGTGTATAATTATATATTGCACAGTTCTTCCTTGTAAAATATGCATGTCTCAGCTGCTGATCTGTTAAGGTCAACTCGGCGTGCAAACTGCTCGGCAGCATATCTAATCTCGTGAGATTTGTAATAATCTATAAAACGATGGCAATCGGCTTAGAAGTGTTCTTTCTAAATCATCTTGGGCGTGAAATATACTAATGAACTGAAAACATCAATAATAGCGAATTGCAGATTGTTTTACTTCAGTATTTAGGCACAATTCGCTAATTCAAACATGTACAGTTCTGTTCTGTCTTTGGGGACAACAAGATCTGTCTTCAAAAGCTATATATATTTTTTTGTTTTTTGTGCACGTGTAGCTTGAAGTGTTTTATTGGATTTTTTGTCTTTTGTGCAGCCATTCACAGTAAACGGGTGCACGCGAGGGTTCGATAACGTCCAAAAAAACACTCTTACTAAAATATCGCATAATACAGTCCGCATTGTAGAGCATTATTTATAGTACGTTTATCTGGAATGGTAACTCAATTTATATTCTTTCACGCATTAAAAAGTTATGGGCATAATATTTAGCCTCTCTACCATCAACAATAGTGCTATATTATTTATAGGAGCACCTTACCTTTTTCTTAAGAGCAATCCTTTATTGTACTTAATGCGACATATAATTGCAAATTTGGATGCCGATGAATCATATGAGTGAAACTAATTCGTAGTTTCCGATATTTTTAACTAAAATATTTTTAAACATTTGTTTCAGTTGGGTGATTATAGACGTTAAAAGCCCGGAGGGACGTGAGAAAGATCCAGATATATCGGCGAAGTTTGATCTTGGATTCCTACCCCTAGAGGGAAGTGAAATTGTCACCAGGCCAACGAACGTGTCCGGCCTTAATTCAAAACGCTTCTTCAGGCAGGAGAAAGCGGCGGGTTCTTCGTGGAAAAGTGGCTTGTTCTCTAAGAATGTGGAGATTGTTTTCGGACTCTGGGCCCTTATGCTATGTAATGTCTAAATGAAAACACTTTGATGGATAGGCGAAGAGTACTTTGTACAAAGTAGGTGAGGAGTATCAGATAACGGCTGAGGGGATGCGATGCAAGTGTGATTGACATTTCGGAGAAAGCATCAAAGTTCATACATGTACGCATTGCGTACCTAGTTTTTAAACTTTGCAGGAAACTTCATCTTGGCCTTCTGATCACTTTCCAGCAATTGATATATGAGCAACTGAAGACAAAATAAAGCGTGTTTTTGTTGGGCTTTCCCGTTGCTAAGGTAACTTTTTACACCACAATTATTATCGCATATTGTTTGGAAATAATCGGTGTTTCATATGGTACCATAACATTGCTTTTACATGATAACCTGTGTAGTGCCGATATCCCTCTAAACCGAGTGTCTCTTCAAAGTGTTGAAACTGGTTTGAGCCACCTTAAAATATGATTCTCAAACAAACTTTGGCGAAAACGATAGAAGTTATAAATCTGCAAATGTTGTGCTTTTTCCAATTATAGCACATGAGACTATTGCTCAGCTCAGTCAAATCTTAGCGTTGTTCAATGTGAATGTGTGGAATTTCTAAGGTCTCTTCAGTCTCTTCACTACTTCCCCGAAATATCTAGAAAACCTGTTCAGAAAAATGTTAACTTGCGATCAGACGTACTTTTCTTTAGAGAGGGCGTTTTTCACACTCTCTAATTTAAAAGCAAAGTACGCCTGATTGCAGGTTAGAAAAATGTCCGAAATCTTAGTGCGCCTCGAAAGTTTGAGTTCGAATATTCGAAAATTCTAGCCCACCTTCCTTCCGAACAGATATTTTACCGAAATTACTTGGTAATTGGTTTCACGTCCTATATATATAACGTAATTATGACTTGAATATGCGTCACGGTGTTGACTGAGTGTTTTCTTTGTCTTGCTTCAATGGAATAGAATTCGTTGACGATGATGGCTGAAGCAACACACGAATAATTTCTTGATTCCAAGCATAATGATTCCTACTTCAAAATTAATCTCTAGTGATCGCTAGCAAACATTTATGATTTCTCTGCGGAATTCTTTAAACTGCTTTCATTTTAAACGATCACATTTTACAGATGTAACTTAGTGACGTCTTTGATCTCAGTTACGTTGATTAGAATTGGAAAATGTCTTGAGAGTCTGTCTGACTAGTTGGTGAGTATTCTTTTTTGCAGTAAAAGGTTTTACGGCTACTGAAGAAAAAGGGGCATAAACATACCTTTAACCAAATCAGCAGTGTCACTCGGTCGGGAAATGCGAATTAATCTCACAGAAACAACGAAAAAAACGTTTAGAGTCGAAGTATCCTGTGGTCTCAACCTAAGCGTCTGATTCGAACGTTGATGCAACTCAGTGATTTTTCTTTGTCTTAAAGCTTTACCAGGACTGCCCCTAAGCTTTCGCTTTCGCTTTCGTTTGTACCACTTTGCGTGAAAAAACAAAAGAATGAAAAACAAGTCTTTCCGCTTCTCAAGGAGTTATTACCTGAGGTAAAACATGGAGACTTGAAAACGTTCTCAAGATTAAAATATGGTAGGGGCTCGTTTCCCCTTAACAGGCTTTTCTCGTGCACTGGATATTTGACCTCAACTTCAGCAAATACATTTTTGCTAAAACTCGAATTTTCTGATGTTGGATGGATTAGATGGGTTGCGTACAGATAGAAAACTTCGGATTAAACGATCCAGAAACTCGCTGACTTTTATTGCCCCATCAAGTTCAAACAACACCGTACATGAAGCCAGGTACAGAGTTCCACAGGAAGCCCAGAACGCAGCTCTACACTGAAAACCTCATGCAAAAGATAGATTACTACGAAACGTCTGCTTTAACTTGAGACCGGAATTGTAACATTTAGACTAGTAGTATTGAAAGAAATCATCTCCTCATTTCATTTTTGGAGGTTTACAATTACCATCTAATTTACAAGAGTGACAGTGTTCTGAACTGTAATAAAAATATATACAAAATAAACTTGACAGTATTGACGGTTTCCAGATGACGTCACGACCGCCATGTTGGTATACAGAACAATGCATTAAAATGTCATTAGGAAATTTGACTCTATTATTATTGTTCAAAACCTGTGGGACCATTTCTATTGTTTTGTACACCAACATGGTCATCTCATCATGTGGATGCAACCCAAGAATGGCATTACCATGATCAATATTTCAGTTACAAAATACTACGTCAATTTGTCTATCAATATTCATTGATTCCAGTATATATGAATTTACAATATTTGTTTGGTGAACACAACTGAAGGAGCCAAAATGACAAAGATAAGTTAAGTTGACAAGTCGATACAAAAGTAAATCCTACACAATTAGGAGTACATTACAAATAACCATTCGATATTAAAATCAATTAAAGTGGATAAAAATGGCCTGGGGCCCGTTTCTCGAAGGTCCCGAAAACCTTTTCGGGCGCGAAAAACCATTTGTGAACCTGGCAACCACTTGTTCAGGAAAGCCGATCTTTTAACATGTTTTCAATGTAACAAAAAGCAATTTGACTGCTAAGTTTGACGACTCAAAACCTCTCCGTTCTTGAGATTCAGAGGGAACTGTGACACCCGAAAACGGCTAGTAAAGTTTCGGGACTTTCGAGAAGCAGGCCCCTGGAGTGAGTAATTACTGATGTGGATTCATTCATACAGCTGATATAGCGCATTTTCAATGTCAATATACTCAAGTGCGCCTTACAATGATAAGTGGCGGAAGCAACATTTCCGTCAAAATAACATGATATTAAAAAATACTCTAATTAACATGTATAAGATTGGACTATTTACAAAACGTGGTGGATGCAAATCTGGAACCACCGAAGACAATTTCTCTGGATGGGAACTCAACCCGACCAGGGACAACAAGGATAAACTAGCGCCAGAACGGGTCAGGACTGTCTTGAGCCCGGGATTTGCGGACATTAATGCCAGCGCACTGACCACTCGGACACGCTGCCTTTTCCTCTTATAATCCTTCTGTTCCAGTCAGGTACGAGAAAATTGAATTTCTCCCGTCCAAAGTACAATCATGAACAAAGTTATTTGGACTTTTAAACCACTTTTTCATGAAGTAAATCGCATTAACACGGCTCTCCCTCCCCCCAAAGCAACGTTGAGGCACAGATAAATCATTTGCTCTTGAGTCCTGAACAACATTCTGTTGGGAGGGTGGAGTGAAAGGGAGGGGGGGGGGGGGGTTTGGAGGGGGGCATTGTCAGTCTTCTTTTCAACGGTATAGTCCAAGAGTGAGTTCGTGCTAAGCGCCAGTTCAATATTTTTACAAAAGCCTCGAAACTGAGGCGAAGAGAACTTTAACTACATCAACGCCAACAAAAACGTTAGTGCCTGAAGAAACCCTTGCGAAATCGTTTCTGTTTCATTTGAGACTACTTTGACCTGTTCTCTTTGTACTGCACTGAAATTAAAGCGTTTTGAAAACTATGGAAAGAGTTGGGAACCGGTTTCAGACATTTCCGTGGCGTTTTCGGGCGTTTCATCGTTTAATTAAATCAGTACGGTATCAAAACGTTGGAACGAAAATGGGTTTAAAATGGGGCTATAGCTCTTCTTCAATTGAATGCTAAACTGTAGTCAACAAGCTAAACTGTAGTTAAGGAGTGGTGTCACAACGACGACGAGAATTCTAAAAATAGTTGTGGTGACAGAGTATGTTTCTATTATCGACAAACAGTTTTTCCCAATGGAAAATATAAATTCTGTAACAGAATATGACCACGGATAATCGACGGATTGTACCAAGAACATAGTAGAAATGCGAGTCAATTTCAGTCTCTTCATCTATTCCATACACATCGAGGGCAAACTGCAACGAGCCAAGAACAAACCGGATAAAATAAGTCACAAACAAAAGAAACACGTTAATCTTGATGAATACAAATACTTTAAGGGTGCCGTTTTCTCGCGAATAATTCACCTGAGTGAAGTTTAAAAAGGCAAGAAGAAGGACTTGGACGGGTCGCTCAACCATAAACGCCACAATCAACGCCACTTCCATTCCAGAGTGATTCTTGATCGCAAGTATCATGGGATATCCTGCCATGGCAACTCCAGTTAATGCCACAAGACTCCAAAAAGACGGCAAGCGAACAAGTTTCCTCAGTATCACAGCATAACCAAGAAACGAGGGCACTTTGGACAAGGCTATTATCACTAAACCAGTGTTAAAAAGCGACGTTAGTAGCCAAACCAGTTCTAGGTATTCAGAGTAACGAAAGAGCTCGATGTGCGTTTGTTGGAAACTAGCATGTTTTGCGTTGATGCTCGCCTCAAATGCCCGTAGGGTGTAGAGAATGAGGCCAATAATTTGCCAGGCAAAAAACGCAACGTAAGCAATGCATGCGCAGCCAAGTGTTTTTAACGAGGCCCATGTGCGTATCGCAAAACGATTCAGCACAGATGCCCATGTGCGTATCCGCGCAAAACGATTCAGCACAGATGACAAAAGATCTTGAACATATTTTCTGAATCCTTCCTTCTTTTCAAAGGTGGTGTACGGTTGCCGGGTGGCCTCTGAAATCTGAAAAGCCATCTAAGAGGGAAAAGAATAAAAGAGAATAAAATCCTCTGAAAAGGCTACAGAATTAAATTTAAAGAGCCCAACTAGTCAAACAACTTAATTAGTTGCACTGAATATGAAATTGGCAATGCCACGCAGGCTATTCTTGTCACTTAGCGTAAGAATCGTTGACTTTGAATAATCAAGATTGGATCTATATCGAACCAAACACGTGTACATGGGCGCTATATTGGACCATTGAAAAGACTGAAGTGGTGCTTTGTTAAGGTTATCGTGAAAGGTTTAAATGACGCAAAGACTGAAGCAATAATAATAATAATAATAATAATAATAATAATAATAATAATAATAATAATAATAATGACAATGATAATGATAATGATGATGATGATGATGATGATAATGATAATGATGATGGTAATGATAATAGTAGGTGGGTTCAAAAAAGGAGAATGAAGACCTAATTTCGAGTTAATTCTTCTATGTCTTTGCGCTGGGTGTCCTGTGCACAATACTACTGGCGTACGGGGGCTGCTCTCCTTAGCAGCCGTTCCCCCCAGCCGTTCCCCGTTCGCCCCACCAACGGCTGCTTCAAGCTGAGCAACATTCCGTCCCCTTTGTTTGTACTGCGTTTTATTTTCGCGCTTAACTTCAGACATTCTATGTGAAACTCCGAATAAATTAAAAGACAATTGCTCAACGTGCTTTACTTTTTCGTTTGTAGCCTCTGCTAATGACGAGGTGAAGATTTTTGGAAGACGTTCTGTAGATCTTGCTGAAATTTTTCGATGTGCGTATCAACCGCTCGGAGAACAACGACCTGTTTTGTAGAATTAAATGCTACCAACGTTAAGCGAGGTTTCCTTATCAAATCTAGCGAAAAGTCATTTCCTCTATGGAAGACCAAACATTTTATTGGTCAATTTTTTTGACAGCCGATCACAGCATCGTTACCCTGGCATTCAGGCATGACATGTCAAGTGACGGGTTTTCAAAATGCTGGGGCCTTCCCTTCTTGTCTCGCCCCATTTTTCCCGCGGCCAAAACATTAAAAATCTTCCACTTCGCCCCTTGGAAACGCTTGCTACCCAGGCTACGTCACGGCAAATTCCGAAAAAAAATCATATCTTAATTCGGTTGTACTCGGCATAATTCGCTAATTCAAACGATACAATTCTCTCTGTTCAAATAGAGGCTTTTCGTCAAGCCTTTATCATGCGTTGATCACATTTATTTGATTTCTTTTTGCAAGGCAAAGTTTTTTTTTCAGCACCGGCGGGTGAAATGATCGTGAATGTAGCGTCACGACAAGCAAACATTTCTTCAAATAGCCCACTTTCGATATATTAAAATTCAGTCCTAAGCAAAAGGCATCATCTCGAGGCTCTGGGGAATAAACTCATACAAATCATTATATTTATTCCCCAGAGCCTCGAGGTGATGCCTTTTGTGTAGGAGAGAATTTCAATATATCGAAATTGGTCTATTTACCGGCGAACGAAAACTGCAAAAAGTTTACTGGACCAAAACAGATGGTAACTTTGAGCAGCTCAAAACTTTGAGACTCCTAGAAATAAGAAAACTATCAAGTTGTTTCTTATGAACCTTATCATTAAAATAAAGAGGTTTGGGCGATACTAGACACTTCACACTACAGTGAAGAAAGAAACAAAGGATGATCGAGGGACGATTCGGTGCAAGTTAACCACAAATTTTAATGCGATCGCAATGCTCACAGTAGTCAACAGTAATCTTTCCACAACTGATAAAACAATAGCCCGAACTACAGTAGCTACACCCTGCGAGCAGAGCCTCCTTTTGTATTTTTCTTTACTGAGGAGGAGAAAAGAAGGCTCTGCCTGAATCGCGTCAACTCTTTGAAGCCGCCGCAGCCCGAACTTCCGGACTAGTCGATCCTGTTTTCTCTCGTCAAACCGGTTTTCCAGTGCGAGCATCCGTTTAGTGAAAAAAACCGATGGTTATAGTTGAGCCAGCAAGACCGTAAAAAAACCAAGATCGCGGCGAAATCTAGCATATTAGGCTTGGGTTCGAGGCTGTATCCTGGCAACAAGAAGCGCATACTCAATAAAGATCTTACTCGATTCATGCAGAGTCCTTCTCGAGAACGCCAAAATCGAGCAAGCAAAAAAGGCTCTGCTAGCAGGGTGCAGTAGCTCATACATACCAATGACAAATACGAGTGCACGTCAATGCGCGTGTACGCACGGTGTATTATTTTGGTTCGCTTATCTTTCAGCTGCACTGTATACATTTTTGACTTGCACAATCATTTCCTACTGATAACGTTTATTCCCACGTCGAACGCACTACCTAATCTACGATTACTCCTAGCAATAATGACAATAATCTTGAAGCTGCATGAATAATATACCGGTAACTTTCGAACAGGAGCACCCAACGACCGGATACCTTAAAATTTGTCAGAATTCCCTAAAATGGATTCAGTAGCTGCCCTACAAAATAGTTGTCTGTTATGGCTACTGGTTCGGATGTTTTAGGGGGACTTCAAGTCAGTTGAATTTTTTCCTCGTTCGAACTGCAATGCTAGCAATCCTAACGGATCTGATAGTAACATTACGTAGTAGTCCTTTCCCCCATCCCACCCCCCCCCCCCGAAAATTTTAGGGGACGTTTGCCTTAAAATATGATTGTCAAGCAAACTTTGGTGAAAATGATAGAAGTTATAAATCTTCAAATTTTATGTTACGTAAGACTCTTTCTCTGGTCAATAAAATCTTAGCATTCTTCAATGTGGTTTTGACATTTCTTAGCACCCTTCAGACTCTCCAGAAATATCTAGGTTGAAATCTGTGCAGAAAAATGTTCAAAATCTTAGTGCTTCTCGAAAGTCTAAATTCGAATATTTGAAAATTCTAGCCCGCTTTCTTTCCGAACAGCTATTTTACCCGGCCGAAATCACTTAGTAGTAGGTTGCAATTTCGACTTGACTATGCGTGTTGACCACGCGTGTTTTCTTCGTCTTGCTTCAATGGAATAGAATCGCTGCATGAAGCAAAACACGAATAATCCCTCAAGCGAGTTAAACGTCCTACTTCAAAGATTAATCCATCGCGCAGAATTCCGCGACATATCCGGCACCTTTTCCATCGCTTTTAGCACTAAATTTAAACTCTCGCGAGTCAAAAGACGCAAAACAATAACATTTGTTTAAAAAGCGTGAAAGAGTTGAGAATGCTCCTCTTTTCCACACAAAACAACTTTTTATGGTCTATATTCTTCCTTCTTTACGCTTCGATTGCCTCTATGCAAATTTAATTTAAAAAAGAACAAAGCGTTTGTGGACTTGTCCAGGCGTGTAAAGCCTTTTGTGTATGTGTTTTAAAATTCTGTTTGACTCGCTTCAAAACAATAGGTATTTGCGTTTTGATTGGCTCTCGATGAGGTCATGGTTGTTTCTGATTGGTTTCCGATCAGATCATCTGGTGTAATTGTAATTGGTTTCTTTTCCTTAGCCTTGTCTTTGCTTTGCTGTGATCTCTTATTCACAGTTCAACTCCAGAGCAGGACAGAGCTCTCTATCTCGTTCTCTCTCCAATCCATGCTAGTAGCATACCGATAAAAATGATATGCACACACAGTACTATTTTATGCGCACCTTACGAAACTTTATTTTAGGGTTACGCACGTGTTTTTGTTTCACGTGTTAGGGTTACAGCTGCGTTGCTCACGTGTTGTTTCACGTGCTAGGGTTACAACCGTTATTGCGTCATGCCCCAACTTGCCCCTAATTTATGTACGCCCCCTTCTTTTGTCTTTGGATTGATGACGTCATTTGATGACTACCTGTCAAATCTGGTCTGAATGATCACATACAACTACAACTACTACTACTACTACTACTAGTACTACTACTACTACTACTACTACTACTACTACTACTACTAATAATAATAATAATAATAATAATAATAATAATAATAATAATAATAATAATAATAATACTAATATATTCAACGACCGGATGCCTTAAAATTTGTCACAATTCCCGAAAATGGTTTCCACAATGTTCTAAAAGCTCGTTCAGTGAGTTTGTATCTGCCCTTCAAAGTATGTATCTGTTCGGATGCTCTAGGGGAACTTCAGGTCTGAAGAAATCTCTAGGTGGCTTTTTGCCTCGTCCAAAAGTGCTAGCAACCGTGACGCCGGGATCTGATCGTAACTATTACGTAGTAGTCCTTTTTCCCCGAAAATTTTAGGGGACGATTGCTTAGGGTGGCTCAAACCATTTTCAACTCTTTCAAGTAACACTCTTATTACAAGCTTTTGCACTACAACGCTGTACAAAAACCAACATTTGACTTGATTTGTGTTAATTGTTAATTTCAGTTTACAGTGTCCCCAATTAGTGCTCCAGCGCTAGAACGACTAGACACTTAAATAAAGTTCCTTTCCTTTTTTACACGTATTAGCAATGTTGGACGTAATAAGTCACCGTGGCAACGAGAAAACCCTTCAATAACACCCTTTATTTTGTCTTTAGTGGCTCATATCTCAAAAACTAACTGGGTTACCGCCATTTTTTACATTTCTACAACCCAAAATACAGTCAAAAATGCAAGTCTATGGTTGTCGTTATTAAATATTCAAGGTCAATCTGCAACATCATTCTGCTCAATAATGCATGACCAAGAGAACAATCATATTAGTGTATCGACAGAGCAAGAGAACACTCAAATTAGCATATCAAGATCATCGACTGAACAAAAGTTAAATTCAAAATAGGAATTTGGATCTAGCGTTCTACTTGCTAATGTGATGTCTCTTGCCCCTAAGATTGCTGAAATAAACGTGTTTGTTGCGGATAAAAAGCGTAATTTAATCTGGAGCTCTTTAACTCAAGTTGACGCCAATATTCTCAATATTACTTGCTACAACCTTATTTCTAAGAATACTCAAAGATTACGCTGAAGTTGTCGCTATGCCTGTTCGCATTATCCTGAATAGCTGATATATTAAACAAGAACTTCCACCCATCTGGAAGCAAGCTAAGTGAACGTTACTCCATTGCCCAAAGAGAGACCAGTGACCGATGTCACGAAGGTATGTTGGCCCAGCTGTCTTAGAGATCGTGGGTCCAAACCAATTTGGTACCATACCTAAATCCTCTACAACTTAAGCTCTAATTTTCATGATTCATAAATGGTCAATGGCCACAGATTCAACCGGCGCTGCCGTAAGAATAGTACTACTGGACTATAGGAAAGCCTTTGATCTAACAGATCACCACATCCTTAATCAGAAAATATATAGTCTACGTATCCCACGAGAGGTAGCTCGCTGGGCGTGCGATGTTCTTATCAATAGAGAGCAACGGAACAAGCTATCGAGGGACTGTTTCTCAGAGTGGGGACACGTTCCTTCAGGTGTTTCCCAAGGCACAAAGCTTGGACAGTGGTTATTCATTTTGATGATAAATGACCTAAACCCTCCAAGCGTTTCCAGTTGGAAGTATGTCGACGATACGACCTTGGCTGAAGTAGTCCCAAAGGGCATTACCAGTACTGTTCAGAAGCTATTGCCGAAGTAGAACGTTGGTCAACGACGAACAAACTACATTTGAATTCTGAGAAGTGTAAAGAATTAATCATAGACTTCAAAGTCGCTAGAAGTGAATTTGACCCTATTGTAATTAATACAAAAGAACTTTGTTTAGTAGAACATGCTAAAATATTGGGTGTCACTATTCCAAATACACCGTCAATGAAACAATCATGTTAACAACACTATTAAAAAGGCAAAAAAACGCCTTTATTTTCTAGTGCTATTACGACGAGCTAAAGTATCACCATCAGATATAATTAGATTCTATTCTACTTGTATAAGGCCTTTACTAGAGTATTGTTCGCCCATGTTCCATAATGCTGTTCCAGAATATCTATCTAATGATCTAGAACATGTACAAAAGAGGTCGCTCTCAATTATTTTACCTGGAAACAGTTACAACAAGAATCTCAGTAAAACCCTTATTCATTTTGATGATAAATGACCTAAACCCTCCAAGCGTTTCCAGTTGGAAATATGTCGACGATACAACCTTGGCTGAAGTAGTCCCAAAGGGCATTACCAGTACTGTTCAGAAGCTATTGCCGAAGTAGAACGTTGGTCAACGACGAACAAACTACATTTGAATGCTGAGAAGTGTAAAGAATTAATCATAGACTTCAAAGTCGCTAGAAGTGAATTTGACCCTATTGTAATTAATACAAAAGAACTTTGTTTAGTAGAACATGCTAAAATATTGGGTGTCACTATTTCAAATACACCGTCAATGAAACAATCATGTTAACAACACTATTAAAAAGGCAAAAAAACGCCTTTATTTTCTAGTGCTATTACGACGAGCTAAAGTATCACCATCAGATATAATTAGATTCTATTCTACTTGTATAAGGCCTTTACTAGAGTATTGTTCGCCCATGTTCCATAATGCTGTTCCAGAATATCTATCTAATGATCTAGAACATGTACAAAAGAGGTCGCTCTCAATTATTTTACCTGGAAACAGTTACAACAAGAATCTCAGTAAAACCCTTATTCATTTTGATGATAAATGACCTAAACCCTCCAAGCGTTTCCAGTTGGAAATATGTCGACGATACGACCTTGGCTGAAGTAGTCCCAAAGGGCATTACCAGTACTGTTCAGAAGCTATTGCCGAAGTAGAACGTTGGTCAACGACGAAAAAACTACATTTGAATGCTGAGAAGTGTAAAGAATTAATCATAGACTTCAAAGTCGCTAGAAGTGAATTTGACCCTATTGTAATTAATACAAAAGAACTTTGTTTAGTAGAACATGCTAAAATATTGGGTGTCACTATTTCAAATACACCGTCAATGAAACAATCATGTTAACAACACTATTAAAGAGGCAAAAAAACGCCTTTATTTTCTAGTGCTATTACGACATCAGATATAATTAGATTCTATTCTACTTGTATAAGGCCTTTACTAGAGTATTGTTCGCCCATGTTCCATAATGCTGTTCCAGAATATCTATCTAATGATCTAGAACATGTACAAAAGAGGGCGCTCTCAATTATTTTACCTGGAAACAGTTACAACAAGAATCTCAGTAAAACCCTAGCGTTTTTCAATATGGTTTCGAAACTTTAAGCACTCGTCAGACTCTCAAGCACTTCCCGATGTATCTTGAAAATCTGTTCGTAACCTGCGATCAGACGTACTTATCTTTAGAGAGGGCGCGAAATGTACGCCCAATTTTTCACACCTTCTCTAAAGAAAAAGTACGCCTGATCGTAGGTTAGAAAAATGTCCAAAATTTTAGTGCTCTGGTGCGCCTTAGTCTTAGTTCGAATATTGGAAATTCTTCCGAAAAGATATTGGCAAGATTTCCGCACAGGTCCCTATATACTTAATTGTGTATGCGTGTTGATACGAATGTTTTCCTTCGTCTTGCTTCAATGGAATAGAATTCCTTGACGATAATCGCTGAAGCCGGAAAACACGAATAGTTCCTTAAGCGACTAATAACACTGCTTTAAAGATTATTCTCCAGTGTTCCCCAGCAAACAAACATGATTTCTCTACGGAATTTTTAAAGCTGCTTTCATTTTAAACTATCAAAGTGTACCGCAGTTGTAACTGAGTGACGTCTTTCGATCTCAGTTACGTTGAGTAGAATTGGAAACAGTCTTTGGAGGCTTTCTGACTAGTTGGCGAGTATTGCTTTTCGCAGTAAAAGCTATCACGGCCACTGAAGAAAAAGCAGCATAAACATACCTGTAACCAAATCAGGAATGTCGTCGATCAGGGAAATGTGAATTAATCTAGAAGAAACTACGAAAAAAACCTTTCGAGTCGAAGTATCCTTCCGTCTAACACTAAGCGACTGATTTGAACCTTGATACAACTCACTGAGTTTTTCTTGTCTTTGTAAAGCTTAAGCGGGGCTGCCCCTATGCTTTCGGCTTCGTTTGTACCAATTTGCATGAAAAGCGACTGTCAAAAGAAGAATGAAAAACAAGTGTTTAGCCCCAAGTTCCGCTTCTTTGGGCTTATGACCCATGGCAAAACATGGAGACTTGAAACGTTCTCAAGGTAAAAATATGATCGGGGCTCGTTTCTCCTTAACAGGTATTTTTCGCGCTTCGGATATTTGGACTCAACTTCAGCAAATAAATTTTTGCTGAAACTCTGATTTGCTGGATGAAGGATTGATTGGATGGGTTGTGGGTTGTGCAAAATCAGACAACTTCCGATAAACGATCCAGAAACTTGCTGACTTTTTATTTGATGGTTGGCATCTGACGTCACGACTGCTATATTGGTGTACAGAACAATGCAGTATAATGTCTTTTGGGAATTTGACTCTATCATTATGCAAAACTTCTATATAGGGTTTTCGCATGACGTCACAGCGGCCATGTTGGTGTTTTGAAACAAAGGAATGGCGGCCATGGTGGTGTACCAAACTAATCCTCCGGGAACTGATGGAACTCTATTTTTATGCAAATACTTTCTTTTGTTTCAGTAATTCAATATGGCGGCTGGTCACGTGAGTGAATACGCTCCATTGTTTTTTTAATATAATAACCCAAGTTAATCTCGCATTTTGATTGGTTCTCGTTTATGATCTATTAGAGGACAGACTCACAATTGACGTCATCATTACAAAATTTTTCCTCTGCATTTTAAAAAGGCGGAAGGTGATTTTTACGTGACTGGGCAAAAGATAAGGTACAAAAAGGTTTTGTCCAAGCATTGAGCAGGTACGAGAAGCAGGAAGAGAGATTTAGCTGTTTCTTTTTTTAGAAAATGACTCAGAAAAAATACTAGAGCACTCTCAGTCGGCATTCAGGGTAAGCCGAGAACCATTGCTTTATCTTGAATTTCAAGAACAAACCCAATAAACAAAATGTCTATGAGATCAATTTAATTTATTTTAAAAATTCAACTTTTCTCAGTCTCAAACTGATAATTGTTGGCACACTGATTGATGTCAGGAATGAAACATCAAAACATCATTTCTTAAAATCAGTTAAAATGTAAACACATAATCTTGCTCTCCGATGCGAACGTTCCAGGGCACAGCAGCGAGCAAGGCATAGCTCACTACAGCTCACGGACAACTGTATCTCAACTAAAAGGTGTCTCCGACACTATCTCAAACTGGTTTGAGAATCAGCTACCAGATGAGACAAATTTCCACAATCACTATAAACGCTCCTTTTATTCAAAACTCGAATCGAATGGCCTCCAGGTTGTCCGCAACCGCAAGTTTTCCGAGCTGTCTGCGACACTATTTCAAACTGTATCCCGCACCGGTGGCTCAGTTGGTTAAGCACCGAGCTGTCAAGCGGGATCTCCGGCCGGACCAACACTCAGGGTCTTTAAATAACTGAGGAGAAAGTGCTGCTGTTGTAACTACATCTGCACACGGTTAGACTTTCAAGTCTTCTCGGATAAGGACGATAAGCCAGAGGTC
Source organism: Montipora capitata (assembly GCA_949126865.1). NCBI lineage: Eukaryota > Metazoa > Cnidaria > Anthozoa > Scleractinia > Acroporidae > Montipora > Montipora capitata. The sequence goes on from OX421455.1 coordinate 8,816,503, forward strand.
CCGTCTCACAGCCCTTGTTCATTAACTCTGTGGGACGTTAAAAATCCCACACACTATTCGAAAAGAGTAGGACACAGAGTTCCCAGTGTTGTGGTCTGACCTTTCCAGCATGTGGTCGGCTTGGCAGGATTAGCTTGCATACCTGCCAACCCCCAGAGTACGAAAATCTGGAGACGTCTAGATAATATTCATCCGAAATTTTCCGAAGGCTTCCGAAGATCGCAGAAGATTTCCCGACGACTTCCGACAATTGCCGAATATTTTCCGACGACTTCCGAAGATAACCGAGGGTGTAGAAGGATTTTTGAAGACTTCAAAACCGGACTCACCAACTGTTTTTCGCCGAAAAAAAATTGAATTTCTATTTAATCGGTTTTTAATCAATTATGCTCACTATTGTCAGTTGGGCGTGGGAAACTGAGTTTGAGTGAGTTTGCAGCATGAATAGATCTTATCATGATGATTTTGGAAGCCATCTTATCAATAATGAGAAAGCAAATACGTCTGTAATTAACAGTGTTTGTGTAGAAAAGTGATTTAAAATAGTTTTTACAAACTGCGCTTCTGAAAAATTCATGAATTGGAAACTCTATGGAAACTATTTGGCATGGTGACTTGCAGCTCTAACCCGCTCAAATTTCAAAAGAACACCCATAAAAGTAGCTTAACTTGTGTGTTTGCAAATGGCTGGACGCCAGCTAGAGGAGTTATCTTCTCCACTTTCTGCAAAGCAAGGTTTTTGACCCCCTCAAAACCCGTGGGAGGGGCGCCTAAGAATTCCTTTTGAAGTGACTCGAAATCCACCTTGGCCACCTTCGCTTCGACAGATCAGATGTAAACAGTGTGCGAAAACTGCGCCAATTTTCTACTATGTATTGTGCAATATGATTAGTTTATTTCTGACCAGTTACGATACTCGTTCAATATATATAAATTTGATTGCTCCCGCTGATTTACGTTTTCCGATCAAATAAAAGCACTAAATAAGAGCACTAAATCCACTTCTTGCTTTATTTTTTTTTTTTTGAAATCGCGAAAATAACGAAATTATTGAAAAAAAAAAATGGAAAAAAGCCCCGGTAGGTAGTTCCCGGGAGATTTGGTGGCTTAACCGGGAGACCGGGAGATTTGATGAAAAACTTGGAGACTCCCGGGAAAACCGGGAGAGTTGGCGGTACTCGGCCAATCAAACATGCCTTTCTGGAGTCCGTTTCTCAGAACTCCCGGAACTTTTCGGGCCTTTTTTGGGTGCCAAAATTCCCTCTGTATCTCAAGAAACGAGAGGGTTTAAGTCGTCAAACTTCACAGTTATTCTGCTTCTTGTTATCTTAAAAACATTTTAAAAGAGCAGCTTTCCAAAACAACCGCCAGCAGTTTCACAAATGGCTTTCGGGTCCAAAGAGTTTTCGGGTCTTTCGAGAAACGGGCCCCTGGTCCTTGACTTTTTCCACGACCGGTTGTTTGTAAGGTTTACATGCTCACCTAGAAAGTCAAATTTGTACGTTGCCTCGATTAAATCGAAAGATCGGAGACAATGGCCATTTGCTGCAACGTGTATTGCAGTAACCCGGCAAATCCGGCTAAAATAGCAATTCCCGACAGCTATCGCTCGTCTCCTCATATCTGTAGCTTGCTTTTGTTAAGTTCTTTTGTGTCAAATTTGATTTCAAAAAGAACGAATTGTAGCTAAACAAATTGCGACCTAACAACATTTTTGCTCAGCAACCAAAGAGCATAGGTAGATTCCAGGCCTTAACCGTGCTAACTGTGCAAAACCTAGCACGGTTCGGGTGTTTTCATGAGTCCGTACGTATATTGGAACCGTGCCGGTCAAAAAGTTGAAGAAGCCTTCGAAGAAGGCTGCTTTCATTTTGAGCGTTGAACCAGTTTACGACCTGTTGCGTAAACGTTTTTGTGAACTCACAGCTCATAAAATTATGGTTTATTGAATCGGGTTCCCCTCGATATAAACAATCGCTATCTGATTTAATACCATACCTAAATAGCTCTTTCTTTGTCACCTCGATCCTGGGGAGAAGTATATATTGGAATTCCTTTAGTTTGCTAAGTAACTTTGAAATCTTGCTCCATTCCTCTCTGTCTAATAATATTAAATTCCTTGCTCCATTTCTCCGGATCTGTATTCTCCGGATCTGTAGGTGGGGACTGGTGCTTTTTGACAAGAAGGAGATGATAATACTCTTTGGCTTTGAATTTTTGGAAATCGATTTGGGATCTTCTTCGAGTTTTAATGCTTTCCAACTTTCGCGAAATTCTGATGTCGAGTTTTGCCCTTGGTTGCGTGCTTTCAAGAGAAAATGAGAGGACAGAGAGGAAGGCTTCGGGTCCAGCCCTTGGGATATGTCATGTCCACAAAAGTTATTTTTAGACGAGCGGAAGTGTTTGTTCTAGGGGAAATCTGTCTTCCGAGACGTCCGCATGGAGGCCAACCTCGGTCTGACGTTTGAAAGAAAATAAATACTCATCAGCCTTACGAGTGCGCCGCCATTTTCTCTTTTCACTAAGAACCTGTGAGCGAGGCAAGACGGACGTCTCGGAAGACAGACTTCCGCTAGAACAAAGACTTCCGCTCGTCTAAAAATAACTTTCGTGGACATGACAGATCCCGGCCAACGCCCCGAGCCTCCCTCTCTGTCCCCTCATTTTCTTTTGGTGCTTTATAATTCAAAGAGGAGGGGACTGCATCAAGAATTTGGAAATATTCGAAGAAATTTGTTTTTTTTCGTTGGTACTTTAACTGGAATTCTTTACTAGAATTTATAGGTCAAGTATCGGCCATCTTCATTTAAAAGATCTCGAATGGTGTAGACACCCTTGGTAGACCATTCCTTTAGAAAAACAGGTTTCCCCATTGACTAAAATAATTTGCCTATTGTTGAAAAATACGGGTTTCACCTCCTTTTTAGTTATACAATTTCTTAATTTCATGAAAGGCGATGAGGTTGGGAGAAAAAAGTTGGGATGTAATTTAGATTCTTAACATCATAGCCAGTTGCATCGAAGCAGGAGATTGAGACCTCCCTGTTTATTAAAGAGGTTCTCTGGAATTGTTTTCCAGCTGCCTTTTCCATTGAACAGAAGTCTCTGTATCCATGCGAATCATGATCTTAACGATTTTATCACCAAATCTTTGTCAACTATGCGTAAGCCTGATGTACACTAGTGGGTTTTATTTTATCCATCTTATTGTTCAATAGAAACCGGTATAACTTGTGTCTTTTTACCATAGAGATCGTTCCCTTGGGAGCATTTAAGATAGAAACGGAATATATTAACTTAGACACCCCAAGTCATTGAATTATCACTACCTTGCCAAAGAACGTCAAACCTCTGGCTTTCCACACATCTAGGCTTCTTTTTAATTTTTATACTCCCAAATTGAAATTGAGCTGGTTGTTATATTTCTGATCGTAGGACACAAAGATTCCTAGAAATGTTGCCGGATTATCATTCCCCCAGCTGTGGGGTAGCCTTGTTGTTGATCCATTTTCCTAACCACTCAGCCTTTGTTGTTTCTACATTTACTGCCAACCCAGAGAACTCGCCGAACGCACAAACTCATTACCAAGGCATTCGCTACTGATGTCTAAATACCGCAAAACAAATTCGTATCGTCTGCAAATTTCAGAGCCAAAAATTCGGATACCTACAATCTCGGACAAAACTTGTTGAGACAAAGCGACATTTTTGGTACTCCAACCACTTATCCAAACGTTCCGCTTAAATGCCGCCCTTTCCCCTCCCCCCAAACTCAATGTTGCCTTATCTTGGTCGGAAATATACTGTAGAACACAGGACAATACTCAGCAACATTGACTGAGGGGGGAGGGGAGTGGGAAGGGGAGAGGAAGTAGGGGTGTGTAAAAATGGAGGTGAATTTGTGTCACTGTCTCAACAGTTTTGTCCGAGATTGTAGTTCTTGCTGCTGGAGATTGACGGATTTTACTGGCCAATAATTTTGCTGCCAAGATATGCAAAAAAGGTGACAGTGGACAACCTTGTCTAACCCCCTTTGAGGGTTTACACCATTTAGTTGAAAATCCATTGTTCAAAACTGCGCTTTCGATGTGCGTGTAGAAAACTCCGATCCACCTCCAAATACTATCTCCAAAATTAAACTTTTAACGTTATGAAGGTATATCTATGACAAAATTCAATGATCAGTATTTGAAATAAAATCGTCCAAATCATGAATGCATCAATACAAAGCTGAATAGCAACAAGCCGATTCTGCAAAACGGCCATCACAGAAAGAGGCATTATGCAAAAAGGTATAACGCAAATAGCCATCATGCATGGCCATAACGCAAATAGGCATCACGCAAATAGCCATATCTCGAATAGGCGACTTAAGTGTTGTGGGCGCACAATGTAAAGTGGGTGAGCGAGGTTCTTTAAGTTCATACCTATTACCTATTCCTGTCGTTTACGAGGTTAACTGCTTTCATGCTGCTGTAGAAATACACAATTCTTTGACTTAAGGAGCATGCGCATGCGCCCTACGAAATTTGTCCCACAATGAAAGCACACAGCCCTCCTTCAAATTGCACGTTCTACCCATATTTGTTAAAAGGGCCTTTGCCGTCATTGGCACGTGAGATCTAATGGTCTTGCACGGAATCGCCATCAATAGATTTCGGAGGCATAATCTTTGGAAACCTGTGGCAGTTGGTAGCCGATTGCACCGACGCCCTAGAATATCAACGAAACTCACGGAAACTCCTTTCTAATATCAGGCAGCACAACTAGACCAATAATAGACCTTATTCATAAATGGCGGTTACATTTATAATTCTTTTGTCCACGTGCAAATTAGCCTACCAAGCCTCATTTTAGAGCAAGAATTCTTTTCAATTCACTGTATGGTATCGAGGCTTGGTAGGCTAATTTGCAGTTCGACAAAAGAATTATAAATTGGCCGCCATTTATGAATAAGGTCTATAGTTACAATTAAGATTTTATTTATTATTAATTACTGGTAAAACAGGAAAAATTACGATTAAGACAGCCTAAATTTACAAGCTAACAGTATAAGAAAATTTACTAACCTAGATTAAGCCAACTTGCTAACCCTAATTAAGCGACTAAAGTTAAGTTACTCTTTAACGTACTATTTACATTTTTACAAAGTTCAGTTCTTCGTCATCCCTCGTGTTTCCGTTCTTGTCAGTCCAACCGGCTACTTATCCAACACCCAGCCGCAACCTCTTACAGCAAAACCAACGAACGTCGTCTTCTGTCTGTCCTCAAAACTTCCACTTTCCTCGCTGAACTTTTCTTGGCCGCCGCCGACGAAGGAGTTTCCTCTGGGAGTACCGTGGTCGGTCATGTTTTTTTACCCTTTCTTTAAACGTTCACTTTTCCACTTCGGCTTCTCTCCGGCCTCCTCTCTCCTTCTTTTGCTCTTTCTTCTCGTCCATATTCCTCTTAACTGACTTTTTACCAACCAAAACCAACGCCGGTTTTTTTGGTTTTTCTGGTTTTATATACACATGCAGTTACATTTACATATAATTAACAACAATACTAACAAGATGGTATGAGATGACACAACGCGACAAAACTATACAGACTTACAAAAAAGGAAAATGTTCGTTACCCGTACATATTTCGAGACTATTTTCTCTTTGTATAATGTGAATGTAGGCAACCTCTTCGTTTTCGCTCGTCCACACTGAAACTGAAGCGTTTTTAAACCTATGAAAGCCGTTTGGAAACCGTTTTCAGGCGTTTCAGCGTTTAATTTAGTTTTTGTCTGTGTTCGAAAATGCATCAAAACGTTGATTTTTCAACGAAAATGGATTAATAGAGATATAGCTACCCTTCAATTGACCAGGGGAGGATACAGAAATTCCAGAAAAAGGGGGCCGAAGAAATTACAGCAAAAGGGCACCCCCCCCCACCCCCCGCCCCCCTCACATACCTTCTATGAAAAATTATTTGTATCCAGTCTTCCCCGTCATTTCACAAAATGGAAAAACGCCTGTTACATTTAACGTGTCGCTCGGATTTTTGAAAAGCAGTGAGCTTATTATCATAATTTTTTTATATTTGATATGCATTATACATCCAATTTTTCAGACGTGATGTAGATCTATCTATCAAGGCAAAACGTATTTGAAATAAGAAAAGTTCTAAAAGTGAACTAATCCTTATCTAAAGTAAAACCGCCACACTGTACCACTTGAAAGTCGGTTGGTTACAGAAGCTCTGTAAATACAGGGGGAAAAGGGGGGCTTTATTAATTCTGTAAAGTTAAATAGATCACTTCAATGGACGTTCAGTTAAAGTACGTTTCTTCTTAAAGCAAAGAATAAATCTCTAAGATTAATTGTAGAATTATTTGCTGAGTTAAGATACATGTACAGTTGCAGCCGCTGCATTGATTGCTTAATACTTTCTTCGTTCATTTTTGCTTTTTGACTAAAACTCAAGTAGGCGGTTTGCAGAGCCAAATATCCTGGGTTCTGTAGCGCAGTGCGGCCATCGGCGGAGATAAAATGTGGCTAAATAAATTTAAAATTGCGTATATTGTAACCTACAGTTACTACTCGCCTGGTTTACGAGTGTGGATGGGATCGTTCTTTTGGCAACTGCTGCTTTCCTTTCTCTATTCCTTTACAAATCCTACCTTCACTGGTACAAATGTATGTAAGACACACTGTAGAACAGTCATTCGTTGCCGGCCTCCCTCGTCATTTTACGGGAAAAAATGTGACGCCTGTAACATCTTTCAGTTTGTCTGTTTGAAGCTACTTTAGAGTGGTTTTCAATTGAGTGTCGAAAGTAATTAGCGAATTGCTTTGGTTTATGTTTCACTCAGTGATTGGTTCAAAGTTCTCGCGCCACTTTTTCAACCAATCAGAAGTGAAACCAAAACCAATCGAGGCTCGCGCGTTCACATTTTCCCGCGCTTTGCGTCGGCTACGTATAATTACTTCGAGTGTTGATTGGTTTACCGGATTGTTTCCGTTTATTTTGAGTGGCCAAAGTAATTACTTCGGTTTTGGTTTTACGACACTCGATTGAAACTCGCTCTATAAGGGCTGTTGATTCGAACAACGTTCGATAAATTTTTACTGAGCCAGTATGGCAAAACAGTCGGAAAATGGGTGGCATTTATTCGCTTTTCACGAGTGGATGC
>OX421455.1:8838667-8848667 GCA_949126865.1 Montipora capitata
AATCAATTCCAGTCTCGTCATCTATTCCATACACATTGAGGGCAAACTGCATCGAGCCAATAACAAACTGGATGAAATAATTTACAAACAAAACAAAGACGTTAACCTTGATGAATGCAAATACTCCAATGGTGCCGTTTGTTCGCGAATGATTCACCTGAGTGAAATTTAAGAAAGCAAGGAGGCTCACTTGGACGGGTCGCTCAACCATAAAAGCCACAATCAACGCTACTTCGATTCCGGAGTGATCATTGATCGCAAGTATTATGGGATATCCCGCCATGGTCACTCCAGTTATTGCCACAAGATTCCAAAAGGACGACAAGCGAACAAGTTTCCTTAGTATCACAGCATAACCAAGAAACGAGGGCACTTTGGACAAAGCTATTACTATTAAAGCGGTGTTTATTACTCGCGTTACCAGCCAAACCAGTTCCAAATGTGCAGAATGGCGAAAGAGCTCGATGTGCGTATGTTGGAAACTGGCATGCTTTGCGCTGATGGTCGTCTCAAATGCCCGGATGGTGTAGAGAACGAGGCCAATAATTTGCCAGGTGAAAAACAGAACGTAAGCAATGCATGCGCAGCCAAGTGAATTTAAAGAGGCTGATGTGCGTGTCGCAAAACGATTCAGCAAAGATGACAAACGAGCTTGAACATCGTTTCTGAATCCTTCCATCTTTTCAAAGGTGATGAAAGGTGACCGGGTGTCGAAAATCTGAAAAGCCATGTAAGAGAAAAAAAAATACGTAAAGACATCACGATGTAAATTCCTTTGAAAAGGCTATAGAATTACATTTAAAGAGCCCAATCTCCTACCACGCTTCATTGAGTTAAAAATTGTGTTAAAAAATGGTTGTGTATATTGGTCTTAAAAATTCGAAAAAAAAGTCTTTCAAAAATGTAAAATGGATAGATCATCCTGCTAAAATTACTTTGATATCATCTCAGGAATTTTTTAAAAGGTAGCTTAATCGCTATGTTTTGCGTTTTACCCAGTTTAAACCTATAAGAATTAAAACTACCGAGAAATGAACCATTTAAAGAATTTGCGCTAAGGTTCGCTCTAATTTTTAGGGATGACTTCACTTTCGAAACTCCCTTCAATCTTCTCTACATGCTTAAGCTTCTTACCTACAGAAGTCTGCGGATCGCGCTCGTAACTTTATTGAGTGATGCGGTAATTAGTGGAAAGTGGGTATACCATATTTATTTGATAAACATTGAGGATAGAACCAAGTTAGACAACAAAATCCTCCCTCGGAAAAACGCCACACCCAAGAGCGCATTCAAGGATCATAAGACGAAAGAACCAACGGTGAAACCTCGGTAAATAAATCTACACCATGTTTGGAAACTTCGTTTTTAGATCAAAGTGGTCATTTTAATTTTTTGGTTCAAAGTAGTCATGCTTGCATCTTTGGTGGTTGTTAACGGTCGCCGAAAGTCTATTTTCGGCGACTGGGTACATTCCAGAGATGGTCACGAGTGATGTTTTGAAAGTTCTAAAAATTTGTACGAGCCGTAGCATGAAATACACGAGCAAGTTCTAACCGTTTTTCATTGACTATATACTCAACAAAATAACTCCATCGCTCTGCTTCCATAGTCACTTTCGAATTTACTGTTTAACCTCTTTTGCACTCTATAATCTATTTACGCATTCGTCATTGACCAATCAGGAACGCGATATTTGTTAAGTATATGATAGTTAACAATTATCGAACGGGTCATTTTATAGTGTGTTTTCACTCTCTACATCAAAGCGATTTTGATCCTCGTTTCCAGAAAACGTGATTTACTTCGCATATATTTCTATTTTCATGTCAATCGAAAACCTTCCGGTCGAGCACAGATTACTTGACTTACGTCATTTCCGTCACCAGTTATTGCGGTGCACATTGAACGAAAACGCCGTAAATCTCCTTTGCAGAAAATGTTAGTTTTCCGACCGTTTCAATGGACTTCTTGCTTAATTTGGTTAAAAGGGTGGAAATTCCAAGCCATACACGGAAAATGAGGCCTTTTTATTAAGTTTCTTGTTAGTTACAAAGAATCGAAAAATTGGGCCTAAATCGGTTTCCTCCCTTCTCTCTTCTATTACTGCAAGTCAACCTTTTGTTGGCACAGTACTTTGGTATCCGGTATATGCAAATAAAGATGGCGGAAATCTTAAAAAAGGAGTTCGAGAGAAGAGACAAGATCTGGGGATATAGAAGGATCTGGAAGCAGAAAACGTTGGCAATTCTGGAGGATTTCATTTTTGCAATATTTATTGTACAAAACGAAGTGAGACTTCGTCGTGTACGATTCAACAAAACTCCTCTTCACTCTGTGCACCAACATGGCCGCCGTGACGTCACGTGAAAACACTCTATAGGCTACCAATCCGTTTTTCCTTTTTGTCTTTGCTTCGTTCTTTGTTTGCTAGGAGGCGTCGTGGTCCAGTGGTTAGGGCGTTGGGTTTGCATGCGGCTGGTCAGGGTTCAAATCTCGTTCTGACCTCTGGTATGGATTTGTTTCCGGTTGTCCCGGATTCAACTCTACCACGCTTTGTAAATAGCCAACTGGTTGCCTCCTGCCAGTTGGGGTTCTTAATAATATTTCTGTCAAATTTGAATTTCTTTCAGCTTGTTAAAAGTGGAGTGCCTGTAAACTAGCTTGACAGCTAAGTGCACTTCCACTATAAACAAAGCATTTACAAGCATTTACCGCCATTTACATTACATACTCAACAAAATATCGCATTTCTGATTAGTCAATGACTAATGTATAAAATAGGTTACAGAGTGCAATACGGAAGTTGCTATGGAAACAAAGCGATAATCAATAAAAAATCGTATGAACTTGTTTGTGCATTTCATGATTCATGATCACTCGTCATGTTTTGAAAGTTCTCAAAATTGCACGAGCCGTATTGAGAACTTTCAAAACTGGTGCGAAATGCACGAGTAAGGGACGATTTCCGATCCTACATATCATCCCTGATGAAGACACTAGACAGGACTAACAAAACCTTAAGCCCGCCGCACACGGTGAGGAAAGAGCTGAGCAAACTGCCTCGCGAGGAGGGTTTGCTCAGCCGTTTTCTCACCGTGTGCGGGGAACTGGCCTCGCGAGGCCGTGAGGAAAAAATCAAACATGTTTGATATTTTTCGCCTCGCGAGGAAAATACCTCATTGTGTGCGGCCATCGTGAGAATCGAGTTGAGCTTGTTCAATGAAGCTTCCAATAAAAATACATGGCATTCTCACGTGACTTCAGTGACGTCGGAATTTCTTCCTCTGGCACCATCTTGAACCGCTGGAGTCACGTGTGTATGCCATGTATTTTTATTGGATGCTTGATTAAACCAAGCTCAGCTCGATTCTCACGATGGCCGCACACATTGAGGAATTTGTCTCGCCAGGCCAAAAATATCAAACATGTTTGATTTTATCCTCACGGTCTATTTCTCACCACAATTTCACCGCACACGTGAGGAAACAGCTGAGCAAACCGCCTCGCGAGGCAGTTTGCTCAGCTCTCTCCTCAAGTGTGCGGCGGGCTTATGTCTTTGAATCGTAACTTTGTAAGCTACATTCAAATTTATACTAAGCAACATTCAAATTTATTCAAACCAGAGTAGTATATGTCTAACTGTCTCGAAAGGAGAAGTCGATATTCTACGCAGCACTTAGCGTAATAAGGACCATTGACTTTGAATAATCAATGCAACCGTGATAGTTTAGATCAATCAAACTGAAAACATTCCATCTTAAATGTGGGAGATATTTTGGACCATTGAAAACAAGTGCTGCTTTGTTAAGGTTTGTCGTTGTCGTTTGAATGAAGCAAAGATTGGTCCGATAGTGATAATGATAATAATAATAATAATAATAATAATAATAATAATAATAATAATAATAATAATAATAATAATAATAATAATAATAATCTTGAAGCAAGACTGTGCATAAATAAGACAACGTACTGATCACGAGTAGTCTTCGATCAAATCACGGATTATTTTCTTTCACTTTTGCAGTTCAATTTAGCGGTAATAGGCTCAGGTTTCCTATCACTAATAACGTAATTGTTACTCTTAATGTGGACCACATTTTTGACTATGCGGGTTTTCTACTCGGGAGCGAGAGGGATAATGGAATAAGAAGAACGCAAATTTAGTGGGGCAGAATAAAGGGAATATTACGACTTCCTTGATTGGAATAATCGATTTGTCGACCGGAATAAATTGAATCTTTCAACGGAATGATGAGCTTTTTTTTAACTGGAGTGATGATGGAATAACGAAAATTTTCGAGCAGGAATAATGACATAATGAACACCTGCTTATTCCTCTTCACCCCACGATTCTTCGTCTCGATTCAATGGAATAAAATTCGCTGGCGATATCACTGCTGCAAAACACGGATAATTGCTCAGACGAGTGAACATTCCTACTTCAAAAGATTAATCTTCAGTGATCGCCAGCAAACAATTATGATTTCTCTACGGAAGAAAATGCTTTGATTGAAAACGGTGTATTATAGTGTACAATTGTAACTGTGTGACGTCTTTTGATTTCCGTTCCGTTGATTAGGATCGGAGACTGTCTTGAGAGGTTCTCCGACTACCGTTTAGCAAGAAAATTTTGCGAGGGGGGGAGGGGTGTTATTTTGTGGGTTTCGATTTTTGTGGTTTGCGGAAACAAGTTTTTGCGGTTCAAGAACACTGTTATTTCTGCTGGGAACTAATTTTTGCGATTCTCTCTTCAAACAGAAGCCTCAGTAGGACAATTGATAGTAAGGTATGTTGAGTCACAATTCACTTTCAATTACATACCGTATTAGAGACAAATGGTATAACTGCAATACCGTACTGCACAAAAGGAACTGAACAACATCAAAACCAAACCAAAAGCCTACCCCTACAACGCACACCAAAACACTGCGGTTTCATTATACGCCCTAGAAAGTAGCGTTCCTTCAGACGACCCCAATGCCAATTTAATGTCCTGAATTGCTGTACTCTTGACATTTTCTGTCCTTTACATATTGTTTTTCTTGAGATACGAACTACCCTATTTATCTAAGCTTGGGTTGCTTTTTCCAATGGTAAATCATATTAATGTTTTTGTTTTTGTCCAGTGTCTATCGCACAAGTCTATTCAAAGCGGAATTTTAAATTTGACTGAAGGGAGTTAATTCTTGCGGCATTTTATTGTGCGGTTTTTTTATTCTGTAGGAACTATTATTTGCGGATCGGGATCAATTCGCAAAAATTTTCATGCTACACGGTCGTTAACGAGTATTGCTTTCCGCAAAAAATACAGAATCTTTAAAAGTTTCACTACCACTGAAGAAAAAGCAGCATGAACATACCTGTAACCAAATCAGAAATGTCACTCGTCGGCCAAAGGAAATATGAATTAATCCCACAGAAACAACAGAAAAGAAAACGTTTCGAGTCGAAGTATCCTCCGTTCTGAAACTAAGCGACTGATTCGGACCTTGATGCAACAAACTGAGTCTTCTTTGTCTTCGTAAAGCTTATCCGGGGCTGCTCCGATCCTCTTCTTTTGGTTTCGTTTGTGCCATTTTGCATGAAAAACGAATGTCCAAAAAAGAATGGAAAACAACTGTTTGCCCTTTCCGCTTCTCTGTGCGCATGATCTAAGGGAAAACATGGAGACTCGAAACGTTCTCAATCAAGATCATGTGTTCCTGGTAGTGGCTCGTTTCTCCTAAAAAGGCGTTTCTCGCGCTTCGGATATTTGAACTCAACTTCGGCAAATACATTTTTGCCAAAACTCTAATTTGCTGAATGTAGGATTAGCTGGATTGGGTACAGATAAACAACTTCGGACAAGCGATCCAGAAATTGCGCCATCGTGACAACCGTACACAGGACCTGGTACCGAGTTCCACAGGAACGTCACTAGAACACAACTCAACACTGAAAGCCTCGTTCAAAAGATAGAGCACTATTGGTTGCGCTCAACCTCAGTCTTCAAGGTTTCCCTTCAGAATTGAAACTTAAAAAAGGCTACGGTGAAATTTATTTCCAGGGACTTCCGTCTCTTCAAGTATTCAAGTAATTGAGATTCAACACGATGTCGAAGGTGAATGAGTTTCAGTTATGGATTGCTCGAATCTTTCTTAAAACATCCTATTCTTAAGAAAATTTAATAATTTCATTCTAGGTTGAAAAAAATGTTTTGTAGCTTTTTCACCATTTTCAACCCAGCGACACTTGGACCTAAAAATTGCAGCTCTGCCCTTTTTGTTGTATACGTCTGTTGTAATTCTCTTTTAAGATCGTCATACTGCTGAAAAACTATTATATCAATGTTGCCCAGATGTTTACTATTACAGATTATTTTTGTCGAGATCAGCAAGGTGTTCTTTAATCCCTACCTCACGCTTTTTAACTGCCTTTGCCTTACTCTTAGCAAAATAAATGGTCACACTCCTTACTTCCATGTTTATCAATTCCCAAAATAATTGCGGATCGGCGACGTAATTGTATTTCTCGCGAAAATTCGGATATAATTCGTGAATTTTAGCTGCATATTCTTTATCCTCTGTTACTTGAAAGTGTGTTATTAAATTTCCAAAATCCTGATTCTCGAGTGGGTCTATTAGGCCATGCCAAGCTCAACAGTATATTGTGGTCGGAGCAATGGACGTTTGAATGTCCACTTTTGTCACGAATTTTGTAATTCGAATTGAAATTAAGAAAAAATCTAGTCTGGATTTGACCCCTAGCGCTTCAGACACATAAGAGTATCGGTTAAGCTTCAGATGTGGGGTTCTTTGAATGTCAACAAGGTCAAGGATATCCATTGTAATTTTTTTTCAGCAAATTCCTGTGTAAACGGTAGGTTTCCATGGGGAGCTGCCCTTTTTGTGTTTCATTGACAAAGCACAATTCCAGTCCCCTCCCACAGGCTTGAAATTTCAGATTCATCGATCAAGAGCTCATTAAATATATGTCACACCGCAAGCTTGCTCAGTTCCACGAAACGCAGTTTTATTATCGGCGAGAAAATGAAATGAACAGCAAAAAGATAAAGTTTTTTACAGATTGTGATCGAGATCAGTATTCAAATGTTCGCCTGTGGCAGCTTGAACTGGAGACACGCATAATATTACTTGAACCAGAATCATCGATCCGACATTAAATTCGGCTTTCGTGATTCCTTGCAATGTAATCCAAGAAATTATTAAATTATTTCTTCACTTTCCATAAACAATAATATATTGATTCTGATCATTCTAGCAGTTGAACGATTAATTAAACGCCTTCTGGTGTTCGAGGAATCACAATTCAATAATTGTGGTAACCCTCGGTGCCACTCCAAGAGTAGATGGTTTAACAACGATTTCCGTTTCCACTCGATACATGTTGCGAAGAGCAAGTCATAAATAAATAATCATAGAAAATGAAATTCTAATAAACATAGCTTATTCTTCCGTGGAAAACAGAATTATATAGCCCATTTGATGTCCGATGGAAACAGATTACTGATCAGTCACAGAATCCCGAGTTTCGGGGGCCACTGAAAATGGCGACTTAAGTGTTGTGGGTGCGCAACGCAAAGTGGGTGAGCGAGGTTCTTTAAGTCCATACCTATTGCCATCCCCCAACCCCCCCCCCCCCCCCTCCCAAAAAAAAAATGGTCATAATGTCATTGTTTTTCATGGGTAGGAATTCGCATAAAAATAGCAGTACGTCATGTCATTCGAACATGTATATGCCCTCGACCTTCGACCCCCTTTCGACAGGTGTCTCAGAGCGCTTTCCTTTTGTCAGAACTGGCCGGCCAGACCCGGGAGTTTGCAAAGAAAGTGCAACAATTTGATGGAATACTTACATGATAAGCGCTCGTATTCTTCTGGAGGAGTATATATATCATACTGGAAGTGTGCTAATTTGAAGGTGTTGTAGAGTTATTCCTTCCAAATACCCGGTCTGGCCGGTCACTTCTGTCAAATGGAAAGCTTCCTTAGTCTGATTTATACGACATGATGTGTGGTGAAGTCGAGGCGTAAGCCAGTCGCATGCTGACGACCAAAACAAAAAATAATACCGTGTAAATCAAACTTACAAAATCAAGAAACCCAAAGGAGGCGGTGCAAATTGAAACCTGGTAACTGCGGACATCAAGGCAAACGCATTGAACACTCGGCCACCCTGCGTCTTCCTCTTCCTCCGTTTCAATTCAGGGACAAGATCATTGACTTCCTCCTGTGCAAACTACTATCCGGAGCGAGGTTACGTTGTTTGGACTTTTTGAACAATTCTTTCATGAAGTACTCGTATTGTTATGGCGCCTCCTCCTCACTCCCTCCCCCAAGCAAAAAAGCGACAACAACGTCAACGTTGAGGCATGGATAGATTATTTGTGATTGAGTCCTGCCACCCGTTTCTCGAAAGTCCCGAAACTTTTCGGGCCTTTTTCGGGTGTCATAATTCCCTCTGTATCTTAAGAACGGAGAGATTTTAAGTCAACAAACTTCACTATCACTTTGCTTTTTGTTAACGTGGAAACATGCTAAAAGACCATCTTACGAAAACAAGCGGAAGGCAGTTTCGTAAATGGCTTCTCGGATCCGAAAAGTTATCGGGACTTTCGAGAAACGGGTCCCTGAACAACATTGTATTGGGAAGGTGGGGATATGATTGTTAGCCTTTTTTCCAAGGTATAGTCCAAAAGTGAGTTCGTGCTAAGCGCTGGAAATTGAGGCGAAGCGAACTTTAAATACGACAGCGTCAACGAAAAAGTCAGTAATAAGAACCCTTGCGCAATCGCACTTTGACAAAAAACTCTTCGTGTGGACCTTCCCTAACCAACGAAACGCACGGAACCTCCTTTCTAATGTCACACAGCACAACCAGACCAATAATAGTTACAATTAAGAATTTATTAAAAAAAACTAACCCTAAACCCTAACTCTAACCCTAACCGAAAAAAAAGACATGCAACTAATTGCTAATGGTTATTAATTACTAGCAAAACAAGAAAATGTACGATTTTGACAGCATAATTTTATAAGCTAACAGTATATACGAAATCTTAGAAAAGAAAATTAACTAACCTATAGATTAGCTCCTTCTTGCTCGCAAATCGATCAATTTCTTTAAAGCCAACTTGCTGACCCTAATTAAGAGACTAAAGTTAAGTTTCTCTTTAACGACGTACTATTTACATTTTTGCTAAGTTCAGTTTTTCTACTGATCCAACAACCATCCGCAACCTCTTACAGCAAAACCAATGAGCGTCGGATTCTGTCTGTCCTCAAAACTTCCACTTGCACCGGCGAACTTTTCTTGGCCGCCGCCGACAAAGGAGTTTTTCTCTGGGAGTACCGCGGTCGGTATTGGCAGTGTTGTTTTTCTTTTTTCTTTTAAAGGTTCACTTTTCCACTTCGGCTTCTCTCCGGCCTTCCTTCTCCTTCATTCGCATTTCTCCTCGTCCATATTCTTCTTAACTGCCTTTTTACCAACCAGAGCCAACGCCTGTCTTTCTGTTTTTCTATTTCTATATACATGTGCAGTCACATTTACATATATAATAAACAAAAATGCTAACAAGATGGTATGAGATGACACAACGCGACAAAACTATACATACAAAAAAAGGAAAATTTTCGTGACAAGTACATATTTCGAGACTATTTTATGAGGGTCCTCAAGGGGTAAAATGGGAACTGGGATTGGCCTGTTTTTGCCCTGGGAAAATGGGATTGAGTCACTGGGACTGGGATTTGCTCACTGGGAATTGGAAAAAAAGAAATGAAATGGGAATGGGATAATTGTCTTTAAGCGTGGTCAGTCTATTATTATCTAATTCCCTTACCCTTTGGAAAACACCAGAAAACGTTATTTAATATCTTTCAATATTAAATAACGTTTTCTGGTGTTTTGTGATGCCCATATCTTGCCCTCCTCTTGCAATGATGTTTGAGTAATCTCGTAGACCCCTCGTAGTCAAATCATCTCGTTCTTCGGGAGG
>OX421455.1:8853667-8858667 GCA_949126865.1 Montipora capitata
CAACAACATTCTCAACTTTTATTTTCTTATTGTAGTAACAAGTGCCACGCAGCATACGAAGATTTTAACTTCTTTCATTTCACGTTAATTATTGACCATTTCGAACAAACGATTGTATGGTATGAAGGTGCAATTGGTTGTGCATCTCTATGCAAATTGCATTATTGTATGTCTCTAATACGCCATTGATTGCCATACTATAAAGGTAAAGTCTGCTTACGATCCAGTGACCCATTAGGCCGGAGCTTATCCCGGTTTCTGTACCATGAAGCGACTAGGAATATTTTTACTCCCCCCTGGATGAGATGCCAGTCCATCGCAGGGTTACCCCCAACATTAAATTCGCCGGTACGCTTTTATATACCTGGGTGGAGAGAGGCACCGTGAGAGTAAAGTGTTTTTCCCAAGAACACAACACAATGTCCCCGGCCAAGGCCCGAACCCGGACCACTCGATCCGGAGTCGAGCGCACTAACCATGAGGCCACCGCGCCTCCCACAAGGAAGGTTATTAACCATCATGTCAAAAATGTAATTAGTGTTGACCTCAAGAAACTTCGTAGACTACTCATGAGAAATTATCACTGACTTGTCATACTATGCAATTGATTTTCTATTGGTATTAATGATTAACCATTGCGCGAGATTGAAAGTATATACGTTCTCTTTCATTGTCCAAAGGCGCAATTGTTCATCCGTTGATGCTATTGAATGTTAATACATATGCAAATAGCGTTATTGAAAGTTCGTTCGCGTAAATGAAGTTCATGGAAGTGCTAATGAACGCATATTTGCCGTATAGTTTCAACTGTTGACGTAAATGAATGTATATTTTGCGTAAATGGACAGCAAAAGGTGTACTTATTTGAACACTTGGTTATTGTACAGTAGAGAACCGGTTTGACTGGTTTAGTTGCTGTCATTGCAAAGCATGCACAAATCTGTCCACGTTCTTTGTTGTTTACAATTCATTTGCTAAAAATGTAGTGCAAAAAATGTTGGATAATAAATAGCTTATTAGACGTTTTGGTGTGTAGTATCGCTGAGTATTTCCACTCGATGTTTGTCAAAATAAAGCACAAATTGTAAAACAATAGGTCCGCAATGAGTACTTGTGTGAGATTTCAGACCAATAAACGTTCATGATTAGCATTACAGTAAATGTAATACATTTTGTCGTGTTGTATTGATAACCCTAACCCTAACCCTGATTTTGGAAAAACCCTTACCATTATTCATCGGTCGTCCCAACTGGTTTATTCTGACAAATGGTAAGCACCCGTCCTGTTCCATTTCACTTTCAAACGAAATTTCCGGATATTTTTGCTAAATGGTAAGCACCGTATCTCCCTTAGGGTGCGGTTACACGGGGGTCTTTTTTCGTGGTAAGTGACCCCTCTACGACGGGAAACTGCATTTAGTGAGTGTTGCCAATATTTTCCCCAGGTAAATTTCTCGTGGTAAATGTTTATGGATTAGTCAAAAAGATCACACAAAGCATCCATAACATTTAATGTGGTAGTGTTTTGATGTGCAAGGTATAAGAGCCAATCACGATTCTCCATTTAAATGGTTTTCCTTCGTGACGTTTTCTTTTTTTATCGTTAGCAAAATCAGAAATCCAGTGTAGCCGTGGATTGACAAGGGATACCAAAACTTAAATGTGATAAAGTTTGCGATAATCTACCATGGGAAATCCCATTTACTGTGGTTTGTGTATTTCCCAGTCAGCAGACAAATATGGACATGGCCCCAAGTTATCACGGGGGAAAGGAGGGGGCAGTGATTGACAGAGTTAAGAGTCACTGAAGTGAACATTTTGCAGATTAGGGCTTGTGAAGCATTACAAATGGGTGCATTTGAGCATATTAGTTTCTCAGCCACCAAATCTTTTGCAATTAACTGCCAAAATAAGTTGAGTCGAAGCGCTTCAGGAATGAACACACTACTTCAGAGACTCGTGAAATATTTGCGTTCGACAAAGAGGTAACTGCCGTCTACTCTTATTCATCAGCGGAAATAAAGAACTACGACAAATCCAGACATATCTCAACTCAAATTGTCAGTTTTGCTCTGTGGAAGCTCACAATAAATGTAAGTTGAAGGGTTGTAAAACTTACTAAGTAACAATTTTCAAACTTAACTCGTTTTGTGTGAGAGTAACAAAAACTCAAAATTTATTCCAAAGTGTTTACAAGTACTTCACTCAACTTTTCTTCGTTTATTATTGTAGTGATTAATTTCCTACATAGCCTTGCTGAGAAATGCAACATTGGTGACAACTATTACAAAATAGAGTGAAAACTAACCTGATCATGGCATTGTTGCGGCAAAACAAATGATATCGGCAAAATGGTATTCGCAATTAACGCAAATTTTACGGTAACCGTTAGCTTTGTCGAGTAAAAGTGTTGGCTACTGGTGAACTTCTTCCTTAAATTAAGCGCACCGAAAAAAGAAGTCGAAATTCGCCAAACAACAGCCGAGAGGAGTGATGGCCGTCACACCCTTTCCCAGGGTCCTCTCTCTTCCTAGTAGAGACCACGTGACAAACACTTGGCTCTCGTATACAAATAAAAAAAGAAAATAAGAAATATTGCCGGTGCTGACAAAGTGTGGGGAAATCACTCACGAAAACTGAGAGATACCACAAACCAAAACATCTAATAACTTAAGTAATCGCACGAGTCCTTTCATATGCTATCAATCCGTATTATATATAAACTCAACAAAATATCGCATTTCTGATTGGTCAATGACTAATGCATAAAATAGGTTACAGAGTGCAAGACGGAAGTTGCTATGGAAACAAAGCGATAATCAATAAAAAATCGTATGAACTTGCTTATGCATTTCGTGATTTATGCCCACTCGTCATGTTTCGAAAGTTCTCAAAGTTGCACGAGCCGTATTGAGAACTTTCAAAACTGGTGCGAAATGCACGAGTAAGGAAAGATTCCCGGTCCTACATATGACCGCTGATGAAGACAATGGACAGGAGTATCAAAACGTTTTGTCTTTGAATCGTAACTTTCTAAGCCACATTCAAATTTATTAAAAACAGAGATGTATATGCCTGACTGTCAAACCTAATTGCGATGTGTACTCTCGAATGGAGAAGTTGATATTCTACGCGGCACTTATCGTAATCAGAACCGTTGACTTTGAATAATCAATGTACCGTGAAAGTTTCGGATCTATCAAACTGAAAACAATCTGTCTTTAAAATGTGGGAGATATTTGGACCATTGAAAAGAAGTGCTGCTTTGTTAAGCTTTGTCGTTAAAAGTTTGAATAAAGCAAATATTGATCCGATAATGATAATAATAATAATAATAATAATAATAATAATAAGCTTGAAGCAAGACTGTGCATAAACTACATTTTTTACTAAGCGTGCTTTTTCCTCGGGGGGGGGGGGGGGGCAAAGCAGCAAACATTTATGATTTCTCTAGGGAATTTCTAAAACTACTTTCATTGTAAACGATCACAGTGTACAGTTCTAACTAAGTGACGTCTTTTGATCTCCGTTGCGTTGATCAGGACCGGAGACTGTTTTGAGAGGCTCTCTGACTACTGTTTAGCAGGAAAATTTTGCGAGGGGGGAGGGGGAGGGGGTTATTTTGTTGGTTTCGATTTTTTGTGGTTTACGGGAACAAGTTTTTGAGGTTTAAAAAGACTGTCATTTCTACTAGGAACTAATTTTTGCGATTCTCTCTTTAAACAGAAGGCGCGGCAGGACAATTTATTGTAGGGTATGTTGAGTCACAGTTCAGATTAAATTACATACCGTGTTAGAGACATATGGTATCACCGTAACACCGTTCTGCGCAAAAGGAACTGAACAACAACAAAACCAATTGAAACCAAAAGCCTACCCCTACAACGCACACCAAAACACTGCGGTTTCATTTTACGGTTTTCAGACGCCCTAGAAAGTAGCGTTCCTTCAGACGACCCCTTCGTGCCAATTTAATGTCCTGAATTGCTGTTCTCTTGACATTTTCTGTCCTTTGCCTTTACATATTGTTTTCCTTGAGATACGAACTACCCTATTTGTCTAAGCTTGGGTTGCTTTTTCCAATGGTAAATCATTTTAGTGTTTTTGCTTTTGTCCAGTGTATCGCACAAGTCTATTGAAAGCGGACTTTTTAATTTGACTGAAGGGAGTTAATTTTTGCGGCGTATTATTTTGCGGGTTTTTTATTCTGCGGGAACTATTATTTGCGGATCGGGCTCAATTCGCATAATTTTCATGCTATACGGTAGTTGGCGAATGTTACTTTCCGCAAAAACGCAGAATCTTTAAAAGTTTCACTACCACTGAAGAAAAAGCTGCTTAGACTTACCTGTAACCAAATCAGAAATGTCACTCGGCGGTCAGGGAAAATATGAATTCATCTCACAGAAGCAACAAAAAAGAAAATGTTTCGAGTCGAATTATTCTCCGGTCTGAAACTAAGCGACTGATTCGGACCTTGATACAACAGACTGAGTTTTCTTTGTCTTCGTAAAGCTTATCCGGGGCTGCTCCTCTCCTTTTGGTTTCGTTTGTGCCGTTTTGCATGAAAAACGAATGTCAAAAAAAAAGGGATGAAAAACAAGTGTTTGACCTTTTCGCTTCTCCGGGCGTATTATCTGAGGCAAAATATGAAGACTTGAAACGTTCTTAAGACCATGTGTTCCTGGTAATGGCTCGCGACCGTTTCTCCTCAACAGGCCTTTAAATTCTCGCACTTCGGATATTTGAACTCAACTTCGGCAAATACATTTTTGCCAAAACTCTAATTTGCTGAATGTAGGATTAGCTGGATTGGGTACAAATAGACAACTTCGGACAAGCGATCCAGACTGATTGCGCCATCAACAACCGTGCACAGGACCTGGTACCGAATTCCACAGGAACCTCAGAACACAACTCAACACTGAAAGCCTCGTCCAAAGATAGAGTACTATTGGTTGCGCTTAACTTTAGTCTTTAAGATTTCCCTTCAGAATTGG
>OX421455.1:8868667-8871167 GCA_949126865.1 Montipora capitata
CTACAAACTTCATTTCCGCAACCACAGGGTTCTTTCTTAAATTTCATTCATATCCCTTTGGTTTAAGTACTTTGTCGTTCAGAGTGTCGGCGGAGCACTGCTGGATTAATTTTAGCCCACCCCCTCAAGAGCAATTACAACTTCCCTATAAAACAATTTTTTCGAGACCTTTTATTTTTCATCCACGTGTAACTCAACTTTTGCCGAATTTTCTCGTAATTTAACTCTGAAAACATATTAATTAAACAAGACACCAGTAGATTTACAAATGCGCTATTTAAAGTTACCAGCTGTGTTTGTTGTTAGCATAGATAACAATAATTACATGCGAAATTCAACTTTTTTGAAGGGAAGTGCAAGAAAAATGGCCTACAACATCACGGAAGATGACAACCAGAATATACAAAAGGAACTATTTTGTTCACCCGAATTAACCAAAGAAATACATCTTCAACTTGTATGTCTTTCGGTGTTCAACATCCTCTTGTCCCTTACTGCCTTTTTTGGTAACGTTGTCATCTTGATAGCCCTTCATAATGAGACTTCACTTCATCCGTCGACCAAACTATTATTTCGCTGTCTCGCCACAAGTGATCTGTGCGTTGGTCTTCTCTCCGAGCCCCTTATTGTCAGCTATTGGATGTCCATTGTTACTGGACGCTTCGATATCTGTCCTTACGCATTAGCTTCAAATGTAATCACGTCACTAACATTATGCTCCGTTTCATTGCTGACTTTGACAGCATTAAGTGTGGACCGACTCTTTGCTTTAATACTTGAAGCAAGATACCGCCATATTGTAACTTTCAAGCGAACAATGGCATGCGTGATATTTTTTTGGGTTGTGTCTATAGTAAGCACAACATCGTACTTTTGGAATTACGTCATAACCGTATGGTACCGTTATATAGGTGTCTTGCTGTGTCTATTAGTCTCGACGTTTGCGTACGCAAAGAGTTTTATAACACTTCAGAGATACACACGTCAACTTCAAACTGATTGCCAACCAGCATACCAACCGAAGCCAAGGCATTTAAAGCGCTACATTGGCGCAATTTACACAGCGCTGTGGCTCCAGTTTGCACTGGTTATTTGTTACCTCCCCTTCGGCATAACCGAGGCTTTGACGAGTCAAATCGGACTGTCCTCGTCGTTTTTCGTTGTACGGGAGTCCGCGGCCACTTTGGTGTTCTTAAACTCGTCTTTAAACCCGATTCTTTACTACTGGAAGATCCGCGCAGTGAGACAAAGAGTAAAGGTTATTGTTAAGAAGCTTAGCAGGCAGCAACAGAGTTAGCAGCTGCCTAAATACTGCATAAAGTAAAGATACTAGATTTTTAAACTTCAAAGTGGATAAATAAGTTTCTAGAAACGATGGGTATTAAACAACGAAAAATAAACAAACCGAAATAGTAGCATGTAACAAGACACACATCGATCACCCACTCCACCCTGAAAAATGTCGAGCTGGAGTGGGTGTTTTAATTAAGAGCCTTACAAGAGATTAAGCACTTAGAATTGGGTCTACGTGAAACGCCCAACATTAAACGGCAGGAAGCGGCTTATCATAATACAAGGAAATTTTTCCTATTCTTACTTAATATTTCTCTCTTCTGAAAAGTTACTTGATATTTGTCGATAACATGCAAAAACTGAGCAAATTAAAAAAAAAGGGTTCTTTCTCTTTTGGCAAAACGCTACTTTCAATCTTACCTTTACCGTTTGCTGCTGAAACACGATGAAAAACCTCTCTAATAGGGAGTTTAAGATCTATGACGACGACGGTCGACGAAAACGTCGTCTCAAAATATAGCATAGATATCTATCGTAAGTCTTTCGCGATTCTTCAGTCTCGTTCACGTCCTACAATATCGCGAAGTATCCTCAAAATAATTAAATTGATACGAGCGTTTTCAGAGTGAAGATAGAGAATGAAAGATTCTCTGTTGCATGCTCACTTTGTCTTCAAAACCTCAAATTCGTTGATTTCACGTCGTGCTTATGCAGAGGACCACAAACCTACTTGCTCAAATCCGTGCTGTGTAGCACGATTATTTATGCTCTTTTAACCAATGATATTATTGTTTTGTGGCGTTGTCGTAGTCGTAGCCGTCGTCGTTTCTTGAACTCCCTAATATATTGGGTGAATTTGAATACAAAGGATGAATTTGCTCACGCGCATGCTCGTGCCGTAATCAACGACAACGACGGATACGAAAATCGACGAGGTTTGGGAGAAAATTGAAAGTTTATCGTTATGGTGCTCGCTAACTCTTCATAAATTCAAATTTGGTAAATTTCACTTAGTTGTTAAGAAGAGCAAACAGCAAACAAATGAACAAATATAAAACGCATACGCTGGGTGTGCAGAGCATCTGTTCTTCGTTGAAGAGACTCCACTCCAAAAAGTGTAGTAAACCACCAAAAATACCTTTTACAATCACGTTTAGTTGAAATTTTTCCAAAGAAACCGTTTGTATCCGAAAAAAGAAAAAAAATT
>OX421455.1:8873667-8891167 GCA_949126865.1 Montipora capitata
AGTCGCCAAAGAATTTCGGCCTTTGGGCTTTATACATTTTAACAAAAGGTAAAATGCAAGCGAAGCCGAGCCGAAAATCAGAGCGCGTAAAGCGGCCTTGACAGCGAGAAATGGGCAAAAATAGTTGAAAATTTTAAATGCTGGATAACTTGACTTGAAAATAAATAATTGGACAAAATGTTAATGTACATCAATCATAACATTGCTAACGAATTCAATAGTGACAATCAATATGATATCCGCATTTTAAATATATTCTTGATCCTTGAAAATGCTTTTAATTCGCAAACCCTTCTCTTAAAGTGCAAACATTAGATTCAGTCAGGATATGATGTATTTAGGTCTTAGAGTTTGTAACTGATGAATTTACCGTGCTAAAATAAAGTTAACATACATACGGACTCGATTGGCGCAAAGATGTTCACTTGAAAACTTGTGAGCCTTTATTCTTATGCTAATGAAAAGAACATTAAATGTCTGCATTAATTTGTTTACTGTGCCTTGAGTATGGTGTTGCGATGACACCGAAACGTTGGCTAGTAAGTTGTTTATTCGCTTGGTACATTTTTAAAAAAAATCATTTAGACGATACATTATGAACAACACTTTCATTTCTTTCTCATTATTTCTGAGAATTACAGTAGTCAATGGAAAGAGTGCTACGGTGCATACGTAAGCTGGAAACCAATTTTAATACCGAGTAAACGAGAAGTGTTCTCACCAGGTTGCGCCCTTGCAAGATTCCTGCACAAAAATTCGAAATCGGCGCACATTTAAATGTTTGGAAAACACTTGTTTATAGTTCATCAATGGTTAGAATGTTTTTTTCGAATCAAGAGAAAGAGGAATATCTTAAGTTTAACTAGGCAAAAAAACACAACGTGACAGTAGTCATCTTTAACTCGCCAGAAGACTGAGGCTAGTTTGTGGTCACATGCAATGCTAGCCACATTTAATGGAGGCTCAATTCTCGAAATATTCGCTTAGGGAGTCGCAACTGCAACAAAAAAGATTGACAGTTCTTTTCAAGCCCTAAAGTTCCGAAGTTGGAGGTACAAGAAGCCGATTCCGCAAAAGTTAATCCACCTCAACGCATTGAGCTTGTTTACGTATTTTAAAGATGAAAGGCTTTTTCTTTATTCAAAATCTATTACAAACACTTTCCAAAAGAAATCAAGAGTTTTTAGAAAATCTTGGATGTCACTTCTGGAATGAAGTTAATGAAAGATGTAGATTTCAAAGGATACGTAAACACCGTTTTCAAAGGCTACATGCGTTAAAGCGAGAAGTATAGTCCGCTATTGGACATTCATTGCACTTATTCAATGAATAAAATACTCATACAAGATCCTGCCCAAATCCCCAGCGCTAACCATCCCCTCTTCGACACGAGGATGCCACTATATAATAATAATAATAATAATAATAATAATAATAATAATAATAATAATAATAATAATAATAATAATAATAATAATAATAATAATAATAATAATAATAATATCCTAGCAACCAGGCTGGCGAGTAGGTGTGAATCCGGTCGCAACGTCAAGCACTGTTTTAAGCGCTCACTTATATGATGTTGTAATGTAGTCCCACCTCAAACTAAAAGGTATCGGTCTTGTTGAAAGAAAAATAAATTATAAAATTATTATGACAAGCTCCGTGAGCGGGCAAGATGAACCAAATCCCGCGCTGTGATTGGCTACCCGAGCGGGAAAGTTGGAGCTATTTTTAGAAAGCCACCTGATTGGCCAGTTGTAATGACGTTAAGAAACACTTCGCACTTAGACTCGCTTTGATGAGGAGGCAGACATGAACTCGGAAATAGCCTATAAGTGTGATCTTGATATATCACCAAATTCTCATGACTACCCAACAAAGAAATCTATAGTACTAGTTAGGAGAATGAAGTTTTCGATTTTGGGAATGAAACTGAGGATTGATGCGTCAGCTTTTACTTTTATGAAGCCGTTTCCTTTTGCTACTTGAGGTTACAACTTCCATTGAATCCCAGACATCGTCCCCATTAGCATCTTCATCTTCGTAACTGTCTCCTGTGGCTGTTCTTTTCAGAGTCTTATTTAAATGCAAGGCGGTTCCGTCACTGTCATGATGTTCCAAATTCTGCAATAATGACGAAGAAAACACCTTCACAAAGACCTATCTTCAAAGAAAAGATTTAGATGAGTGAGAGACTGGAACCCGTACCTTTGGCTCTATGCCATTTCTGATATCTCCTGTACTAACAGGGCATGCGCAAGCTGTTAAGGTGATTCCCTGGTTTTGCATGGCGCAACCCTATTATAAAGGCGCATAATTTCTTACGTCACTGGCGCGCGAAAACGGTGACCCCCATTTTTATTTCATTTTTATCATCCCCCTGATATGTTCCAACGCTGTGCCAACTTTAATCAGAAATCTATGACAAGTTCTATTTCTAGGTAATTACCTTAGGAGGCAGTGTGGCCCAGTGGTTAGGGCGCTTGCCTTGAGATCCGGAGATCCCGGGTTCAAGACCTGCTCTGACCACTCGTTGAATTTGTTCCTGGTTGTCCCTGGTTCAACTTCCCGACTGCACTTGTAAATAGCCAACTGGTTTGCCTCCGGCCAGTTGGGATTCTTAACAGTTGTTGTTGTTTCATTGGCCCTGAAAAGCCCCTATGGGGAGCGGTCAATTAAGTATGTATTGTATGTATTTCAATACCACCTTCAGCAGCACTCAGCGGCGTTGCTACAAATGTTCTACTATAACAAGTTTTTCTTTTTAACAAACCTTTTCTATCTCTTTTGACGAAAATAACAAACAATTGAGGGCTGACTTCAAGTAGACCTGTCGAAGAAATAACAATGCCTGTTTGAAAAACTGATCGCTCTTTGAAGTTTCTCTTTTCCCTCTCGAACTGCTTTTCGCATTTAAAGCACTGGTCAGAGAAACTGGAAACAATGCTCATTCAAAGTTTGGGTCGACAAACAAAGAGTTTTATGGTATTTTCCGCTTCGGGCAATTCACAGTCACCATAAGTACCTTATGAAGAATTTTCCTGCTGTTGAGATCATGTATCCTAAAAAATTTGTCCAGTCCACATGATGCCACCATCTGCTGCCTGTTGAGACAGGAAATGCAGCGAATGGCTCCTGCAAATCCTTTATAATGGCCTTGAACTTGTCCTGCAGGTAAGGTACAACAACAGAACCAGAACATTGGCCAAACAATCTGGGAATTCTATCAACGCTGTGAGAACACCAGACCAGCAAAATACCCTGTACTCCCAGTTCATACCTTGTGGGCTCCAAAATTAATGGTAAAGCTCTGGACTAGATAGCATTCTTCAAAGCAGTTTTTAGCTGTCGTCACGCAATGAACTTCTCCTCTTTTAGGGGGTAAAGACTTGTTTCTATATCTCAAAGTGCCCTTGGACGCGAGGGGCCTAGGGTGGCGGTAGGGGGTGAAGGGTACAATAGCTGAAACAACCCAAACTTTTACAAAAATGCTAAGCTTAGGACTAAACAATATGCTTTAGATAATGTTTAGGGCTAAGGGTAGCATTTTTGTATGGGTTTGGGTTGTTTCAGTTTTGTTGTTCCAGGCCCCTCACGTCCACGGGCACTTTGAGAGATGGAAACAAGTCTTTACCCTTTTAGGGAGGCGCGTTGCGTGACAACAGAAAAAAGGCTGTGAAGCGTGTACCAAGGCTATTTTCATCATCATTTTATCTCCCACTCTTGGAGCCATACAAAAAAATAACAAGTTGCGTGAAATTCTGCAACTAACTGTTTTTTAAAGCACCTGTGGCCATCTTATTAGTCGGACCAGAGCGCTTTGGTTTTTCAGAGAATCCAATTCTCCTGCTACCAAATTTTTAACTCTTCAATTTTTAAAGTGCTACTACGATGAAAAACCATTTCTCGTTTTTCTTCACATTTCGAAAGTTCTTGTGCTGAATACTCGAAATGCGAGATTTTACGCAAGCATTTCAAGAGAAAAAACTATTTATTTTGACGGCACTTTTTTGAGTTAACGGTTCTCCATAACTTGGTGTGGTTCTGACAGATAGGCCCCCAGTGTGTGAATGCGGCTTAAAAAGTATTCAGAACACGAATTTGACAATCTGAAAGCCAAAAACTCTCGTGCTGCATAGTAATAATGGTGCGTTCGATTGACCGTATTCCGGAATAGGAATACGTGGAATAGAAGATAGAAGTCCTTCATTTTCACGGAGATTCACATTAAAATTCTCGAACACCTGCTAAACTGCTATTTAAAACATATCTTTATTATCCTTGCTGCTTCAAAACGCTAGACATATCGTTTCAAATCATCACAAGTATTCTTATTCCGGAATAGGGTCAATCGAACGCACCCTTTGTGCGTTCGATTGACCGTATTCCGGAATAGGAATACGTGGAATATAAGTTAGAAATCCTTCGTTTTTACGGAGATTCACATTAAAACTGTCAAGTATCTGCTAAAATGCTATTCTAAACATATTTTTATTATCCTTGCTGCCTTGAAACGCGCCAAACATACCGTTTTAATCCTCACTCTACGAATTCTTATTCCGGAATAGGGTAAATCGAACGCGCCCTAAGTCGCATTCACACACTTCATTTTTAAGCTTGTGAGTAAATGACGTCACTTTCTCCTGGCATGAGGTGCCGGTTGCTCGCAGCCTGCTTAGCGCTAACTGTTGGTTAAGAGGCATCAAAACCTATAGGTTTCCATGGTATTAAAAGCTGGGAAGCACTTACCGTGCTTCGAGCAACCCGGGCCAGATCGCTGAAAGCTTATCGGTCGGAACCGATAAGGGCGGACCATTAGATGAAAAAAGTGGAGTTAAAATAACTACAAAAAATTTCGCATTTTGAGCATTCTACGCAAGTACTACCGAGATGTGAATAAAAACGAGATTTTTTTTTTTTTTCATCATAGTAGCACTTTAATGAAACCCCTGCGACATAAAGCGGAAAAGTGGCCTTATTTCCAACAGCATCATTATCATAGTTCGCGCCTGGATTTTGCGACGTTTCATTTTAATTTAGTGACTACACTTAACTTTATTGTCCCTTGTAACTAACCACCGCGTTGTTTGAAACGTTCTTTCCAAAATAAGGGTTCACAGATAGGTATTTAATTTTCAAGTAACTCATGTATTAATAAATTATTGGAGAAACGTTTGGCAGGTGTGACCTGTCACGCGAAAACGTTCCAGACGGTCTCCGCCCGAACGACCGAACGCACGGTAGCTGCACTGCTGAGAGGCGAGTTGACAAGCCGTGCTCACAGATTACCACGAACGACTACACGGCTGCAGAATTTTCTTCAACGGAAGAAGTCGCACGGCTGAACGGGTGAGGAAAACTTTCGCACGGATGAGATCGCACAGTCGAACGGCCGAAAAACATTTTAGAAAGGGTGCGGTTTGGGGTCCTTTGTGTGTAAGAACCCTGTTCATAAGTATCTAATGCCACTTGACAAACAGATCCTTTGTTGCAGTGAATCATTCATTGGCCCCTTATAGTCCTTCTTTTTAGGGGAATATGTCTCTGATGAGCTATTATTGAAATAAGTATACACTCATTCATTGAGTCATTTCCCTGGAACACACGAGCCCAACAAATTTACCTGCTCCCAACTGAGTGACTTCATAGCTCAGTTGGTAGAGCATTGCACCAGCATTGCACCAGCATTGCACCAGCATTGCACCGGTATCGCAGGGGTCATGGGCTAGAATCCAGTAGAAGAAGCCTGAATTTTTTAGGTGTCTATAGCGATATTTCTTGTTTACAAACATTGACGCCACATTTCTTTTGATATTGAAATTTGCCAACCACGGAACAAAAGAAGTCATTGTTTCAACAGCCAATTAGGTTCTGGTTGGCATATTAATAACAATGGGTGACGTCACGAGAAACATCGCTATTAAGTGACAATAGACCATTTTCGAATTCTCATGGCTGGACTGGATCTAGCATGAAATGGAGGCTAATGCGGGCAAATTAATTTGTGTGAAAAGTGCGAGGATCAATTCTCTCTTCGATTATAATTATTTTCTCCCAAGAAGCCACCAGTATAATGCGGTATTGGCATAATAAAAATCACAATACTCTTGTACATGTACCTTGATCCATCCATTCCAAACATTAATAAAACTCTAAAAAAATAAGTTCATGTCAGATCGTCATTTCAAGGTCAACAGAAAGGTCAACAGTTCATGGCGGTTTCTTTTTTAAACAGATTCTTAACAATTTAAAACAATGTGTCGAAATGATACGTAGCATTTGTTGTGAAGACCTCCACTGATGTCAAGCGGATAAATGCAGATGTACATGTAAAATATTCAAATTCAAATGTAATTGAACGCCAAATGAATTTGTAGCGAATTGCCAGTTTAGTTTTAGATCTTACGCGAGGAGACATTTCCGTGCCGTGATGTTAATTTCAAATTTTCACCCAATCATAGGAAAGGAAAGTGAGACGACAATACTTACATTATACAGTGAATCAGTGTCTCTCTCGTAAAAAAAAAAATATGGGAAGATCGCGATACAATCAAAGATTTCAATGTTATTGAGCTTACCTTTTCGCAGGTCAACGCTTCCCATGGAGCCAACAGTATTTCCCACAATAATGACACTGGAAGAAAAAAAAAAAGAAAATTCCGTAAGGGAGGTATATAATTTTTGCAACTTAACATTAGGAAACTTTTATTCTTACTGCTCGTTATCAGTAACAGCCAATGCAGAGATCGGAGACTCTGCGAAGTCAACGCTCAGAACTGGTCGACGCTGCGTTTTGGTATCATATAGTCGCACTTGGTGATATCCAGTACCAACTGTTATCTTGGACTGTGAACCCTGATTAGGAAGAAACCCTATGTCTGTCACCCAGATTGGAACATGCAGATCTAGGAAATCATTGCGTACCTGTAGAAAAGACGAAAAAGGAGGTTCAGTAGCGAAAAAACAAACGGCAAAGTCTGGCTGGAAAGCAGCGGCTCCCACACAACCAATATACGACCATTTTTAATGGTAAACCTCCATGTCAGTAAGTTGAAAAATTCATACGCACGCACGAATAAACGTGAGAAGTTGTGTTCATCATATCACCACCAACATCGTCATTACAATCAATGACTGCGCAAATTGAGACATATAGGAAACTTGTTAAAATACATAGAGGATATTGCGCGGTGGTGAGAAGATATGAATTTTGTTCGTCTTGCCACGAGAACATAAAAATTCGTATCTTCGAGCTAACGTGAAAAATACGCCGCTCGGTTCGCAGCTGTAGTGCTCATACTGATTCTGTGAGTGTTTTAATTCCAAGTAAAACACTCTCGTCCATAAAATAAAATTGACAAAGTCATAAAGAAGCCTGGCTAGTAACAACATGACCATCTGGAAAACATCAGTTCTCCTCTCAGCTAAGTCCTGTTGGGCACGTAATACAATAATGTACTATACAATGTACATGTACCTATGTGGATAAACAGCTAGGAATATTATGCGTTGAGGGCTAATGGGGAAAATGCAAGGATATCCTAGTGGTGAGATCAATCCACGTTATACTGATGAATGGTATATGAAATGATGGTTTGCATAACTGGGTCATGTTTGGGCCGCAGGGCCGCAGGGCCGCAGGATTTTTCTCCAGTTTTTCTCCAGTTTCAGGGCCGCAGGGTTTTTCTCCAGTTTTACGTGCTCATAAAACACCAGCTTCAAAAACTCTTTATAAATTCATGAGCGAAATAGCCTATTAAGTCACCGACAAAACGTCACGTGAAGTAATGTTTAAAAAACGAGCAGGAGTGTTTTATCGGGTTTAAAACCACGAGGCACAGCCGAGTGGTTTTAGACCCGATAAAACACGTGCTACGAGTTTTTTGAACCGCTTCAAAAACATTCCACAAAGAGCGTGTCCCTCTGGACTCAAAACAATGGTTCAAATTGTGAGAGGTGAATATTAGCATACAAGAAAAACAAGCGTAATGCCTTATTAGTATTCTCTATATAAAGAATACTAACGAGGAGTGTTTTATTGGATATAAAGCTCATGCACGTGACGTTTTATCGATGTTTTGATAGGCTGTAAGGCTCATGAATTATTAATGAGTTTTTGAATGAGCTTTAAAAACTACAGGTGTAATAAAACATTCCTCATTGGAATTCTTTATATAAAGCATACTAACAAGGCATAGCTTGCTTTTCTCATAGGCTAATGCTCTCCTCTCACAATTTGAACTTTTGTTTGGACTGCAGAGGTACACGCTTTGTTGTGAATTCCAAATATTTTTGAAGCCGTTCAATAAACTTGCAGGTCAGGCTTCATCCGGTCTAAAACAGTAAATTATAGCTTACTATTACAATAAAAATGAAAAAGTACAAAAGAACTATTACTATTAATTACTGATTATTTTTCACTTCTGCATCAAAATTGTTATTATGTTACATACATTTTTAGCTCTGAAAATTGGTTCCTCGGGTCTGTTAAGGTCCCAGACTTTCAGGTCATTTTTCTGTCCACCCGTCCCTACTTGAGATGTACAGGAAGGATTTTGACGGACGACAGATATGTGACTTCCCACTTTGACATCTGTCTGAAAATAGAGAAAGCAAAATGTCGCTTGAAAGAGAGAAGAGGAAATGAGAACAAGAGAAAATGCTTGAGACAGATGGCAGGAGAAAGGAAAAGCTACACCTACAGCTGTATGCTACTATGAGTTCTAGTTGCCATAGACTTCTTTTCCTGAGACATACCAAGTGAATACTTTCCTGTCCTTCCCTATTTATCTGCTCAAGGCAAATTCAAATTTTAATCAAAATATTAAGTTTATTTTGGAGCCCAAGCCATATTATGTTTCAGGGTTTGCAAAAAAGACCATTTTTAAGGACGGTGCCTACTAATTCAAAGGTATTTTTGCGCAGTTTACTGACTATGCGGGAAAAGCAGATCTTAACAAGTGTTATTGAAGTCCAAAAAGAAAACTGGGGGTAACCACGCACTTTTCGAAGATAATTCATCAACAATAGTTGTAAAAAGCTTTAAAATACAAAGCACTGTATGGCGTTCTTTTCCAAATTGTAGCTAAATTATCTCTGAAAAATGCGTGGTTACCCCCCATTTTCTTTTTGGATACCAAGAGCACTTGCTAAGTTATGCTTTCTCCGCATAGTTTTGAACCGCACAAAAATATCACTGTATCAAGAAGCACCGCCGATAGGAAATCCGAGTATCTCGAGATGCGCAGAACGTATGCGCAGTAACAAAAGTAGGCACCGTCCTTAATTTAGCTTGAAGTTCATTTCTAGTTCACAAAAAGATGTCCATGAAAGCCTAGACAAAGAAAATCAAACTCACATTACTGCCTTCCTTTGTCCAGATTTGAAGTAATCCTGAATCCACACAAGTGATTAATGAGCTAAGACCACAAAATAAATGTGCAGCCAGTATTACGGAAAGTACGACAAAAATCATATCAGTCATCAGCATCATTATTATTATTGTTGTTGAAATCAAACAGTGGTTTTGTCACGAGGGGATGACCTGAGTTCCCAAAGAAAACCTCTGAGAGCAGAGTATTGATGCAACAAACTCTGCCTAGCACATATGTTCAGAAAACCAGGCATTAAATTAGATGCAATCCCAATTTAGATCTCCGATGAAGTGTCCCTTTAAGGCCCTGTTACACTGTGAAATGTTTCATGCAACTTGTCTCGCAATGTTTTGGCAACAATGTGGAAGGACAAGTTGCACGAACCATTTCACAGTGTAACGTATCCTGCAATGGCCAAAATCGTGGCGAGACAAGTTGCAAGAGCTGTCGCCAAAAGTAGAATTAAGTTCTACTTTTCATGCAACTTATCTCGCAATGATTTTGGGGCGCTGCAGGGTATGTTACACTATGAAGTGTTTCGTGCGACTTGTCCCCCCACAATGTTGCCAAAACATTGCAAGACAAGTTGTACCAATCAATTCACAGTGTAACAGACACTTCAACGGAGATCTCACTGCATATGTACATGTACTTCATGTAGCAACTAGAACTAGCAACAATTTGACCATCTCCCATCTAGGTTGGTACACTGTAGCTCCGCTCAATTAGATTAGGAAAGCACAAATCGCATGATCATGGGTTTGAATTCCGCTCAAGCTGTTGCTAGCAACTGCCTCCTGAAGTCGCTTATGAAACTGCCATGTTCTTTGTAACTTCCATTTGAAAAAAACGATTTTTTTCACCCTGAGAAGATGAATGCTCTTGCTTCTAGGCCATAAAACCTGGCTCTAACAATAAATGCAAGAGAAAGATCGTCACGGTGATAACTTACTTATCCCATTGAAAGAGTCCTTTCAGTTTTTCCTCCTCTATAGAGATACTCCGCTCAGCAACAAATTCACCCTTGGTAACATCAAAGGTCTTCACAATTCCATTAGATGATCCTAATATCATCTTGGAAGAAAAAAATTACCCTTTCAAGAGTACAAAGTAGCAAAAATAGGTTGTGATAGTTGACAGTTGTGGAGGTGATCTTCATTCAACACAGCTTTTCCACAGATTTTTGCATAAAACAAGAACATGAGTGGAACATTCGTAGCTTAGTAACCCGGCATTAGATCAGACATGAGGATAGAAAACTGGACACCGGAAGCAGCCTTTTTTAACGTTCCTGCAGATAAGCTGCACCCCTGATTTCTAGCAACGATTTTTGGGGAAAAGGGGCGGCTTATCTGCGGGTGTTTATGGTATTAAAGTAGTATACAATATTGTAATTTAAAGCTGAAAAAGGTCAAAGAATCTCCAAAATCTGTTTTGATTTATGGAGTCTCTGAAAGGATCTCATGGCCGACTTGCCACAGGAGGTTTATTGGAGTCACTGGACGAAAGGCGCAATTCAAGAGATTGATATGTGGTATGAGGCCAAAAATCAGATTCGGCTCACAAAAAGAATCCACAAAACATGGAAGTTCTTAAAGGAAAGAGTCCATTGAATACAGATCTAGACTTGGACTTTGGTTTGGATCTCAGACCTTCGGCTTTGCTGCTAACTTTCCTCAAGCTAATGTTGTTGCATTTGCAATGGGATGTTTCAACTGCATCTGACATTATCACAACCAAAAATTAATAGAACTTGAAAAGAATAATATCCTCAGCAATAAACTTCACTTTTTGTTTATGTACAAGTTGTTTCCTGACAACTGAAAAATATTTCAACAATACATTAATTCCCACCAAAGTTCTGTGATTGTTTCCCATTGGTTAAAGAAACAATCCCTTGACTTCATAGGTCTGCAAGGGCACCTACAGCTGTAACCATGAACCCCTCCAGGCCTGTAACCCACAAAAAGACTTCCTTCTGGCTGTACTCACTCAAAGTGATCACATGGTGGCAGGGGAAACACAGACCACAGCTACCACTATTTGCAAGCAGTCTATATGCACAGACTGCAAGGAATCATTGTAAAATGAGCTTCCAAACTGGCGAATGGCAAGTGGTACATGACATTGAACTCTTTTTACCGGCACTCACAATATTTGCTTCTTGCAGCTCCACCACTGCGACACTACTCAGCAGTATGAAAGCTCACCTTGTGATAAGTTAGGTGCCTATTCGGGCTACTTGTTCAGAAATTTGGTTGCCCACGCACGCACGTATTAAAGGTGCCCCAGGCGACCGGGCGACCATTAGGCAGCAGCCTTGTTGTTTCTATAGGACTCATCTAAACATGAGGGGAAGCTGGGAGAAATTGAGACAGTTTGCAAACCTGAGACGCCGTCAAGGGTTTACATAACTCTCGAGAATTCTCTCATCTTCCCCAGTGTTTAGATGAGGCTATACTAGCACAGAAAAAAAGTCCTCTATTGCTTTAACAAAATATTTCTCAAAAATAATTCGACAAATGAAGGAAACTGCTGTTTTTTTAATTCCTGATTGAAACAGATTTTCTTGATACATACTCATATTTCATACCAGCCAATCAAAACATGCATCTGACAACACATAATCAATCAATGAGAACTACTAATTGTGTCTTATATTAGCTCATTCTTGCAAATAGAATGTGTTCCAAATCAACATTTAAACACAACTATCTTCGTCCATGTGTAAAACTTGTGAAACAGAGTAACCATGCAAGACCAACCCTGAAATTTAACCATAATCCCAAATAGACAGTGTACATTGATAAAGTGATATTTTACAAGGGTTTATTGCTTCTTACGACAATTCCTTCTGTTCAGTGGACTGCAAATTTAAATATCCAAAAAATACATAAAAACAGAGTACTGTACATTGCAATTCGCTAGTAACTTTCCCATTCCCATAATGCAGTACGTTTTGGGGGTTCACTTCATAAACATAACACAAGTCATTTAAATGTACTCTTGGGACTGTATCATCAGGTTTTTCAATAAGAGCCGCGGGCCGGCGAAATTCGCTGTCTATTACACTTGAACTCGCCCACTACTTTTCCTTGCAAGTAACCCCAAATTTTACAAATACCATGAGAAACATTCTCACAGAACATGAACCTTGGATCTGGAAAGTTTCACTCAAGAGAAACAAAAGGAAGGCCAGTGAATTCTGTGTAATTTCGGCAGCGATTTCGGTTTCCCTGTCCATGTCAAAGATCGAGTTTTTGAGGGAACGGTCCAGAAGTCCAGTACTTGGTGTAAGCTGTCTGATTTGCTAACTACATTTGAAGCTTGACAAGACGACATTCGCAAAAGGTCTTATCAGTCACGCCAGATAAAACACATTGCACGCTGCTGTACAGAATGCAAAGGAACCTTAAAAGGGGATATGTCACGATATTTTAGCGTCTTTTCAAAACCCAAAGTACATGCATGTCTTTCCATCAACCGAATTTCAAAAAATTAATTAGGGTATTCATCAAACGAGGGTTAACGATGTCAGCATACAGACAAGAAACGTATCGTATTCATTACAACCTATGTTTATATATAGTCATTCTAAAGCTACAAATTGTACCTGACTCTCATCCTCGTCAACCCAGCTCAATGAACAAATTGCATGCTTTCGGTCTGCTTTTTCCGCCACATTGTAATTTGTAAAGGAACCCTTTTTCAGATCAATCCCTGGGGAGTGGAGATAAGGCAAAGTGGGACAAGATTACGTCTCACAGTGCATACTACGGGAAATCGAAAAACTGTATTTGCGTTCCATTAAATTTATAATTTCTTTACCTTTCAAGAACCCCGTTTCACTTCCAACCCATACGTCCGCCATGTTGAAACTCACGGTCCAGGAGACTGAGAAAGACTAAACGTGAGTAGTGCCAGGTCTCCTTCGAAGCCTTGGTAGAACGCCTAGACGAAATTGACTGTTAGTCGAATACAAGTTGCCCACAGTTGGTGTTTCCCATTGAGCTGAGTAATCTAATGTATCTCAAGATAGCTTTCGCTGTTCTTTGCCTCTCAATTTTAGGTTATTTTGTGCGAGAGTACAATGAGGTGAAACCCTCTGTGCTGAAGAAAACACATA
This sequence comes from Montipora capitata, assembly GCA_949126865.1. Lineage (NCBI taxonomy): Eukaryota > Metazoa > Cnidaria > Anthozoa > Scleractinia > Acroporidae > Montipora > Montipora capitata. Next base: position 8,887,171 of record OX421455.1, read on the forward strand.
TGAAGTTCTCGTCCAAGACGCGATACAACAACAAGAGAAATATTACCTTTGAAGTGCCAAAACGTTGCGAACCTCTTCACATCAGCATGGTTTTGAGACATGGAACGCGATATCCCAGTCTTAACGACGTTAAGAAAATTGACAAGATGCTTAAAGTGGTCGAAGAGACATTGAACCCTAGTGATGGTACTATGCACATTGATGATCTCCGATTTCCCTTGAAAAATCCCTTTTCTCACACCAATGACAAATTACTGACAACTGTAGGCCAGGAGGAAATGTATAACATTGCCAAAGAATTGCTGAGGCGCTTCCCAAACCTGCTCGCATATCCTTACGAGCCACAAAAATTCGATTTTATCAGCACGGGAACAACGCGGGCAGCTCAAAGCGCAATGGCGTTTGCTTTTGGTTTATTTGAAGGTCGTGGTCACCTTGGAACCAACAAGTTTCAACCTGTAGCAATCCTCTCCAAAGCAATGGATAAAGATCCTCTGTTACGCTTTTTCGACATATGCCCAAAATATATTACAAGAGTTAAGGAGAATAAAAGTGCACTTCATGAATTTAAAGCATTTAAACATGGAGAAGAAATGAGAAATGTCCTGGAAAAAGTAACCAGGAAGTTAAACTTCAAGCCTAGTGTTCTTTCAGAAGATCACATCGTTGGCATGTACACAGCTTGCATGTTTGAGGTGGCTGTCTATGATAAGGAAAACACATGGTGCGAGCTGTTCGAAGAGGAAGATTTATTGGTGTTAGATTACCTGTCTGATTTAAAGCATTATTGGAAACGAGGTTATGGATATCCCATAACTTACAAGATTGGCTGTCCTTTGTTAGAAAGGATTGTCACCTCCTTGAAAAATGCAACAGAATCATCACTAGAGGATAGAATGTATGGTGCATTTATGTTTGCCCATGGTGAGACATTGCAACCTTTATATGCCTTGCTTGACTTGTTCAAGGATCAAGAGGATTTAAGAGCAAATAACTTTCTTAAGCAGCATGAACGCAAGTACAAGGTTAGCCGCATAACACCTTTTGGAGCCAACATTGCTTTTGTTTTATACAAGTGCAGAGAGAAAGAGAAACGTTTCAAGGAAGTCGAAACCCTAGGGTTGCACTCCTTTATTGTTCAAGTTTTTGTAAATGAGGAGTTAATTTCACTGCCATGCTGCAACCATCAAACAGAATGTTCCTTCAAAACCTTTTTGCACTGTTTTGATAATAAAGTGTGTGACCTTTCATCCATGTGCAGTGTGGAGTGAGACACGCCTGAGATATCTCTTGTGGAGTCATAAATAATTCTTTTGTTTGGTTGTTGAGGACGGTGAAATTGATTGAACCACTGACTGGTTATCTCAGTAAGTTAAACGTGGTGTAGCACAAAGAGTTTGCACAGATTCTAGTGGTTACATCTGCAAAATCTGTGAATTGAGTCAAAGAAGATCAAACCTAATTTGCGAGTTTTTTTGTGAGATGAGCCAAAAAACTAGAGTACCTGGAGAAAAACCTCTTGAACAGAGTTGGGAGTCCAGAAACTCAATTCACCAAAAGACACCAAGTCCAGGAATTTTCTGGGACACAACTGTGCTCGCACCACTGCACCAACCCTGTTCCATCATCAAAATCTCCCTATGGAATCAGATGCTCACTTCGAATCATTCGTTCTGCAGAGAATGCTGAGAACACTAGGGATACTATTACACTACTCAACAACATACAATCATGTAGGCCTCTTTTCAAGCCCCTGCCACAGTCATGTACAAGTGATCCCACTCTTGACTCTTGGGTGGACTTGGTTCACTTCACAGATCAGTGGGCTTGTTAGATTTTGCATTGGAATTCATTTGCATATTGCAGCCAGGCATTTGTAAAAGGTTAAGTCACTTTATCTTTCCTTCTTTGGTAATTCAGTCAGCTCTGAGGCTGGTGTCAATGAAAGCCGGCAGTTTGTCCTTTACTCTCTATCCTCTGTTGGTGCTCTGCTTTATGGGTTATTTAAAGCTATAGTTACATGGACCAGAGAAAAGTTGGAAGATACATTGAGCTCGAGGTCACCGAGGATCGAACTGGGAACCTCTTGCTCTGAAAGCCACTCACTACCCTACTGAGCTACGCCTGCTCATTACTAAACTTGTAAAGATGCTTGTGCTCAAAAGAGTGGCAGAGGTTGTTGTCTTTGTGAAGCAGCAAGCAAAACGTCATGTTGTCATACTATTCTATTTCAAACAGAAACATTTTAAAGAAATTTACATGTAGACATCAAACACTACGACAAAATTTTGAAAATAATGATAAGTAGAAAATGCATTCAAATCAGGACCTGAAACATTTATCGACAGATACAATGTAGCTTTTGACGAAGATTCTGAAAGGCTTCCTAAGATTTTTTGAATTTTTTGAATTTTGTTAATATACACAAAATCATGCGGGGGCGGGATGCATTCAGGGTGAAAATGGGCCTTTTTCTTCCAAAGGAGCACTTCAAACAGTTTAACAATACAAAATATCAATGGGAGTTCATTAACTTTTTTATTTGAAAAGTCCACTGAGTGACTCACATTCATGATGGCTTCCATAATGTAAATTATTAAGTTACTTGCCTCAATGAAATTTGATCATCTGGGTGAAAGTACGAGACTGAGTAGTTCTTTAGAAGGATTGACAACCTGAGCGGACGTGATCCTCTGAGGTCACTTGACTCCCGCTCAGGTTGTTAAAACGTCAGTGACTTCTAGCAGTCCTTCTCAGGACTACTTTCTCCCAGACAATCAAATTCCATTGAGGTATGTAACTCCTGGGTTCAAACCATTATCAAAGTTACTTGCGTTAACTGATTGGAGTAGATTTGTTTATTTCTTATTGCATTCAAGGAGGGATTTTATTGTTTTCCATTAAATCGTTGTTTCCTTTTTTTCACTCCTACCAGACTTGATTACTGGTAACTTTCAGGGGACTAGTGTTAATTAAAAATACTTTTTTCTCTTGTTGACATTGTCGCTCTATTGGCACTCTATTTCTATAGTTAGGTCACCATTTATGAATTACAACCAATGCTAACTGTCTGTGACACCCAAATCTTCTTTGAGCTCCTCTATCATTTCTTGAAGGCGATTCTGGTAAAGAAAAAAGAAGAAGGATTTGTCACTGAAAGAAAATAAATGCTCTTAGCACAGCTTACAATAGTGGATGACCAAAGTAATTCAATGCTTTAAAAACAAGATCACCATATGTTCTCTCATTATTTCACCAATAACTTACTCCATCCAATTGATCTTTCCATCTTTCAATATGCATATCAAACACCTTTTGTAAAACCCTAGAAGGAACAAGAGTTAATATGGTACATCAAAAATAATTAAAGTTCCATCCCAAATTGACACCAGCTGATAAAAAGGTACAGTAGTAGATTACACCATTACACTTTCACCCTCCCAAGGTACACAATGTAGTCAAAATGAAATCTATAAGAAAGAAACTTAGATAAAAGGTAAGGTTACTCTTTATGTCATAAAATTAATGACTGACATTAGTGATTTAACAAACCACTGTTTGGCTTCGGGGTCTGCAAGTTTATGAAAGATGCACCAATGCAAACCTGTTGCTGAAGATGCCTCTAGCAAGGATGTCTGTAGTTACATCAGAAATAAATTTGAGGTATTGTTGCTCCTCATCCCTACAAGACAACATTCATTTTTAATGCCCACATTTTGAAAGGCCCTTGTCTTCAAAGATGAGTAAAAATAAATTTTAAACAGTGGGAAAATTAGGGGTTTTTTTTATAATTAACAATACTGTAATTCACATATGCAATAATGATGTTCCTTAAATTGAGCGCTGTTACGCTGTAAATTTAAACAACTTTTTTAACCCATAGGAGAGAGACTGAAAAGACTAATACTCTGTCTAATGCCAGACGATTTTACTCGTCAGTGGAGGGGGGAGGGGGGGGGAGGGGGTGTTAAGAGTCCGCATCCACTCAAAAAGTAGG
>OX421455.1:8896167-8898667 GCA_949126865.1 Montipora capitata
TGTAAAATCCCGACCGAATTAACCAACCAATCAGAGTGCTCCTCCATATAGCCTGAGAATTGCCGGTGCTTGCCATATATAAATAAATAGATGACACAGTGGTTTTTAATCAGTACTGACAGTGGACAGCCACATTTGGGAGTTTCTTGTGAAAATGGGAAAACCCCAGGCCAGACACACTGGCCTTGAGAAAGGGGCCACCAGGCCTCTTGTTGATATAGTTGGTTACTGACTTCTCAAAGAAGCTGCCAACTGTGATATGTGCGAGTAATACTAGGAGAAAGCAGAATATTATTGGGCTGGCGCAGACCTGAACTTAAAGGGGCTGTGTCAATTGGCAGTGCAGTTGATTTTGTGTTAAATTTTACCATTATTATTAGTCTACAGTGGCTTCCTTTTTATTAATATTAAACTGAAGATAGCTAAATGTTGTGTTGCATACAAGGGCATCAAGGATGAAGTGGCATACATATTGAAGATTCTTTCAAACTCAACAGTGACAGCAACATAGTCAGGCCACTAGACAGGGCAAATTTATTTATTAATTAATTTTACTTTCTCGTGATTTAAATCAACTGACCAAAGGTGGTAGGACGTTGGCAGACAAGGGCATAGCTAGGGGGTCCTGGGGTGCCCATGACCCCCCTTTTAGGGCTGTCAACTCCCAAAGTCTTCAAATATTGAGAATTGATAGGGATGAGATAATAGATGATGCCATAACGCTTAGGACATCATTTCTAGTGACATTATAATAATTATTATGTCTTTAAAGCAAAAAAATACTCATTGACTCTGTTCGATATATGATATTCAAATGGGAATCTTTAAAAAATTTTCAGCTACATTTGTCGACAAGTAATCGGAAAACCAAAAGTTAAAAAGTCCTAAAAACTCCCTCTCAAGCAAAGTAAAATCAATCGACATCTTCAATCTCCGCAATTTGACACTGACAAGTACACAAGACCTCACGCAACCTAGGCAAAAAGTAAAAAAAAGCATGCAAAAATGATATCATTGGCATCGCAAAATTAATTTTGATTTGATGGTTTATTTTGGACCAATCATTATTGCTTAAATTACAAATCCATCAATAGCAAATTGAACGGTTTACCCGAGTTTATGAAACAAGAATTTTGTAATACTATCGATGTTAAAAAAAACTTAAACAACACAAAATATTTGAAATTTTATTGTTGTGAAAGTCGATTCTCACTAGAAATGACAAACTTTGACAATTAATCAGGAGATTTCAGACTGTAATCTTGAGACTGGGAGAAATGGTCCAAAATTTGGAGTCTCCCGGATTTATCTGGGAGAGTTGACAGCCCTGCCCTTTGTAAGCCATTTTTAAAGCAAACAACCTACAACATTCAGGTGGCAAAAATGCCACAATCTGGTGAGTACCCTCTGTTTGACACACTGTGATATTGCAATTGGTTTCATATTCAGTTTAAGACAAGTGTTTGTCAGGCCGAAGTTCGAACTTACAGCGTCCTGTGACTAGTAATCCGATACTTAACCAACTGAACAAACCAGCCATCGTTCTAGAGCTGTTGCGCTATTTTATGGCTTGGGTAAAGACCGGAAGTTCGTGGAAACTTTAATACTTCCTTCATCAAACGCTGTATGTTCTATTTCTTCAGTGGTCCATAAATTAAATTATAAAAGAGAAATTTTAATACGGTCTGATATGATGTGCTTTTAATTATGTGAAGTATACTAGCAACATGTAAATAGGAATGATGTAAACTTTTTGATGATGGGAGTAACATTGAAAACATCAACGCAACACATTTAGATTTAATAACTTGACTAAACTTTACAGGTATACATACCGTAAAGGTCGAACTTACCGCTGCTTTTCAGGGTGAAATGTCCTCGCTGCAGACGAGTCTGTGAGTTGATCATCTTACCATTTCTCCAACAACCATTTTGATGTCATTTTTTGTCTTCAAAGTAGTAATATTCACGTAACAAAGTCAAGCTGGCTTCACACCGCAAATCTGAAACAAGTATTTAGCTACTGATACCGCGGGCCCATACACGCTAAATCTCCTTGACAACAAAATACACAGGTGCGCAATGCGTACATATGTATCAGGAAGAGGCAAAGGCAGTCTCCTGGCAAAGGGTAAACTGCGATCAGACGCTTTTCTTCATATTTCCACTTTTATGGCCTCCGCGGGAAGAATAGCGGCTGACAAATTTACGTCACAAGACACAGGCCTCGCATCTGTCAATAGCGATGTCATCTCGAGTCGTGCTATTTGCATATGCCCGATTTAATCAAACTAGGATAGATGTCAATAAAGGAACGCAGAGAGAATCATTTACTTATACTGCTTTTAAAGCTTTGCATTATAATGACTGACCTTCCTATCTTAAGCTAGACATTCACAATCCTATAAAGACACTGAGGCCTTTGAAAGAAACGACGTTAAAAGCACCCCTTCAGTCAGGTACTTTCCAGGACAGTGCCTCCAATGTGTTTAATTCGGCC
>OX421455.1:8906167-8911167 GCA_949126865.1 Montipora capitata
CCCCTTACATTACTTACAATACAGCTCTCTTACACTGGTGACATTACAATAACTCTTCTTTCAGGGCGATACTTACATTACTTACATTACCATACTTACTCTACTTATAAACGTAGAATACGGTACGACACTTACTCTACTTACAATACAACACATTACATCATTTATTGACAAAATAATTTTTCCACCGGTTTCCACTTATTTAAATTTTTTTCTTGATCAGATAAGTCACGTGCAAATTTCTCAATGTTATAATGAAACTTAAGGTAGCTTTGTACACCAGCAAAATCGGGGTTACGTCCCTCTGCAACGACTTTAGTTGATGCACTCTTGTCAAAGTATGCCAATGTGCCTGCTTTCGCCATGCTTTGTTTAAGCGACTCAAAGGAAGCTTTTTTCTCGGGTCCAAAGTGGAAAGAAACATCTTTCCTGGTTAGTTTCCTCAATGGCTCTGTGAGGGGTGCAAAATGAGGAATAAATCGGCTGCTATAATTAGTCAACCCTAAGAAGCTTCGAACTTCACTGACGGTTTCAGGCTCTCTTGTTTCTTGCAGGGCTCTAACTCTTTCTTCTGTCGGGCCGATTCCTTTTTCAGACAGAAGAATTCCCATGAAAACCAGTCTGTCCACATTGAACAGGCATTTGTCAGCATTGAGAGTCAAACCAAGCTGTCTGAGGCGTTACATGGTTTTGAGAAGGCGCTGGTCGTGAGTTTTCTGGTCTGGGCCATGCACAATGATATCATCAGAGATAATGTCCACGCCCTCTATTCCGGCCAGAGCAGTAGATATCTCATGTTGGTTCAGCTCGCTTGCTGAACTCACCCCAAACAATAGGCGCTTATATCTGTATAAGCCCTTGTGTATCACAAAGGTTGTGATCTGGCGCGACTCTCGACTAAGTTCCAGCTGGTGGTATCCCCACTTTAAATCGAGCTTGCTGAAAATTTTGGAGCCGTTCATGCTGTGTAGCAGCTCATCTACGGTCGGTATGGGGTATCGACCACGTAAAATGGCCTCGTTTGCTCGCCTCATATCAATGCAGAGACGAATGTCACCATCCGCCTTCGGAATAATTACTACTGGGTTCACCCATGGCTTATAGGCCCATCAACTTCTTCTATGATGTCACAGTCTAACAGTTCCTGAATTTTCTTTTCTACTTTCTCCTGCAATTTAAAGGCGGTTCGCCTCAGCGGTTGAGCAACTGGTTTCACCTTTGGGTCTACGTGTAATGTCACTTGCTTAGACTTCAGCTTTCCAATCCCACTAAATACTTCTGGGAACTGTTGTTGCAGTGTCTGCTTGGTTTCAGCAACTGTAGCGACATCAACACCTATTCTCAGCACACCTAACTTCATTGCAGTATCTTTGCAGAGGAGTGGTACTCCTTTTCTTTTAATGACTAGGAATTCAGCTTGAGCTTTCCCTTTTCCAATCAACACTTCACAAATGAAACGACCTTTTACTGGGAGGGGTTTGCTGGATGCATAGGCATATAGGAGGGTTTTGCGGTTTTGGCTAATTTTTAGATCGGTTTTTCGGTTTGTGTGCCAAAAGACTTCGGTTTTTCGGTTTTGGTGTTCATTGCGGTTTGCGGCTTTTTCGTTTTTTAGCATCTGGTTTTCGGTTTTCGTAAAAAATACGAGCGGTTCTTCGGTTTTGTTTTCCAATGTGCATTTTGGGTTCCGGTTTTTCTTAGATTTGAGCGGCAATTGATCTCGAATAGAGTTATTTATTTACTTAATCTTTGTTTAACCACGGTGCAATTCATCAGCAATATAAAAAAAAATATGTACAATTAAAAATTTATAGATAGAACTATGTAAACTACATTAACTATCTTACTCAATATCATGCAGTAAAAGCTGCTTTCCATGAATGTCGTGTTTAGAATAATGGCTTAGATAACCTCCTTAATCAGTTGTTTGAATTGATTGAGGGACTCTGCTTTCCTTAGTTCTAATGGCAAACTGTTCCACAAAACTGCGCCACTAAATAGCTAAAGCTGTTTTTTTGTAGTAGTTTGTGCGCGGTTGCGGAACATTTACCTTATTCACAGTCTCTCAAACAATAACCAGAATCGCAATGGACAATTTTCGAGCAGAGATACTCAGGTTCTAGTACCTGTAGGGACTTAAATACCATTGTTGCTCTTTCAATTTGCTTTTGAGAGACTAGGGATTTCCATCTTAAGAGTTCAAATAAATTGTTGACATGAGCGTCATAGTTAGAGTAGGTCAAGACACGGGCTGCTCTGTTTTGTAGTTTTTGCAGTTTGTCCTGCAAAGTTACTCCACAGTTTCCCCAAACAATATCGCAGTAGTTGAAATGAGGTTGTACTAGGGCCTGATAAATAGAATGTAGGGTCCCTTAGGGTTCAAGATGCCTGTTTTCACTCACGTGATCAGTAACCTTGTTTTTCCTCCGAAACAAAAGAAAACGTTTGACTGATAATAGAGCTCAATTCCCGAAGACGTCACATGAAAACACTCTATAGCCGCGAAACGCCAAAGTTATTGAGAGGAATGGGTGACAAACTAAATATCATGGTAGGGGATCACGCGTGTCGAATGACGCCCGAGTTGGTACGGAGTGGATGAAGATGAAGGACCCCATGAAGATCTGAACGAGCATGAAATGAGTGAGAAGCTAGTGACTCTGATAAATGCCAGCAAGAATTTGATGAAAGTAGTGACGAAGTCAGTGCAGATGACAACAATTCCCAGGGCCAGCAAGATGAATTAGGGACATCGACGAATTTTCTCTTTGGTGCAACGTCGCGATATGGAAGGGCGGTGCCCGGGGGTGGGGGGGGGGGGGGAGGGGGGGGAAGACTCCCATATAAAAAGGGGAGGGATGCTCGTCGTCTCGCTTAGGGGTGTAAATTTAGGATTTTGGTCTCACTTAGGTTGTTATTTAGGGTATTATTCTTGAAGCACAACGCACTAGTCGAACAGTAACATTGTTTAACAACTTAAGCTAGATCCCCTTTTATAATGAAGCGTATATAAAGCGTTGTGAACTGGGCTATAAACGGATAAATGGTACTTTACCCAACTACTTAAATACACCCCTTAGAAAAAACTCCAATGTACACCAAAGAACCACGAGAAATTGTAATTTAAATTTATTGTGCCCCCTCCATAAAAACATCTCAGAGGGTGGACGCACCTTTGTCGTACGGACGGTAAAGGACTGGAACAATTTGCCTCGATTATTAAAAGCAAGTAAGTCTTTAAAATCCTTTAAGGCTGAATTATGGAAAAGAGTACTAAATTCTCATTAGACAAGGGGATCGTTTGATATAAATTAATGACAATAGATAGTCTTTTGTATGCATTTCGTTTTTAAATCGATTTGTCTAGTTATTAATTGAGTTCTAGGAATGTTTGCTTTCTTATTCTATTGTAAATAGTATTTATTCTTAATGTAGTTTTTAAACATTGTAATTTTGTACCTTAAGAGGGCCACAAGTTCATCAGTAATGTTAGTTACTGTCACATGTTACCCTCGTAAAATAAAGTCTCTCTCTCTCTCTCTCTTTTGGGCAAAACGCAATCATATATGTAGCCGTGAAAATCTCCTTTAAGGTTGCGCGCGAAGAAATATAAAAGTGTATATTTACACTTTTATATGTCTTCACGCAAGTGAAAGTATTAGATGATAATGTCTTTGTTATCATTAAAAGTCGCTGTATTTTTCTATTTTTCTGTGTTATAATATGGTCTCTTTTAGGGGTCAAAAAAACGCCTGGGCCACGCCCAGATTGGTCTCCTTTAAGGGTTTAATGTAAAATTCCCGACGAGCATCCCTCCCCTTTTTATATGGGAGTCCTCCCCCCGGGGGCGGGGGGGGGGGGCGGTGAGGTTCAATATTCGACTCCTGTTTTAAGTAAGTATCTGTTTGTTACCACATTTAACCTTTGAGCAAGTTCCTGCTGCCATGTAAAACAAGGAACAAACAGTACCGGTTAGCTTCCTCAATGCAATAGCATGTCAGTAGACCAAAATTAAACATTCCATTCGAATCTCCAAACTGTCAGGTCTTAGTTATCAAATAGAAATGTTCAATTAGAGAGTTTTTATTGAAGTTTCCAGAGCTATAGCTTTTTGCGATTGCAAAATTGCAATTTTAGAAAGGACTTGTGTACAAATTCTCCTAAGTTAACTTGGTTCCATTACCAGCTGCTTTATGGAAAATGAGCCCACAAAGTCCGGGCTCGAGAGAGCCGCAGAAATAAAGCCTATGATTTTAGCAGGTACACAATAAAAGATATGAAGGCTTTAGACACGTCCATGACATTCACAAATACTTTGATGAAATAAAGTGTTAGTGTAGTTTGCTCTGTACTCCGCACTTGTCACCATTGTATCGGTTTTCTGACGGTTGTGTATGCGGTTTTCGGTTTTGGCCGAATTTTTTTTGCGGTTTTGGGGTTTTGGATGATTTTCTCTTCGGTTTTGCGGTTTCTAATACACCCCAATGTCTCCATCATATAGCTTCCTGTCAATTGGAGCAGCTTCTGATTTACATTTGATCTTCTTAGCTTTCAAGTCTTCCCAGGTTTCTTCATCAACAATGTTATTGGTGGCTCCAGAATCCACAAACATTTCTAGTTCTACCCCACCCATTGAACTTCATTAGTGACTCTGAAAGCATAATCAACTTGCTCCCCATTATTAGCTTCTAGCTCTTCTTGTACTCGATTAACTCCTGGTTTCTTTGGTTTGGTTTTGCAGACACTAGCAAAATAATCTTTACCCTTGCATTTCCTACAGGTTTGACCTCAGGCAGGACATTTGGGATCTCTACCCAGGTGCCCACTGGACCCACAACGATTGCAATGAACTCCTTTTTTCTTTCGGTTTTGTTTACCATCGGATCGCTCAGATTTTTCGTAAACCCTGTTTGCATCTTCTTTGCTTGGCTCACTCACACTGAGATGAGACATTTGGTGGTCTACACTTTCACACTGTTCTGCGATTTCTAGCGTGCGAG
>OX421455.1:8918667-8923667 GCA_949126865.1 Montipora capitata
TTTTGAGTGAAATTTGGAATCGAAGTCAGCTGAACTGGAAGCTGACTATCTTGATATTTTCTTAACCTTGAAATAACACACAAACAGTGGTGACAAACATCAGATATAAACGCATCATTTGAAATTATCTTTTACTTGACGTTTCGGATGCTTCTGCATACATCTTCAGACGTGACGGTTAATACAATATTGGAGTTTAAATATACAGGATCACTAACTTATTAACTATTAACTATTAAGTAACAATAGAGGTGACAAAAAAACTAAGAAAGACACAGCTTTTCGCTGCTGACATATACATTTCAGGTCGGCTTTAAATCTTTGATCAACAGTGTCTATTAACTATTAAGTAACAATAGAGGTGACAAAAAACTAAGAAAGACACAGCTTTTCGCTGCTGACATATACATTTAAGGTCGGCTTTAAATCTTTGATCAACAGTGTCTCCTTTATTTTACAGTGAGTGTCGGATAGCTCTTTAGCTAAGATTTCAAAATGATCCCATTTTAAACTGTCACCAGTTGATGTAACATGGTCCGCAAAAGCCGACATATGATGACCATTAATTAGTGGTTTAAAATGCTTTGTTTTTTGTCATGCAATCGTCTTTTAGTTTTTCCGATATAAAAATCATTGCAGTCCCAACAGGCAGCATGTGGCCACGGTTAAGTCTATCTTTGTAAGAAAAGAAAGATTTAATGCGACGAGTGCTTTTAAAAATCACTGTAAGGTCAACGCACCCACAGTATTTATACACGACATAATTTGTTTACTAACGATTTTGCTTTGTAGCCCTAAATAAGGAGAAACTAAGAAAACTTTCTTCCTGCGAACTGTGAGGGTTGGGGTCAATGGTTTGTTTTGTTGCTTTTGTCAGACATCATTCATGTTATAATTATCAACATCTCTGGGGTAACCGTTTTGTAATAGTAACTTTTTAAGTTCATTCATCCAAAGTTTTTTAACGGTAATAAGACTGAGTGGAGTCCAATTTGGTCTGTAATCATACGAGTGAGTAACAAAATCGAACGACCGCGTAGCCGGAGAGTCCGATTTGTTTAATCACGAATATGATTATAGACAAAATTGGACGACACGAAGTCCTTACCAATTAATCATAACCATTACAATTTCGGAGAAAACAAATATAATGCATTCCTGCAGACGTTAAAGTCGTCTGAGACGTTAAAGTCGTCCCGAGACGACTTTAACGACTAGTATAAAAACGGTAAATAAGACAGATGCATTTAACGTCTGACCGCTTTAACGTCTTCTGTTAAGTGCGTCGTTTAGACGCATTTAACAGACGAATTTAACGTCTCAGACGTTAAATGCGTCTAGTATAAAAACGGGACGCCCTTACTGGGACGCATTTAGCCCTTACTCGTCCACAGACGACTGGCACGAGTTAGCGTTTAATCCTGAAATTGAGGCTTAGTGCTTAAACAACATGGCGGCCAAGAAGAATTTGAAGGAGTCGCGAGGAACGAGGAACTCCTTTCTTCATCGACGCTTCGTCCTTTCCTTGGTCTCTTCATAGCTACGGCACACAAGCCAAGTGCCTGAGCCACATCTAGTTCTTCGTCCATATCCTGCAAAAGCCGCTTTCTCGATTGATTTTTCTTCTTTAAAAACATTTGTATTTCCATACCTTGCCTTTCTTGGCGACGTCGAGTAATGGACTTAAGAAGTTGTAATTCCGCCATGTTTATTTTGTTCGTATACTCGCGTGCTTAAAGTTTATTTGGCGCCGAGTTTCCTCGTCTCCAGTGTCTTCCAAGGATAGAACCCAGTCTTTTTCAGAAATTTTTTTTTTCTTAGGTCGTCTACTTTTATGCGTCCCGTTTTTATAACAGACAGCTTTAACGTCTCAGACGTGAAATGTATCTTGACGACTTTAACGTCTCTAGCATAAAAAACGCCATTGTTACAAATTTTTCCATTTTGGAAAATCCCGAGTGGTCGTTGCTATGGTTATTGTGATAAATTCTGTGATTGGTGGATAAAGCAGTTAATGCAATAATCAAATTTGAGGGAATTGTAATGGTTATGATTAAATGTGAAATTAAAATGCTCTGGCATTAGAAAGTTCTATAGTATTCTAGAACCACTCTTGGTCTTGACAGTCGAAGAATATAGCACTCGTTTACTGATTAAGCCTAAGCGGTCGTTTCAGAGTTTAGCTTTCAATTTACGGTTTGGTTAACTACACTTTTTACGAGATATAGCAATAGTTTAGTGATTAACTACGTCGTTTAATATTCTAGAACCTTAGAACTTTTAGAGATTTTAGAACCCCCAGACGGTTTGTTTGAAATTCTAGAACTTTACAAATTTTAGAGATTTTAGAACACCCTATTTTGGAGCTTTAGAAATTTTAGACTCACAACATGGACCATGGATATTCTAGAGCCTTAGAACTTTTACAGATTTTAGAATTCCCAGATGGTTTGTTTGATATTCTGGAACGTTAGAGATTTTAGAGATTTTAGAGCCCCTAGGGGGAAATTTTAGCGATTTCAGAACTTTATAACTTTAGAATATTAGGAATGTGATTCGTTCTAACTCTCTACACCACGTCGGTTTGATTTTAGAGGTTCTTGAACCTTTTAGCTATAGATTTTTAGACTTTAGAGAAGTGCCCTCAGAGTTTTTAAAACTAGACGCTCCGTGAGCGTACACTGGGTTGCGTGTGGTACGTGCAGCGTTCCAAGCAATTTTTTCAAGTCGGGGGTCATTAAGACCATTTAAGGGGTCACCTAGAAGTCATAACAGCAGAGTCCCTTTGGCTCACACGTTCATACGACAAAACTGATCCTTTTCTTACGTTAAAAATCTACAATACTCGTCACAAATCGTTGAAACAGACACCGTTTCTCTCGAATTTTCTGGAAAAATCCTGAGATTTCTACTTTCTGTTTTCCCAACTGAAATGTGCCTTCTCCCTCCCCAATGTTGAGCCACGCGTGTTTTGAAGCACTGAGACCACTGTGATACTCAAATCAACATTGGGGAAGGGGAAACCGCCACAAGTGTTTCAAGATTTTTGACGAGTATTGTAGCTATCGGCCTATTAATTAATCATTTGCTAGAAAGAAGAAATTGCTTTCATCTTTAGAAAAAATAGACACGTATTGCTTACGTGTGGTAGTGAAGTAACACAGCGATTTATTTCATATTGTCAACTGAGCTGCGTGTGGTCTTCCAGGAGATTCAAGTTGTCTTTGTGTAATATGTAGCTCTAACAGTGCACGATATTGTTTTGGTATTTTATATAATTGTAGTGCCATGGTAGAAGTCTTAGGTGAATAGCCCTCTGAGAAGACATGTGGTTACTAGCAAAGTACTGAACCCAGAAAGGTTGAAGAAAATAAAAGGGAATCGAGAAACATTGGCTTCTGGGCTGACATGTCGATCATTTTCAAGTTCCCTCACAACTTCTTTTCACCACAAGTTTAATCGTGCATTCTGAGTATCTGACAGCTTTTTAATACAAAAGTGCACTGAAGTTAATCCCCCTGTCCGGCGGGGGTTAGTATCTGGGTGGGTGACCTTAAAAAATATACCACTTCGTATAACAGAAGCATTGGACCGAAAATTCTATTATAACGCTAACAAATGCGAACGAAGCAAGGTACAGATTTTGTTAGCTTGCTTTATGCAAAGCAAATATTAATGCGGAAGTAAATAGATATTGATACACAGTTTTTAGGAAGAGCACAAGGAAGTTTCCAGGACGGTCGATGGAGATTAAAATATTTTGCCATCAGCAATAAAATTTACGACATGAAAACAAAATTATTTTGAACCGCGAATATAAACAGTTACGATCAGCGACAAACATTTTGGGAGATTTTTGCTACGTTCAATTGTGTTATTTTACTTTTGGCTGCACAAATAAATCGCAAAATCGAAAGTGACATCGAATTCAGCGGGCGCCGTGATCAAGTTACCGCGGCGTGTTTACTCGCGAAACAGTGAAGCATCTGTGTCAAATGATGGCAAGATACCGGGTTTTTGTTTTTGTTAGTTTTCTTTTTCTTTCAATTGTTATAAGTTTGACAAGAAATGTGCGAATTCAACACAAAGATCACAATCGCCCAACTCTTGAGGTTGACCATTGTTTCTGCAAAGTCAAAATTTTACTCTCCAAGACGAGGTTATTTATCACCAGGTAATTCCATCGTTTTGGGAATAGCAGCTACTTTATTATTCATTAGCGTCACAATTTTTTGCCAATTTTGGGGCTCATTTTATTGAAACTCAAGCACGCTTCCAACAGACCTGTTTATTTTCGTGACTTATGCGCTGCTTACAGTCCACTACCACAAAAATCCTCTCTTATCATATTTCAACACACGTATGCAAATTTGTTAAGCTCGAAAATTACACATCATGACAAAATTTCACAAAGTGTGGAAATCTCACAAAAATCTTTTCCAGCGAAAAATTTATTGAAACAAACAACATATTTGCTATTAGCGGCTAAAAACCCTTCCTATTTCAATTCCGTGCGTGCAAACGGGACACACAATTGGTGTCACAAAGCATATGCAATTAAATAAATTTCTGACAGTTCACATCAAACCCTTTTCGAAAGAAAGTTGACCGTAAATAATAAAGCACAAAAGAGACAAGAAGCTTTCATTCAAATAATTTTTCACTGTCACATTTCCAATTTTCTTTTTTACTTTTGCAGAGTTCAGTACAAAATAAATGTTACTAATGCCAGACAACTTAGATGCGACTTCAGTAAACACTGTGATGCATTTAAGGCGTTCGATTCCTTCAATGTTTGTTAAATCCATAAAAGAATTGCCATTTGATGTCAGTGTTGTATATAATACCAAGTTAGTCAAATATTAGAGAGGAGGCAATTTGGCCCAGTGGTTAGGGCGCTTGCCTTGAGATCCGGAGATCCCGGGTTCAAGACCCGCTCTGACCATTCAATGAATTTGTTCCTGTTAGTCCCTGGTTCAACTTCCCAGCTGCACCTGTAA
>OX421455.1:8928667-8941167 GCA_949126865.1 Montipora capitata
ACCTTAAACCGAAATTTCCGGATTTTTTGGCTAAATGGTAATTACCCCTAAAGTTTCGCAGAACGAAGCGAGCTCGGAGACCCTTTATACTTTGCCTCTGATTTTTGTATTAAAGAGGCACATCCCAGACGATCTCGCGGCATATTCCAACAACGTTTTAGTTCACGAAGCTGAGGTTTGGTGTCCATTATGGATATCCTCCCGCAGTGTCCTGTAATATTTCAGATTCACCAGAGAGTATAAATTGAAGGCGAAAATCGACCGCAGTATCTGCAAAACGATCACAAGGAACGTTTTTTATATGTGACAATATTAATTCTTTCGCCAAAGTGAAGATCGTGTATGTCAAGCTTAGGGCTTTCCAGAAGTTGCTAGAGATTTCCCAAAAATTTGCCAGAAATGTTTAAAAGGTTGCTCAAAAGTTGCTTTTTGTAACGAAAGTTGCTTAAAAAACAAAAACTTTTTTTTTTGTTTGTCTTCATTTATTTGGTCTGGTGCAAAAATATGCAATCTGTACAACAAAAGTAACATTTCTAAGCATTTTTGAACAATTATGTGTTGTAACCAGTGTCGCTAAATAAATCTGTTCACAAACAAATGTTTTTTGAAGTACTTAGAACGCTTTCCAAACTATTTTCAGTTTTTTCCAATTCTTATTTTTCCACAGAAAACGTCACTTTTACCCGTTTTTTGCGGCGTTCCATTTTCTCAGAACAGATTTTATCGATTCTGGTGGAGTGAAAAAAACAAACACTGAGAAATATACTTTCTTGCGTTGTGATTTTTATTGTCCTCAAAAATCAATGACCTGAGTGATTAAGAATCATGTTAACCTTTAAAAAAAAGGTTATTCTAAATCCAGGGGTCCGAAATTCGGACCCTTGGTTCTTTTAATCTGAAATTGAAATAAGTTTTCTAAAACAGAACAGCTCTTAATTAATCTAGGGGTCCGAAATTCGGACCCTTGCTTTAAGTGAATGAATACACAAGTAAAAAGCTATCTTTGAACATTTATCTTAAGATTAACAAGTCCAGGGGTCCGAAATTCGGACCCTTTCTTCGATTAAGTGAAAAGAAGTTAAAAAAAAAAACACGATCGTTGAAAATGAAGACTTACAAGTCTAGGGGTCCGAAATTCGGACCCTTGCTTTAAGTGAATGAAAATAAGTTAAAAACTATCGTTAAACATGAAAATGTAAAATTTAGAAGTCCAGGGGTCCGAAATTCGGACCCTTGCTTCTGTGTATCTAAAATTCTAATAAATAAATTGTAATGTATAGGTTTTTTAGCATGCAACACCTCCTCGAAGTTCGTACCCTTTTTTTTTTAAGTGAATGAACAGGGCTAACAAACTGTTGGTTAAAATTGCGAGATTCTTAAATATGGAGCTCCGAAACTCGGAATCTTGCGTTACCATTTGGATTCACAAAGGTTCTCGAAAATGAGTACGAAAATATGAGTACGAATTTTGCCCATAGTTTAACATAAAGAGAATAATAATCCAGATTAAAACGAGTCATACTTTTTGATGTAACATCATAATTTCTGAACAAATTTGTAACAGAATTTATATTTTCGTCACTCAATTACTTTGAATTTAGAGATTTTACAGACTACGGATCTCAAAAACACCAAGAATAAAATTCTACTGTATTTTAAAATTGAGAAAACATCAAACGCAAGCATGAAAAATTCCGGGTTTACGTAGGTGTAAGGACCTGACCAGGTTTTCTTTGTTTTATGTGCTTTTGTTTTGTTGAACTCCGTTGTTTTCAACTTTTTGCCTCGGCTTTCTTTGTTTTACGTCATTCGTGAGTTTTACAACTTCTCACACTGAGGTAAAGACAAAACTCCAAGCATGGAATATATTTCATAATATATATTGTTATAGTTATAATATACATAATTTTGTTGCGTTGGCTTTTATAATTATGATTTCCCTAAACGTCCCTAGCTTTATCACGCGGTTGTACTTGGGACACCAATTCACAACGTATGGTCTCCTGGTCCTCCATTTTATCAAAATATATTCCATGCCTGGAATTTTTCATGCTTGCAATTACTGCAGTAGCATTTTTTCAAAAGAGGTCAACGACGTAATCGCCAGCTCAACTGAAGTGTCTGACGATCCAGTCGCAGGCGGCGGTCGGTATTTTTACATTCTTGTGGTCGAATGCCACCTGACAGAACCCATCTCTTGCTTCTCCAGCAGCAAAAGTGAGATGTTCGATTACAATCTTCCTTGAAATGTGGAAGAGGCCGACGACATAGGCCAAGGTAGACTTCGCAAGCAGAAGAGAATCTGAAATAAAACAAAATTTCGGATCGTCTTTATTACAATGCTGATCATATCAATTATTGTTAACTCAAAAAAAAAAAAAGAAGCAAACTGTTTTAATAACAAATTGTGGGGTGGGAGATTTTTGCTTTGAATGATTTCTTTTGGATTCGCCCATTGCTGGTGCAGGAATCTTCTTCAGTTCTCACATTTCTATTAGTCGTTCCATCGACACCTGATAACTAATAGTTACCCCAAGGTCGTGGGCGAGTCTTCGGCGGCGGTTTTTTGAGTCAACCGCGAAACAAACATTGTCTCAAAATTGGGGCTGAAATAACAGTGACAAATTCCAGACTGCTTTTGTGGGCTATTTCTTTTGATAACCATACGAACATTCTGAACGTAGTCACTCCCAAAGTATCGACTATCACCGACAAACAGAATTTAAAGGTAAAATCTTTAACTGAGGCCTGCCAAAGTTGTGGGTCGAAACAGAAATAATTAGAATTAAAGCATACTGCATGACAATATTTTAGATTTGTTACCCTTCATATTGGGACGATTTGTTATATCTGCTAGCTAGCACCTTTGAAATACGTAGAAGTAAACGATATAAACGACACAACCTCAAACCCAATAATGAATAATTATAATTAATACTCGGAATGATCAAGATCGCCACCCCTCCAGGAGAACGATTGAGAGCAAGTGTCACGTACAAAATTCCTCGTATCTTAGCGTTTTACATACCTGATGAGCTGATATGAGTGATCTCCAGATCTGTTCTATCCAGACTGGAATCAAAGGTTGAGTCTCTCTGTGAAGTTTTGTCCGTGGAAGTGTCGTGTTCTTCATTCTCACGCTCGTTAACTACGCTCGTAATCTCTAAAGATGCCATCACTAGCATATGGGTCGCAATATTTAACTTTCAAATGGCACTTAGTATGAGTTCCATTTGGGCAAGGTTCGAATTTGAACTGCAAAAACATAACGTATAAAGCGAGAGTCAGACCGCTTCGTCTTATCCATCGTAGATAGAAAAATAATAATAAGCCAAATGAAAAGATTCGTTCTTACCAGCAGGGAATCCTTCCCTTTATAAAGAGACTTTTTTACACTAAATACCCTTCGATATACTTGATG
Organism: Montipora capitata; assembly: GCA_949126865.1. NCBI lineage: Eukaryota > Metazoa > Cnidaria > Anthozoa > Scleractinia > Acroporidae > Montipora > Montipora capitata. The sequence goes on from OX421455.1 coordinate 8,932,089, forward strand.
CATTTTCAGTTTCTCTTTTCCGAGGTAAATGAAAACTTGTCCATTTTCGACTTTTATGGACCACAGAGAGGTGTTAGTCATTTTTTTCTCACGACTTGTTCTTGTGCCGAGCAAACCGATCTGTCACTTGCCAAGTGTGAACCCTGCTCTATGAATTGGCGTCGCTCAAGAATAGTTCATTGTCATTGTTACGTAGTGTCATTCCAAACATGACTGTACTTCTTCTGTTACACAATAATTTTTCTGTTCCAAAGCAAATCCGTATTTGACTAATAACTGATATTGTACTTTAATATACTTTAATGATTGTGAAAAATTAAATACAAAGAATAGGTTCGACTTTATCACAAGCAATGACAAGAGTTCCCTCTCTTCAGTATGACAAGAAAACAGTCATAAAAATAACCAAATCAATTATCTGGAGCGGGGACGTTTTATCGAACGCCGCAAACAAGATTTTTTTCATATCTCAGTGAACAAACAGACACTGCGGTCTGAAAACCGCGGAGCCCGCGGAACTAATCAAATTTAGAGTTTCCGGTGGGCTGGACAGATGCCAACGGCTAGGGATGGACGAAGAAACGGCATTTGAATAAGTTTGTAACCGTTGCAATGCCGCCAAAAGTGCTAAGATAAAACCACTGAATAGCGCTACACAAAGAGAAGTCCTTTCTGCAGTAAGGTCTCAACATGGATGAAGACTCGGACACCAGAAGCTCGTTCCCATCCCCGTTCAAACAAAAATTAGAACTTGAGCATGGCGTTGGATTCGATGACTTTGATTCCAGAGATTCATCAATACCATCATCGCAGCTCGGTATGTGTGTAAGGAGTTCATTCCTCTCTTACTGTATTGCTTTTGTTTTAAATTCACTTGAGGAGCAAATGGTAGCCGGAAGTGAGCGTTCGCCTAACGTTTTATTATTTAAGATGCATTACAGCCAAAAAGAAAGATGACAAAGGACTACACAAAGTCCTTCCAATGAATATCTTTTTCCCTCTGGTGAAACTGGGTCTTCCGCTTAGAAAGCGTCCCTCAAACATTCGCTTCTTATTAATCACTTCTATATCAGCTCCCAAAATTTTGCATAAACTGTAGCTTTAAATGTATGAAATACATTTTATTTCAGCAGTACAACAATACCATTAACGTTGCAAGAATAATGAGATTGAAACGGCCCTATTTTAACTTAACTGGACTGCGAGCAGGCTCTCTTTTGCACTAAATCTTTGAATTTGTTTGAAACGAACGAACAGTTCAAAATGGCTGAAACTGCGGGTCGCAAATACCGTGGGCGTTTTTTAGAGCGCGTATTTGAGACCCGCTGCTTCAGCCATTGAAAGTTCAACGTACGCGTTCGTTTCAACGATTCTATAATTCTAGAGCAAAAGTTTAAAAGAGAGACTGCTCGCAGTCTACTGTATAAATTAACTGTTCCGTTCTCCCACGCAAATAATCTGATAGGCCGCTTGCGGTTAGCCTGAGGGTGGCGTCGGCCTTGACCACTTTTTCCCACTTTAATAAGCGACAAAACTCTTGGCTTTCCCCACAAAATTTTTTTCCCCAAAAATAGATCACAAAGAAAATAAAAAAAAAAAGGAAGAAAAATAAAGGGATCAGGCATGTAAAATAAAAATTAACGTCCTAGAAAACTCCAAGTTTTTAACATTAGTATTTCTGTTTTCCAGAGATTCATGCGATAGGATTTGATAATACCAGTGATTCTTCAAGGTTCTCTTTACATCCCGGTATGTCTCTCGGTAGGCCATTAGTATTTCTCCTCGGAATAAACTTATGCAACAGCTCCAACGGCTAGGTATGGTTAAGAAAATATGCCGATGCAATATAATCTTAGATGCTGTGCATTTCCTAAACCTTTGCAAAAAGGGAAGACGTATTTCCCTGAGCTTATTTGTCAAATATTTCGCACGCATCACCTGTTTCAAATCAAGGCTGGTGAATCTTCATTTTCAAATGACCACCATTACAGCAATTTTTTTTGGTGTCTTCTTTGAACCGATGCACCGAAAAAATAACTAACAGATGTTCCTATCGTCTAATTTCAGGGAGTGATGTCAGGGAGAAATGTCTTCTTCTATTACACGTGAGTTAAATTATTGTCAACATATTAGCCATTCATAATCATTTTTTTTTTGGTGCTGAGCTTTCTGTCCTGAGATGTAAAAAGTGCGTATTCTTTGCATTTGCCGATTTACGTAGAAAGGGTTTTTAACCGTTCACGATTCGCCTGTTACGTAGCCTTTATTTAACCAGGTTAAGAAAAAGGTCAAAAGCGACGCTAAAGTAGTTATTTTCGCATCAATGAAAAACGGAAAACCCCAAATATTCGAAGCATATCTGTCGAGCATTCCAATAGCAATTGTGTTGGATGTTCCGAAAGCAACCAGCAAATGCGGGACGGATATCCGCCATCTGTTTCCGACAAAATTAACTCGCCCTGAAACTGAACTAATTTCAAACCAATCGGAAGTTTCAATTGCTTTTACTTTACAGTGAAGTCAATTTATTTGGTTTCCTTTTGTTGAAAATTGATGCAACGGGTTTTTGCGAGAGAAAATAGTGCAACAACATGCGGTGTACGAAATAAGACTGCATTGTAGGCTGCTTCTCTAATTTAATCATCTTCTACTGTGCCTGAGCAGAATGTCCTACCCCGCCAAAGAGACAAACGGCAAATTACTGGATATTTCCTTGCCTCGTCCGTCTCAAACCAAGGTAAAAATTGTTACAATATATTGATTATCCAGATTCATCCGCGGTGGTTTTAATAGGCGAACAAACTTCCCAAATTCTTTCGCAACTTTTCATCAATAGTGTAGCTGACAAGTAATCTAACAGGATGCGCAACTCGGGGCAAGTGCGGGGTGGACAAGCGCCAGAAAATATAGTTTTTTTTTTTCCTCACGTAGGAAGTAAGTAAATGATAAACCGGTAAATAAAGCACTTAGTATCAGCTTTCTAGCCTTTGGTATTTCATATTTACTTCGATGCCCATTTATACTAAATTCCAGAATCCATGGAAGGCATAAACTGGGTGAACAAGAAGATTTTTTACCTGGAATGTGACGAGAGCAATGACCAAGAATCTTTGTTTTCCCAGTTAACTCACCTCGGTGGACATGTAGTAACGTTTTTGAGTAAAAGGGTTGATTTTATAGTGACAAAAGCAGGCAAAAAAAAAAAGAATTAGGTTGTTGCCAAGTATAACGCCTGTTACACATCAGTCAAGATCCGTGACTATGGTTAGAAAATCACAGACAAAGGAAGTTAAAGGGTTAAGTTGTGTTACTGAAATAGCCAGACGGTGGAATACGAGTATGTCTCTCGATTAATCAGTCAATTTCATAAATATTTAAACATTGATGCAAGTCAGGCCACAGACATGCTTGTCAGGAAACTGAAACACCCATTTACAAAAGTGGAAGATACGTCTGGACTTTATCGACCTTGTTACAAGGAGTTTAAAAAATTTCCTTTCATAAATTTTGAATCAGAGCTTGGGGGCTGTCCATTTGATTATCCAAACACTTCGAATTCCAAAGGACGCCATTCAGTGAAAAACTGTCAAAACAGAAAAATTGGATAATGAGAGTTACATGACTCAGTTGAATGTGCATTTGGAAAGTAGAAAACATCGAGAGTCTGCTTCTAATGACAGCAACTATGCTAGAATTGATGAGTTTATCATTAAAAATGAACTAGAAGTTGAAACCTTTAAAGCAAAGATGTATAAAAAAACATAATGTACAAGAAAATTAATGACACAGACCACATTTTGTTGCTTAGGAATTACTGTGACATGTATACCGGTTTAATCAGACAGTCAAATTGGTTAGTGTCGTTTTTTATCCTTGTAAGTCCTGAGTTCAGTTCAGTTCATTGAAAGCTGCAACTTTATTTTCAGACAGAAAAAGAGAGAGAATAAGGAAACCACAGGAAGTTTAGAACCTATGTGCAAGAAGTCGCTGACGTCAACCTTTTGAAAGAAGGAGATTTCGTTGCAGTGAAGCTCGAAAACTATCGCAGGACTCCTGTCACCGGAAAGGTCTTTGAAGTTAAAGAGGATGGGTTTGTCATCTGTTACTGGAAGGGATCTTAAAATAAGGAATGGATACCTTACACGCTTCCCGCACGTAGTGGGGATGAAAGCCGGCTATGGTCACAGCAACTACCAAAAAGTTGTATCATATGTTTCGGATTTACGTTGGATGATAGTTCAAACTGAAAGCTTCTACCAGGAATGAAGTCTTATTTGAAGAAGGCTTACAAGGATACGAACAAACAGTCATCTCAGGAAAAATGACTTAACACGTACAAACTGATGAATATCCAGTGAAGATGTTTTTGCAAATTTATGGAAGTCGCATCGATCATCGGAAGTCTGTTTCCCGAGACGTCCGCAAGTATTAAGGATATATCTGGCATTGTGTGATGGTTTTCCAGGATTTGGGGCAAGATAAACCAATCTCTTTGCTTCCGAAACTCGTTTTCGTTGAACAAACCGCGCTATCCCACTCGGAACGCCATTTTGAATTTTCTAATTTTGCTGTCGTCTCGGGAACCAGACTTCCATTTTCGTAACATCTAAAAATAACTCAAGTGAAATTGACATATCCCAAGGGCTACACTGGGATCCTCCTCCACGTATAATAGTACGATAATCATTATTACAGTTTCTATTTCAGCGGATTGAAAAGAAAGGGTCCGAAATTCGGACCCCTGCTTTCTGAACAGAGATAATGTATTTTTTCACTATTTCAGCGGAGCGAAAAGCAAGGGTCCGAAATTCGGACCCCTGCTTTCTGAACACAGATAATTTTTTTCCACTATTTCAGCGGAACGAAAAGCAAGGGTCCGAAATTCAGACCCTTGTTTTCTGAACAGAGATAATATATATTCTCACTATTTCAGCGGAGCGAAAGCAAGGGTCTGAAATTCAGACCCTTGCTTCTGAACAGAGATAATATAATTTTTCACAATTTCAGCTGAGGGAAAAGCAAGGGTCCGAATTTCGGACCCTTGGTTTCCGAATAAAAGGAGGAATGCATAAACGATGTTGATTTCTGAGGAATAAATTTGGCTCTCCGCAGAATATGGAAAATGTTAAATTCACTAAAACCGTCTTTTTTTCATGTCCGCCAGTTTTAACAACTTGCAATGGCAAGAAATTGTAGAAAAATTGCCCTCCTCAAAAATACGAAAAAAAAAGTCCCACTTGTATCTTACTAATTCCACCAGAAGCGTGGAATAAAGCCCATTTCCTCAACATATAAGCAGTCTTACGATTTTTCTCATGAAATTTATGTTTTTTAGCGGAGTGATTCCGCTTAAAAAGGTCAAAATTATAAAATCTTGCGGAATTTTGATTTTGGAAAAAACTGAAAATAGTTTGGAAAGCGTTTTAGTCTTGCCACGGCTTCTGCGGCTACCCTCAAAGAATCTGAATGTCCTTCGTTACCTGAAACACTCGAATCAGTGGATTGCGAATAGAGCATTTTCACATCACGGCGGCCATGTTGGTGTTCCAAAACAAAGGAATGGCGGCCATGATGGTTTACCAAACTAATCCTCCGGGAATTGAACTCTATTTTTATGCAAATACTTTCTTTTGTTTCAGTAATCCAATATGGCTGCTGGTCACGTGAGTGAAATCGCTCTGTATTTGTCCGCCATTTTGTATTTTCTTTAAAACACCGCTGACCTAACAGCCTGGCTGCATGCATTTTTTGCCCATGATGTGCCCCAGAGGGAAGGAACAGCTCCTTTTTCACAGAAGTCCTCTCAGTGACCATGTGAGGTGTCCTGGGGTCTAGATGGTCATGTGACATTGTTATGTTAAGTCGACGCCATGTGCTCGGTTTTGAGTTAATGTTTTTACAAGGTTTTTGGACGTTGATATAACACATTTTGGCGACGAGAGAGTCGACCGCGGGTGCACAAGCACAAAAGTGCAAAATTGAATTCTAAAATGCCCACGTATTTGGTTAACTAGATGAGTACATCGAATCCGAAGATTGGCCCCATTTCATCCAGCGGGTCAATCATTTATTTGAAGCCAACGAGATCACTGATCCTGACAAGAAAACTGAGATCCATTTTCCTGGTTAGTGTGGGAGCCATAACCTACATACTAATACGAAGTTTGGCCGTCCTGGACAAACCAAAGAACAAAATCTATGAGGAACTGGCGAAACTTGTACAAGAGGCCGAGGCCATCCGCTATTGTGCAGCGATTTAAGTTTAACACTCGCTCCCAATTAACAACCAGGTGAGACTATTGCAATATTTCTAGCCGAGTTGAACCACCTTACTGAACATTGTGAATCTGGTACGACTTTGTATGAAATGCCATGTGATAGGCTCGTGTGTGGTGTCCGCGACAGTGGGATACAACGCCGATTACTAGCTGAACCTAAATTAACCCTAAAGTGGGCAGTTGATCTCGCCCTCGCAATCGAAGACGCGGATAAGGATGCTTCAGAGATCCAGAAAGGTGATTCGCAACAAGGAAATACTTTTCTTAACAAAAGTTGAATGCGAAACTTGCAAAGGGTAGCGATCTGAAGTGTTATCGTTGTGATGGCAAGCACCTCACAAGGAACTGTCATTTTAAGGATGCCAAATGTTTTGCGTGCGGCAAATTGGGCCATTTATCTCGGGTGTGCCAAGCAAAAAAGAAAGGAAAGAAAACCTGCCAAAATCAGATAAAGGTAGGAAGGCGTGCAATCCTCAGTCTACTCACCTACTGATATGTGAGATGAGTACTTCAAAAGGGGAGCATTTAGATCCCAGGGAGTATTCCTTGTTTACGTTTGGCAGTAAAAACATTGCTGGGAAGCCCTTGGAAATGGAAGTTGGTACAGGGGCTTCGCTGTCAGTGATTAGCGAGAAAACCTATGATAACCTGGTTTCAGGAAGAAGGGAACCTCCATTGGAGACATCTGGAGTTGTCCTTCGTACTTATACAGGGAAAGAGGTCAAGCCAAAAGGGCCATGTATGGTTGATGTTTGCCATGATGGGAAGCAGTACTGCCTACCATTATTAGGTGTGTGTAGAGAAGGGCCATCTCTGTTAGGAAGGAATTGGCTGGGAGTAATTAAACTGAACTGGGCAGGCCAACAATTAAGCCGCTTTCATCATATGATAAGCGTTTGGAACTGATCCTACAGAAACACACCCAGCTTTTTGAGGAGGATCTAGGGACCTTACAAGGATTAAAAGCCAAACTTCATGTTGACCCTACGGCAGGGACTATGGAACCTGTCCAATATTCAGAGTGGGCCACACCTATAGTCCCCGGCAGTTATGAAAAGTGATGGCACTGTACGAGTCTACGAAGACTATAAACTTACAGTCAACAATGTGTCAAAGTTGGATAGCTACCCTATTCACAAGCTAGATGTCCTTTATACAAAGTTGGCTGGCGGTCACTCACTCACAGAATTGGGGAGGACTCTTGAGAGTTCTTGACAATCAATACGCACAAAGGGTTGTACAGATATAACCGTCTCCCGTATGGGTCTCTTCAGCACCTGGCATTTTCCAAAGAACCATGGAGGGTTTATAACAAGGAAAACCTTCTACTGGTGTTTTGTTAGACAACATCCTGATTTCAGGACCCAGCCCTGAAGAACACTTGGATAATATTGACAAACTTTTGGAACGTCTCTCACAAGCTGGTTTGCGACTTAAAGCAGCAAAGTGTCAGTTCATGAAACCAGTCCTCGAGTGACTGGGACACCGTGTTGATGCAGCAGATTTTCACCACGTTGAAGCCAAAGTGGAGATTATCAAGGAGGCCCCTACTCCGACCAACACCCCTGAATTGAAGTCTTTCCTGGGAATGCTTAACTTCTATCGCAAATTCCTGCCCAATCTCTCGTCCACTCTAGAGCCGCTATACAAGCTTCTCAGGAAAGATGTCCGTTGGAAATGGGGGGGGGGGGGGGATGAAGGGGAGTAGAGCAGCAAGAAGCTTTTGAAAGGGCTGAGAACCTCCTTCAATAATCAGATGTGCTGGTACATTATGATCCTGAGAAGGAATTGGTCCTGTGATGCGTCATCCTATGGTATTGAGGCAGTCCTGGCCCATGTTATGGAAGATGGCTCAGAGAAACCAATTGCGTATGCCGCACGAACACCAGAAGAGAGAGGCTATGGACACTTGGATAAAGAAGCACTAGCTGTAGTCTTTCGCTCTTTCAAGATTTACATTAACCATAAACCTCTTTGAGGGCTACTTAACGTGGAACGCGTCACTCCACCAATGGCCTCAAGCAGGATGCAGCAATGGTCTTTAACTTTACTTGCATATGAGTATGAGTTAGTTTATCGTCCTGGTTCTCAGCATGGCAATGCAGATGCTCTTAGTCGCCTACCTCTCCAGGATGCCCCAGAGATCACACCAGTTCCCAGAGATATTGTTCACCTATTAGAACCATTAATTCCAGCCCAGTGAATGCGAGCAAAGTGAAATTATGGACAGCCCGTGATCCAGTACTTTCTCAGGTCCTGAAGTTTATTCTCCATGGATGGCCCATGACAGCTGAAGCAGAAGCGCTAAAACCTTGTTTTGCCAGGAAAGAGGAGCTTAGTGTGCATGCAGGCTGTGTTCTGTGAGGTTCTCGTGTCGTGATACCCCCTCAGATGAGGGAAGAAATGTTGGACTTACTGCACGAATCTCACCCAGGTATTGTTAAGATGAAGAATGTTGCCCGGAGCTATGTTTGGTGGCCGAGAATGGACACACGACTGCAGGAAAAGGTGACAAGTGTGGAGAAAAAGTGTGCCAAAGCCACCAAAAGACCCCGCCTTGTTCCCCATTGCATCCCTGGGAATGGCCGGGCCTTCCTGGGTCTCGGATACATGTCGACTACGCAGGCCCCTCCATGGGGAAAATGTTCGTGCTGATTATTGATGCTCATTCAAAATGGATGGATATCCACTGTGTGAATTCCGCCAGCTCCAGTGTCACTGTCAAAAAGATGAGGGCAACCTTCGCTACCCATGGCTTACCAGAGATAGGCTTTTGTACATTATGCTGTTCGAATCATGAC
>OX421455.1:8951167-8976167 GCA_949126865.1 Montipora capitata
GCCTCTCATTCCATTAATTTATTCACAAATTCATGTTACCAGATTTCCATCAATGGCAAAGCTCCTCCACACCCGCATTAAAACCAACAACACCCACAATTCCTCTATTCGCTCTGACGAAGGGCTAACGCTCGAAACGTCAGCTTTCCAAATCGTTCAGGGTGGTAATTCGACATTTATCAACACGTTTGATAAAACCAAATTTTCCTGTTTCACTCTCCCACCGACGCAGCACAACAGTTTCTTTAGAAACTAAAAATTTGTTTACTAGTTAAGCATGGGCCCTCCCGATGACATTGTTGCTTCACTTCATCTGTTTATTTAACTCATCTACACAGCACAGCGTATTTTATGGCATCTTAAACATTACCACCTGCTTTGCTTAGTCCAATGTACTTATCCAGGGAAGCTTTTAAGAGTGGTTTAATGTTTCTGTATTGGCCAACACGAAAGCTTTAGCTACTTTAGCCGCAATGCACATTTCGCTCTTATCCATTATATGTAATATTTCAAAGTAAACGCATATTGTAAGAAGCAGTCTTAAATAAGTTCAATTTTGATAAAGGGCCAAAAAGGAAACGCTCTTTCGAAACAGCTGCTGACGAAGTCGTTCCGGGAACCTGTTTTGAACGCATAGCGAGAAACCGCAAAAATATCTTTTCGTACGTATACTACGGTGCTTTTAAAGGGACAACTATTTCCTCCCTCCTTTTTCGTAAGAGACAAATGTCTTTCCTCTCCTTTTTAATCTTAATTTTGTCAGCCGCTCCTTTTTTTCTGCCGCTCACTTTTGTTTTCCTGCCGCTCACCTGTTTTTGTTTTTAATTTGCCGCCCACATTTTTTGAACAGCCGTAAAAAATGGTGAGCAGCGGGAAAAAAAGTAAGTGGTGTCTTGAAAACAAAGACCTTAGACCCTTAAGACTCGGAAACGAATAAAGTAACCCAAAACCCTCAATTTGGCTAACCAAGTGAGCAGCAAAAAAAAGTGGACAGCGAAGAAAAAACAGAAAACATTAGAGTGAGCGACGGAAGAAAAAGTGAGCGGCAGAAAAAAAGGAGCGGCGGACAAAATCAAGATTACAAAAAGAGAGAACAGACACTTGTCTCTTACGAAAAAGGAGAGAAGAAATAGATGTCAAGTTCAAGCTCAAGTTATTTTACTTTGCATCTCATTAATTCAAGTATGAAAGGTGAAACGATGCAAGCAGAAGGAAGGGGGCGTCAGGTCAGTCCTCTTGCCAGTGTGACGTCACGTCCCGCTTCGGTGGATTTCAAAATGGTGGTCAAATGAATGAGTTGCAAGTGATCGGATCCCTGTTTGTATGGGATCGCCAGGGGGCAAATATTGCAAGTCGCTGTAAGAAAATGTATTGACCGAATGCAAAAATGGCCGCCAACAAATTATTCTTTTGTTTTTGTGTTAATTAGCCTAACTAGCCTCGTTAACAGCTCTTTATCCGGTGGATGGTGTTATCCTCCTTTCGAACAACTGGGGCCAGACATCTACTTCAGTACATGTGTAGTGTGTTGTACTCTGCATTTGCTGTTCTTCATTCAAGTCAATGATGTAACTTCCACGCTGTTAGAGGAAGGACATCAAGGTTGGCAGGTAATCCTACCATAAAAAGGAAAGGAAAGGGAACTTTATTTAAGTGTCTAGTCGTTCTAGCGCTGCAGCGCTAATTGGGGACACTGTAAACTGAAATTAACAATGAAAGCAAATCGAGCCAAATGTTGGTTTTGAGGAGAGGGGAAACCGTAATACCCGGAGAAAACCTCCAAACTCAACCCACATATGACGCCGAGTTTGGGAATCGAACCCGGGCCACATTGGTGGAGTGCTCTCACCACTGCGCCATCCCTGCACCATGATCAGGTTATCTACTGTGGCACCCAACGATAATAAATCCGGTAAAATATGTGTTTGGGAGAGTCAACTGACTGTTCTAAGAAGTTCGGTTCTACGTTGCCAAAAAGCTATAGATCTTTTTTACTCAAACATCACCTAAAAGATTCGCAACCAGGGAAAAGTAGACTCTTTAACGTTTGCGGAAGGGATATTTGTGCAAGTTTTGGCACTTAAAAGGTCACCTAGCAGTTTTGGATGAGCAAATGGTTTGCTGGGAAGTTCTTAGGAGGTAACGTTCACACGGCTCGAAATTAACGAAAAAATCCAGTCGCAATTTTGCGACAAGATACGAAAATTTTGTGGCGATTTTCGCATTGTGTTGTCAGCGGTTTAGCAAAACAAAATATGAGCCCGCAATACTTGTGTGTAAAGAAACTGCTGAAAATGGCGAATGATCGAAGGAATGATAAAGACTTGTTTCCATATAACAAAGTGCCCTTGGACGTGAGGTGCCTGGAAATGAAATTAAATCACTGGAATCGGTCAGTGTAAAATGCAGACTAAGGTTATAATGTAACTGTTGAGAAAGCCCAAACCCCTTAGAAATGCTAACCTTAGGCCTAATTAGGCCTAAAACAATATTTAGGCTCAACTAAATGGCAACTGCTGACCCTTTTGTTTCAAAAGAGCGAGGGTGAAAACAAGTCGCAAATTTGCAACTTCTCTATATACTTTAGTCGCAAATGCGACTGTATTGGTCGCAATTTCGAGCCCTGGAACTTCAGCTATCAATTTCTGAAATGAAGATATCATTCCCTAAAATTTTCGGACGCTTCAATTTTCCCGGCTAAGATATCTGAACAGATTAAATTGTTCTAGGTGATAAAAACATCTCTTTAGACAGACAGTCTTTAATATACATTACAAGGAGACTAGAAATGGCTCTCAAAAGCTTTTGGCTTAATTTGCTCATTGGATAACCTTGTATTTAGGGTAGGCCAGAAATGGTAAGCATGGTAGTAGTGGCTGCTAAGTAAAAGGGAACAGAATAACACACTTCCAGAGTTTGATTTGTGCAAAGGTTCAACAGGATGCTGTAAAAAAAAGTAAAAGACAGGTGACCATGACAGTGGAAAGAAAAGCCTTAGATGCAGGACTCCAAAAATATTACACAAGGTAGAATTGCATTGAGGCTTTAAATTTAAATGTCAAATGAACCAAAATTTTGGCATTTTTTCTTTTTGTCTTTTAAAGTGTACGAAGACAAAAACAACCATTGTAACTCACAATCACAAAGAAATTGTCTAATCTGAGCAAGTAAAGCAGAAATATAACTAAGAGTACGGAAATCCGAGGAACGCAGGAAAACGTTTCTGAAATGGCCGCTCATAGAATAGAGGAATGGAAACTGGGTAATATTATTACTGTGACGTCTCGATAGACGTTGCGAGTGTTCCTTGGAAAGTACTTCGTTTCAACTGTTTTTTACTCACTTCGGAAATGGCTGAGGAGGTCGAATCTACGATTTTTAACGTAGAGCCTTACCAATATGAACCACTACGGATATGCTACAACCGTCGATGACTCTGCTGACAGCGACGAATACGACGCGAACTGGTCAGGTGGATTGGTGAGCGTTTGTTTACTCATTTCTCCTGTGAAAGGTGGCTGTAGTAGATGGTACAATCCCTCGTTTGAAGCTCTTGTTTTGTTATTTGTAGGGTTTACGCATATTTTCGGTACTGTGAAGCCATACCAGCTGTGCAAGTAGCTGTATTTCCGATCAATGTGCTGCTCTTTGCGCGCTTTGGTGCATCCGTGGTTCTTCTCACGGATGCATATTAAACCTCTTTGTTTGTTTACCACACTGTGCAAATGTCGCCGTAGATTATACAGTACCTGGTTATCTTTTTATTTCAGGAATTTCATTTGTTTGCTTGGCTTTGTACGATTTCACAGTTTGCTGTTATGCAATAGAATTAATAATGAATTATAAGTAACCATGATTTCGATGCAACTGTTTTGTGAGTCCGATCTTTCATTCCGTTTTTCGAACAAGTCCAAGGCTTGATAGTAGTCGTTGTTGTCCGTTTTTGAAGTGACAACATGCCACTGATTACATGCTGCTGAAATGAAATGTTTACTTTGTGTATAACATTTGCTGAATATGCAGATGCATTTGTGGAAACTGTGAGTTTATGCAAACTGGGCGAGAAAGTGTCTGCTGTCGCAAAAACTCAAAGTCATAGGATAAGATACCACCTTCCATGTCTTGTATTAGAGACAATAGAGAGCTTGAGCACGGGCGTTTTTGACACGTGGACGGCAAGCGGAAGAGGACATCTTGAGTTCCAGGACAGTGTTGTCTCCCAGATTTTTATACCAATCATCTCTAATGGAGAAAAGATACTTGACAATGTAAATTTGGTTGTTTGAAGACAAGTTAAAATGGATAATTGCCGTCCGTGTCTCAAAAAATGCCCATGCTTAAGTTCCATAATGATAATTTTACTGCAGTATGCATAAACGCAGCTGTTATTGAGAGATATTTTAGCCAATATCTGGAATTCAAAATGAAAAATGAGGAGGTAGTGTGGTCCGGTGGTTAGGGCGTTGGGTTTGCATGCAGTTGCTCCGGGTCCAAATCCCATTCTGATCTCTGGTTCGGATTTGTTTCTAGTTTTCCCAGATTCAACTATACCAAGCTTTGTAAATAGCCAACTGGTTACCTCCTGCCAGTTGGGGTTCTTGGTGAATCTTTCCTTTCTCTCTCTTTGCTTCAAATCAGTAGGTTTTATTATTTATTACTTTTTTTTTAATTTCTGAATAAGGTTTTATTATTGAAAATTCGCGACAAAGTAGTGGTTGTTTTTCGCAGTTATCCTCGTAGTAAATTTCTTGTCAAAGAAATGGTATAATGGTATAATGTAAATAAGAGAACACTGATATTTATATTTGCAAATTACCTGTTCTCTTACCATTTAAGTCAAACTCTACATCTCTATGCAATAAGCGCATTCAAAATCTTCTCATGCGGGATCTTCGCGGAAATTACATTGTGTCTCTCAATAAACCTAAAAATCTGTACGTACCAATATGGTTATAGCATACTTCGCCCATATTGTACAACATAAACAAGATGGCCGGGGAACATCGTGAAACACTTAGAATAGCTCAAACTAATAGTTTGAAGATACGTTCTCGTCGCCGTAGCCGTCGTGATTTCTTAAACTCCCTTATTATTATTTTGTGGGTGGCCATTGTCTTTCTTAAGGCTTCAACATCCGTCCGATTTTGTTAAAGTCGATGTCGATACCGTTGCCAAACCCCTTTCAACCGTTTTAAAACATGTTGAATCGAAGTTGAATCTATAATGAATTACTTGAAATGCGCTTAAGCTCTGTTTCTACAACGATTCAACATTTCTCTTGTTGTCGCGAATGTTGAGTTTGCCACCGTTAGGTATGCGCGTGCGCACTTACCCGGTCTTTCAATAGCCGTTTCACACTAGAGACGAAAATTTTGTCTGAGACGGGAAATTCTTAGGACGGGTTCCTCGTCAGATGCGAATTTAAGACGAAAAAATTCGTCTCCATTTGCTCTTTACTACTACTACTTCTACTACTACTACTACTACTACTACTACTACTACTACTACTACTACTACTACTACTACTACTACTACTACTACTACTACTACTACTACTACTACTACTACACTACTACTACTACTACTACTACTACTACTACTAATAATAATAATAATAATAATAATAATAATAATAATAATAATAATAATAATAAGTAGGGATGTTATGAAAAATGACGGCTTCTCAGTATTTATGTCAAAATTTGTTTTTGAAAAATGGTGTTATGTACAACACTGAAACCAAAATGGCAAATTCTGTGGTAACTTTATCTGGTTGGATATGGGTTTAAAAAACTCATTGAAGGAATCGAACGCCTTGAATGCATTTGTGTTTACAAAAATCGCATCTCTGTTGTCTGGCTATTTATATTTATTTTGTACTGAAGTCTGCACCATCTTCAGGTTAAAAAAATTGTTGGAAATGTGACAGTCAAGAATTATTTGAAAGAAAGCTTGTTGTCTACTTTGTGCTTCATTATACAAGGAAAAGTTTCTTCAGAAAAGGGTTTGATACTGAACTCCGGCTCTAAGATCGTTTGCGATCGTCTGCGATTATATGGAAACAGCTTTCTTTGCAATCTTCTGCGATCTGCGATTCGCGATCGTCTTTATTAAGCCTTTGTTAAGGCTGGTTTCCATATGATCGCACACAATCGCAGACGATCGCGAATGGAAACCAGCTTTAATTAAAGGCTGGTTTCCATATGATCGCAGACAATCGCAGACGATCAATTTGTGCTTGATGGTTTCTGTGCAATATGTGGATTGAGCCATTCCAGGTTTTGAAATTCTCTTGGCACTGCATCTCGCCCCGATCCAGAATGTATCGTCTTCAACCGCTTCAGATAACGACCATACGCAGTTCTTATGTTGTGGAGTTTGACCCCTGCCTCCGCCGCCTACAAATTAAATTTCTCGCCGATTTTTTCCCAGTTGTCAGCCTTTTTGTTTTTGTCTTTGAAATCTTTACTGTTACGGGTGTAAACGCACTCATACCGAGCAACTTCCTCCATGAATTCCTCGTTAGTAACGTTATCATGTTCAGTGCCAGCCATGTTTACAGCAATCGAGGGTTGCTATAAAGGAACATTTGAGCTTTGTTGCTAAGAAGCGTTGAATCATGAGTCAGAATTAAAAATATTATGGGATACGTTTACAGCTATGTCATTTGGGCCAATTTTTTACCGGAAGTTAACGCAGCTGGATGTCGTTAGTGAAAATCACGAATAACCCGCTCAAGAAATCAATAAAATGATAGTAAAATAATAAGGATAATTATGATAAGAAGAAAAAGAAGAAGAAGAAGAAGAAGAAGAATCGTTTATTCCACTTTCTTGCAGAACGTGTCCTGAATGAACAAGTGGTAGTTACAATAACAACAATGCTATTATGTTACTTAATTAATGTCTAAAGTAAAATATCTTTGAATCCCTCGATCTACTAATTACGCGCTCACAGCCTGGTCTTGTCCGAGTCTAGACATATGAAATGATATTGGGTGGTGGCTGGTGGTTGTTGATTGGACATGTCAGACATAAATTTGCGACAAAGAAGTTCCCTTCTACTGACGAGTGTGGTATCTTTAGCAAGCGAGAGGGCTTGCCGATTAGTACAGCTAGGGTAGAAATTTTGAATCCTCTCTCTTGAACATTATCGTTTTTGTTCTAAAAGGTAGTCCGGAATGTTTTGCCAAACTCGAAGAGTATACTCAAGGATCGACTTAACATTACTAATCTAGTAGTAGTATCAAAATGGTTTGAACCCCGGAGCTACATACCTTGATGCGTTCATGTAAATTGGTGCCATTTTTGAACATCTGTAATATAGTATTGAATAGCAGAAATGTAAACACCACCTGTGTAGATTAGCCTTTGCTATTTGCGTGCAAATGTATTTCTTTCTAATTGTATATTACAGAAATATATAGAGCGATTTTCAATTGAGTGTCGTAAAACCAAAACCAAAGTAATTACTTTAGCCAATCAGAAAAGACGGAGACAAGCCGGTAAACCAATCAAAACTGGAAGTAATTACACGTAGCCGACACAAAGCGCGGGGAAAAGTGCACGCGCGAGCCACGATTGGTTTTGTTTTCACTTCTCATTGGTTGAAAAAGTGGCGCGAGAACTTTGAACCAATCACTGAGTGAACTAATCATAAACCAAAGCAATTTGCTAATTACTTTCGACACTCAATTGAAAACCACTCTATTATTAATGTTTTTCTAAATTAACTTTGAAACTTGGGAAAATTACATGACGTTAAGAGGAATTTCCACAATATGGTGGGCCGACAATGGTCTGCACAGCGAAACTGAAAAGAGAGCTCTTTTGAACTCTGGCATTCTAAAGCCATAAAAAATGGGATTGACGAGTGAGTTTGAATAAAATAAACAGATAGAAACCAAATATAAACGTACATATGTTCCATAGTAGGTGTAGGCAATCAAAACCTTAACAAACTGCAAAATGATATGTGGTGAGCACAGCATCAAAGACACACTCGTCACAATGAACAAAGTCTTTGTCAGTTTTCGTTCTTTATTGACTCCACCATGGCGCCGAGGATGTTTTTCGCAGTTAATTTTGGCAGCGATAGACGCGTAGGAAACAAGGATAATGAGAAGACAACAAGATAAAAATGAATATACGTGAAAGGCGGAAGGCAAGAGGACACCGTATGAGACTAGAAGGAAATCCATAGCAAACGATATCCCAGCTGTAAACCAAACGGCAAAAACAACTGCTCCAAAGGTCTTCTTTTTCATGAGGCGATGCTTAAATGGGCGAAACGTTGCGTGTAAACGCTCCAACAAAATAGCAGCAAGACTTGCCACGGAGTTGAAGAAAAAGAACAATCCCAAACCAAACAAAATATTCGCCGAGTTCCCGACAGTAAACCATAAGAAGATCTCCCCCTCCGGACAAAAAAGACCCAGATTATGAACCAGAATGAGTGGCGAGAATAATCCAGTAAATAGATCAGCAACTGTCAAGTTGATTACCAGGTACATGTGACGCTTACGAAGACGGCGCTCTCTTAAGAAAACAATGATTGACAGGCCATTTAGTGTCACTATAGAAACCGACACTGTGAATTGTACTATCATCCATGTGATGCACTCTGATCGAGAAAAACTCCATACTCCAAATAACGTGTCGTTTAGCTCACCAAGGGAAGTCGAGTTACCAAACTCGGCCATCGACACCTGAAGAGAGGAATCGCTAGTGAGATATCATAGCTAGATGTATGAATTGTCCCATCGTGACGCTCTCATTTTGTTTGCATAATATATACTTCAAGCTACTTTAATTATGACCGAATTGAAGACCTAACAAAAAGCCACAACAGCTGCAGGGGGCTCGCTACTTTGTCTGGAGAATTCTCTTTTGAGTGAAATTTGGAATCGAAGTCATCTGAAACTGGAAGCTGACTATCTTGCTATTTTCTTTCTTATTTTCTTTATCTTATTTATTTTCTTTCTTTTAGAGGTGCAGGCATGGCGCAGTGGTGAGAACACTCGCCTCCAACCAATGTGGCCCTGGTTCTAACCCAAATCAGCCATCGACACCTGAAGGGAGAACTCGCTAGTAAGATATCATAGCTACAATAAGCGACAAAAATAGTTGAGACACTTAACTGGGAAGACAACAATTAGGGAAAAATCACCTTAACGTTACATTTTCTCCTTGCACTACCCCCTCTTCCCCCGCCTCCCCCCTTCAATGTTGGAAACGGAAAAAGGAAGAGTTGGTGATAAGAAAACAACATTGTTTGGAGGGGGAGGGGGTTAGATGGAAGGACTTTGGGCGAGGGATTTGTCCGAGATTCCTTAAAAGAGAAAATGTCTCAACTCTTTTGGCGCTTGTTGTAGGTGTATGAATTGTGCCACTGTGACACTATCATTCGTTTTCATAATACTTTAATTTTGACCGAATTGAAGACCCGACTAGCTGAACAAGAAGCTACAACAGCTCGCGGCTAGCCATTTTGTCTGGGGAATTATCTTTTGAGTGAAATTTGACATGGAAGTCAGCTGAACTGGAAGCTGAATATCGTGATATTTTCTTAACATTGATTTTATTTTGAACCGCGGCAAAGGCGGGTTTCCGTGAACGCGCCTTGGAATAAAAGCATCCAGTATGTGTAAATGTTTTCTTCATGTTTTCACCCTGAAGAAGACCGATAAGTCGGGTCGAAATATAGGTGTTCGTTAACATTGTCTCTTCACCTCATTTGTGTTATATATGTATTATAAGATTAAAAAAACTGGAAAAACGACTTGCTGATATTTCGTCTTTAATTAGCAAATACGTCGACAGGGCAACTGACAAAGGGATCAGAATCGTTACAATCAAGATATACTCTCGTTGATGTAAGACGCAGCAATATAAAATGCACGCACGCTATCAAGCAAGCGCGTTACAACACAGTGGGAAATTGAATCTTAAAGCTACAACCTCCAGATACAAGGCTGAAAAGCCCCTAATTTTTTTTTTTGTCGGCATACCTCGGACAGATTCGATGTGATTCAAGAAGTTAGAGCTGAAAATCGTAACTTAGAACAGGCGCTTGCCAAACATGACTGCAGGACAGCTGCCGGCAAGATGAAAGGAACAACTGGCGTAAAATTCTTGATTCCGTGGTTTTAAAAATTACGGCCTTTCTAGAAAACTTATATTACCAAGCAACTGAACTAAGATAATTTCTTTCACTTCGTCTTTGTTGTTGTTGTTTTGTTTTTTTTTTTTTCGAGTGTGAGACGACAAGAGACAAAATAGGCCTTGGATTCTTGATAACGGATGACAGAAACAAGTCTTAGAGGGCTGTGATACTCGATAGAGGAGTTTAAAACTCACAGGGTTTTTTTTTCGAAGTTCCGGCCTCTTTTACTAACTCCCAGCGTAAAGTAAATTCTCTCTCAGCAAGAACAATACGCGAGACTGGAACTGACAGTGGTGCTACCGCAAAATTGCGAAGTCTTGAAGACCCAGCTATCTATGACCTCACCCGATCACATTGGTTTCAGCGTTTAACTCATCTACACATGCAACACAGCGTATTTTATTGCATTTTAAACACTAGCATCTGCTTTGCTTAGTCCAATTGTACTTATCCAGTGAAAGCTTTTAAAAGCAGTTTAATGTAAATATTAGCCTTCACACAGGCTCTCCATGTGGTTAATCGGTTAACAGCTGGGGCGATTGGAGCTTCAGCTAGCTAGCTGTTGACCGAACGCCATTTGAGCAACAATTAACCGACCTACGGAGAGCCTGTGTGCAGGCTATGTAAATATCGCCTACGGTCATACAACATAGAAAAAAACCTCATTTCTCAAACTTTTTTCACAATAAAGGCCTTCGGTAACTGATTACAAGAATATAACGTTCGGTTCATTACGGTAAATATTTTTTCCTTCGGAGCGACTTTTCTGCTCTGAGTGCTCATTGAGCAGATAAACTACCCGAAACGTAATAATTTTTTCGGCTCATCGTCTGAGAAAGAAAATACCTTAAGGTGATTCTTCAGAAAAAAAAGTTGTCGAACGATTTTCTTGAAACTTTCCCTGAATGTTCCCTACTAATGCCTGTTTTGAGAACTACAATAAAAAAGATATGTCACCGTGCTTGCTTAAATCGGGAATCTTTCAGCTACATTTGTCTTTACAAGTACTTGGAAACCAAGAGTTAAAAGTCCTAAAAACACCCTCTGAAGCGAAGTAAAATCAATCTACATCTTCAATCTCCGCGATTTGACACAAGTACACAAGAGGCAAAAAGTCAAAAAACGTGCGAAAAAGATATATCATTGACATTGCAACATTCAATTTGATTTGACCAATCACATTATTGCTAAAATTACAATCCGTTATTACCGGAGTTTATGAAACGTTCGAATTGTGTTATTATTGATGTTAAAAGATATCAAAAAACACAAAGTATTTGAAATTTTATTGTTGTGAAAGTCAATTCTCATTAGAAATGACAAATTTCGGCGAAGAATCGGGAGATTTCAGACCGTAATCTTAAGACCGGTAGATACGATGCAAAATCTGGAGTCTCCCAGATTACCCGGGAGAGTTGACAGCCCTGTAATTTATCTTCGAGGAAATCTTCCAGACCAAGGCTTCATGTAAGCAATATGTGAGGTGTTATCAACTGGGCAGGCAAATTGGTATATATCGAGACCTGAAGGCGACTGACGTGAACGCACAGCTAGAAAGCGGACAAATATCTGTCCAGCCTGCTACAGTGATAACTGAGTAAGGCCTTTGTTTCGTTTAATCTGCTCTGAGCGCTCTTCGAACCGGTAAACTAACCGAAAAATTACAGCTCATCGTCTGGAAAAGAAAATACGCTAACATGCATACACAATGGTAGTCTTTACACTAGATCGTATACTTCACGTAAGCTTAAGCTCAATTCTACGCTGTAATCGACACGTTTGGACCTTCTGGCGCAGCCCAAGAAACCGCAAATCGGTCATAAGGATGGTTTTCAAGTCATTTATCTTTTGCTTGCATCGTTTCAACTTTCCGACTTGAATGAGATGCAAAGTAAAATAACTTGAGATCTTACTTAGGCCTTCACACACGCATTTTTGGTTAAGTAAAACTTTGCCTCTGTTACGTCTTACTTAACAGCCAAGTGTAAAGACTAGCAATGGAAGTCTTTACATGAGATCGTAAGTAAACCTAGGAAAATCTCAAGTCAAGTATTTTGTTATTGCTTGACGCATTGCACACAAATGTGCAAACACATGATTGACATGTCTGGACTGCCTGACGCCGCCCAAGAAACCGCAAGTGGGTCGTAAGGATGGTTTTCAAGTCACTTATCTCTTACTTGAATCATTTCAACTTCCCGACTTTAATGAGAAGCAAAGTAAAATAAATTAAGATGTTCCTTAGGCCTTCACACACGCATTTTTGGTTTAGTAAAACGTAGCCTCTCTTAATGCACCTGTCACTGTAAGGTGTAAGTGGTGTGACGAAAGTAGCCTTGAGAAAAACCTGAAGATGATTCTTCGCGAGTAGTTGGTTAAAGTACTCGAGCGATTTTACAATTACGCTTGTGAGCGTAATTTGTCACCCACAACACTAAAAGGTAATCAAATGGTTTTCTCGTGAAATTATTCCTAATTTCACTCGTCGCCATTTGATTACACCTACAAATTGCACTCGAAATTATGCGATTACCTATACTAACATAATTGGTAAAAAGAGGCAAATTATCGTTCTTCCCGTGCGGTCCGCATTTTAGCACTTATTTTTGCGGTACTTAGCGTGACAACGATGTCAAATCACCAAATCTGACCGGTTTTGACGACAAAGTGAGCATTCAAATGTAAACCTTTCATTCTCTATATTTTTCCTATTATTATCTTTTGAGTTACCATTTCTCTAATAAGCAAACTTATGACACTTTTTGTCTTCAGGGTAGAGAAATTTACCCAACCAAGCCAAATTTTGCCTCCACTACTCAACCGGTACACGCGACACGACAATGTTCATATATGGGCGCATGGGCCAGCCAAGCCACCGTGCCGTTTATTCAACATAAATGCAGAAATGTACAAATATCAAGTATTATATATAAACGAAAGAACAGAAGCACCAAAGCCGGACACGAAAACCCCCCCAAAAAACCAGCAGGTGGAAAAAACACGGGGAACGTGTACCCCCGAAAAACCCCAAAAAAACCAGAAGGTGGAAAAAACATGGGGAAAGTGTACCCCCGACCAAGGCAGTGGTGCAACCCTTGGGGTTTTAGGGCATGCTAGTGCCTAAACTATAAGCATCAATAAAGACACAAGTAAAAAAGAAAAGCAACCTAACTCGGTGAAGGCTAACCGTAGAATGCCTCACCTTCCTAACGACTGCGAATTACAAACTCAAATCCCATAACTCACTGCGCACTAAGACCCTCCCCAGACCTCTGATACGTGCCGGCAAAATAGTAATTTATGATCATACGGTGCAATCACAAATTGCATTTTTAGAGAATTCACTCAGCAAATCCGAACTTATATCGCGGTGCGTATGTGCTAAATCTCCTTGACAACAAAATACTAAGGTTCGCAATGCGTACATAAATCTTCTACGTCGCAACAGAAAGTGGCAAAGGTTAATCTGAGATCGGACGCTTTTCTTCATATTTCCGCTTTTGTGGCCTTCGTGGGAAGAACATACGCCCGACACATATACGTCTCAAGACATATGCCGCTCATCAATCAACGACGACGTCATATTCCAGTCATTCTATTTATTTGAGCCAGGTTGTTATCGGAAATTCGAGCGACTGGATGTCCTCAGTGAACTCACGAATCGCCCGCTCAAGAAATCAATAAAACGATAATAAAATGAAAAAATATCAGTACAACCTTAGAGTCTTTTATCTTAACGGAAGAGACCAAGAGTATTGGAATAAGCATTGATTCAGTGGTTGCTAGTCTTGCAGAATTGAGATACAATGAGATACAATGATTTGCTATTAGTCTCTCCCCCACGGGGCTTTTGAGGACTAATTTTACAATACTTTTGTGGGGGACTTTAGCCAGACTGCTTGTTACGCAGTTTACAATTAATTTTTATGGAAGTGAAAGATACCCCCGTCCAGCTTAGGTTAGACCACAACACCGGGGACTACGTCCCTTACTCTTATCGAACAGTGAGTGGGTTCTTTAACGTCCCATAATATTTAATTTCCAACAAGGGTTATGAGACGGGACCTCCGGTTTACAGTCCTTATCCGAGAAGACTTGAATGTCTAACCGTTTGCAGATGTAATTACAAAGGCAGCACATTCTCCTCAGTTATTTTAAGACCCTGAGTGTTGGTCCGGCCGGAGTCGAACTCACGACCTCCCGCACGTCGGTTACCAAAGAATGAGGCCCTACTAGGGGTTATCGGGATACGGGATATTTAGGTATACAATTATAGAGATGCGGGATATTTGGGGGGCAAATTAACAGGATACAGGATATTTGAAGAAGATATTTCGGGATACCGCGCATCAAACTTGTCATTTGTTAAAACAATAAAATAGGTTCGTTGGTCAATATAGAAGGCACAAAACGAGAAAACAACAGTTACAAATGCGATTACTTGTATTTTTCCATCAAATATTCACAATATCTACCAATATCGGCCTCTCCAGAGAACGGGAGGTCCATAAGAAATGATAATGCATATCTAGTACCCAAACATATTGCGTACAATGACGTCATCAGTAGTAACTGCCAGTAACTGGCACAGGAATTAACGGGACACAGGATATTTAGGCCAAAACTTAATGGGATACGGGATACTAAGACTTCCCTAATTGGGCCTCAAGAATACAGTTTCCTCGAATATGGAACAAGATCACAAACGTACCGTACAAACCAAGGTCTAGGGTTTCCATTCCCACTAACTCAAGTAAGCTCTCAAATTGCGTGACTGGCTTCACAAAAAGCTTAATCAGTAGTAAAAGGCGACAGGAAGAATAGGCCTTACCCCTTATTACGTAAAGCATCAAAATTCTTTTGTTGAATGACTACTATAAATACCAGAATGCAATGTTTCGGTAGTCACTCAACTCAACAAAAGAATTGTGATGCATTACGTCATAAGGGGTCTATTGGTTTCTCTCGTTCCCAGGGCAATGGAGAGGTCCTGGAAAAGAGATTGTGATTATAAATTCACCAACAAACAGTACGCATCAAAGTGTAGAAATATAGTAGTATAGTTCTTTATTTAGACCAAGGTAAAAGTTCATCAGAAATACTTATGCAAACAAATTTAAATAACCTAAATAAACTAAACATGCTAAAAAGACTGCCAATTACGACTAGTAAGGTCATTTAATAATACTAACTGTTACTGTTTGTGAGTAACTAAACCTGTTTTTCATGAAAATTGTGCAAGTATAACCGATCATCTTAAACATCCAGGATTGAGGAAATAGAGTCGATGTAACGTGATACATACGTATTAAACAAAACTTATAGAAGCTTCCACGACAATCGCGTCAGCACAACATGAGTTTTTTTTTTTTTTTTTTAATGAAATAAATAGAGGATATTACATGGCCGCGCGGAGATACGACACCAATGAAATACTAAATCGTTTTACGAAAGGCATCGAAAGGCGCGATTTTCATATGTAACCATAGCAACAGTGATCTTTTCACGTGTGAAAATAACATGTTATCTTCACGTGTGAAGATATCATGTTTTCGAGGGAAAGCTCACTTGGTATTTCATTGGTGTTTATATAATAAATGTATATCAGTTTGAAGTGCAGGCTATAGATGAAAGAAAGGAGTGATCCACACGCTTAACTGGACAATTTAGGCCACTGTCTTGTAGAGACACCTGAAAAATTCATACGATGCCGGTGCAATGCTCTACCAACTGAACAATGAAGCCACTAAGTTGACAATGGTTGAGAGTGGCCCAAATGTTTGGGCTGGCATGTGTTCCCGTGAAAGGATTCGACGAATGAAATAAATATATATATTTGAAGTGCGGGGGATCCAAGTGATCTTCGCACCTATCCAGATAAGTTCGAGGATCACCTTGATTAATCGATGAGTAAATTGATTTAACATTTAGAATCTCTCAGATCATAGATCAGGCGGGACTGATCAACCTCCCTTTAAGGAGTAATATGTTACAATACGTTTAACTTGAAACTTGGAGGATAAATATTCAGAAGCTTGGGCACCATAAGGACAGTTGGCATCACCATCATAGCCATAGGCGTAGGAAGAGGGGAGGCTGGTGGGTTTTACCCCCCCCCCCACCCCACCCCACATGTGTCAGTTGCATTGTATAACTGAATGTCTGTATGGAGGCTGGGATGTAACTTAAAGTATCATCTACCATCTACCATCTACCATCTACCATCTACACAAGATTTAACTGGCGGGTGTAGCGTGTGGATAAATGCTAAATTTGTTCCCAGGCGCCTATGTTTGTACAGTTGGCGCAAGAAAATGCAACCTCGTACCCGGGGTCTCCTCTGCGCTCGCGAACCAAACCCTGCCATAAAAATGTGGTCACTGATTTCCTACACGTCGACTTCAGCCCTTTCCCCACCCCACTCTAATCTTCAATCAAGTTGCTCAGCAATGTCAATACCACTACAAATATAGTGAGAAGCTGTTTCATAATTAACAATTATCCTGCGAAATCGCGCGGAATATCGCCTGATACTTAGCCGACGAGGCCGTAGGCCGAGTTGGCTAAATCAGGCGATATTGCGCAAGATTGAGCAAGATAATTGTTTTATTATTCAACACCTTGATGACAAAGCAAAATGTTCTACTTTTGTTGGAAAAAACAAGCTGGGAAAACTACCATTTTTCTCCGCGACACAGAAATTTACGTATATCGCAGGATATACAATACGCTCAATACGTTGAGTACGTACTACGAATATTGAGCGCGCTATGACCATATTTGGACATTGTCACAATGTGTTGAATAATAATGCGTCTTGTGTCTGTCTTTATACTAGAGACGCATAGCCAGACGAACAGCAAATGTTTGCCTAAGTTCTTCCAGACGGATAATGAAATCGAAGTCAGCTGAACTGGGAGATGACTATCCTTCTACTTTCTTGACCTTGATTATGTTTTGAGCGGCAACGGAGATGCGCTGTAGTGCAAGGACTGACGGGTTCCAGTGCAAGCCTCTTGGAATAAAATTCTACTAACCGCATAAAACGCACATTTTAAATTTTCGCTGAATAACTTAAGCCGTTTTATCGGTTCTGAGAGCTGTTTGAGTAGACGGTAAACTAACCGAAAAGGACTGCTTTCAGCTCATCGCCTGGAGAAGAACAGTACGCTAACACAAACAAAAGATGGTTTTCACCTGACGTCACAGCAGCCATGTTGGTGCACAGAACAATAGAGAGAAAAGTCTTGGGATTCGACTCTATCATAATGCAAGACATGAGCCATAATTTGCTATTGTTTTGGGCCCAATATGGCCGTCTCATCACGTGATTGAAAACCATCTATAACGTTGTTTTAACTACATAGAGTAAAGTTCTGCCCACGTTAATTACCGTTGTCTTGTTTGAATTTGGCGAAAACTAGAATTTGCGACAAACTTATGTAAATTTAATTTCTTTCATTCTCACGCTCTCACTTTGGCAAGCTTCAGGCGCACCTGAACCTGGCACATTGCTTTGGCAATTAAGACTATAACCGCTGGACTAATAGGGCCCGTTTATTCTCGGTTACTGAGACAGCCCTCCTCCCCGAGACAACTTTACCGAGCGTTTATATGAGAAATGCGTGACCGAGACAAAGTTGACCCTACTTAATTATGCCTACCGTTAAAAAACTGAAAATTCTTCGATTGCTCTCACGTAATAAGACGGCTATGTTGGTTCCAAAATAAGAGAAAAATGTACTTCACGTTTTGCATAATAATAGAATCAAATTCCCAAAAGACTTTTTCTCTTTTGTTCTTTCCACCAACATGGTCACTGTGACGTCAGGTTCAATCAAAGAATACGTATCATTATTTGCCCTTCTTTTTTGTACTTCCTCTTTTTAAAGTAAAGTTGCGTTTTCAAATCCAGGAATTGAACCGGCACATCATAACTGAACAGTGAGGATTTTAGCGAGAAAAAGCTGTTCATTGACTTTTTTTTCTCATCGGTCTCCGCTAAGCGAAAATACGTGGGCTTCGCTTATGTGCACATTCTCGTCAGTGCACTGTTACCCTCTGAAGTCATAGATTTCGCACTGTTGCCCGCTCAGAGACTTTTGGTGGGAAGCAGTTTTATTGTTAGATGTCTTGTGACCTCGAAGCAACCAATGAGAGCGCGCGCTGTTGGGGAAATTTTTCAGCTATATAACAACAGTCACGGGGAATCTTTCCTTCTTTCTCTTTGCTTCAAATCCGTACGTACCAATTTAGTAATAGCACACTTCGCCTATATTGTACAACATAAACAAGATGGAAACACCGTAAAACACTTGGAATAGCTCAAACTTATTTTTTCGTTGCCGTAGCCGTTTTGGTTTCTTAAACTCCTTAGTATTGTTTTGTGGGTGGCCATTGTCTTTCTTAAGGCTTCAACATCCGTCCCATTTTGTTAAATATCAATGTCGATACCGTTTGCCAAACCCCTTTCAACCCTTTTAAAACATGTTGAATCGAAGTTGAATCGATGATGAATTAGTTAAGAAGGGTTTAAACTCTGTTTAAACAACGATTCAACATTTCTTTTGTTGTCGCGAATGTTGAGTTTGTCACCGTTAGGTATGCGCGTGGGCACTTACCGGTCTTGCAAGAGCCGTTTTCACATTAGAGACGAAAATCTTGTCTGTGATGGGAAATTCTTAGGACGGGTTCCTCGTCAGATGCAAATTTAAGACGAGAAAACAAGCCTCCATTTACTCCGGCGTTTTAAATTCACATTTGGATGAGTAATTGGATGGTCTGTCGCTCACAATATCGTGAAACTGGACCGAGTAGGCATGTTATGAAAAATGACGGCTTTTCAGTATTTATGTCAAAATTTGTTTTTGAGAAGCGGTGTTATGTACAACACTGAAACCAAATGGCAAATTCTGTGGTAACTTTGTCTAATTGGATGTGGGTTTAACAAACTCAATGAAGGAATCGAACGCCTTGAATGCATTTGTGTTTACAAAAATCGCATCTCTGTTGTCTGGCTATTTATATTTATTTTGTACTGAAGTCTGCACCATCTTCAGGTTAAAAAAATTATTGGAAATGTGACAGTCAAGAATTATTTGAAAGAAAGCTTGTTGTCTACTTTGTGCTTCATTATTCAAGGAAAAGTCTCTTCAGAAAAGGGTTTGATACTGAACTCCGGCTCTAAGATCGTTTGCGATCGTCTGCGATTATATGGAAACAGCTTTCTTTGCAATCTTCTGTGATCTGCGATTCGCGATCGTCTTTATTAAGCCTTTGTTAAGGCTGGTTTCCATATGATCGCACACAATCGCAGACGATCGCGAATGGAAACCAGCTTTAATTAAAAGCTGGTTTCCATATGATCGCAGACAATCGCAGACGATCGATTTGTGCTTGATGGTTTCTGTGCAATATGTGGATTGAGCCATTCCAGGTTTTGAAATTCTCTTGGCACTGCATCTCGCCCCGATCCAGAAGGTATCGTCTTCAACCGCTTCAGATAACGACCATACGCAGTTCTTATGTTGTGGAGTTTGACCTCTGCCTCCGCCGCCTACAAATTAAATTTCTCGCCGATTTTTTCCCAGTTGTTAGCCTTTTTGTTTTTGTCTTTGAAATCTTTACTATTACGGGTGTAAACGCACTCATGCCGAGCAACTTCCTCCATAAATTCCTCGTTCAATGCCCGCCATGTTTACAGCAATCGAGGGTTGATATAAGGGAACATTCGGGCTTTGTTGCTAAGAAGCGTTGAATCATGAGTCAGAATTTAAAATATTATGGGATACGTTCCGATTGCAGATCGCAGAACTTTGGTTTCCATATGGAAATATATCGCAAATGATCGCTGACGATGGCAGAAGATAGGACATGGTTCTATCTTCTGTGATCGTCTGTGATCACGATCGCAAGATCGCAGACGATCGCAGAGGTGTGTTTCCATACGATCGCAGAACTTCCTGCGAAACGCGATCGTCTGCGATCATATGGAAACCAGCCTTTAGGATGTTTGGAAATTAGTACGAAAACTGGATTTTGAGGAGGACAAACACGTACCATAGGTAACCAAGTTTACGCTCACGGAGTGTCTAGTTTGTCTTCAAAGCAGAAAAATTCTCCGAAAAAAAAGTATTTGCTACTTATATGGCGGGCCCATATACGCTAAATCTCCTTGACAACAAAATACTAAGGTCCACAATGCGTACATACATTCATATATCATAACCTGTGATCAGACGATTTTCGTCATATTTCCACTTGGAAGAAAAGGGCCTGACACATTTACGTCACAAGACATTGCCGCCCATCTATCAACAGCGATGTCATTTGGGCAATTTTTTTACCGGAAGTTAACGCGGCTGGATTTCGTTGAAAATCACGAATCACCCACTCAAGAAATCAATAAAACGATAGTAAAATAAAAAGAAGAAAAAGAAGAAGAAGAAGAAGAAGAATCGTTTATTCCACTTTCTTGCAGAACGTTTCCTGAATTAACAAGAGGTAGTTACAATGACAACAATGCTATTACCCTATGTTTCGTAATTAATGTCCAAAGTAAAAAATCTTTGTACCCCTCGATCTACTAATTACCCGCTCACAGCCTGGTCTTAGGTTATACGGGATAGCTCTTTTGTCCGAGTCTAGGGATATGAAATGATATTGGGTGGTCGCTGGTGGTTGTTGATTGGACATGTCAGACAAAAATTTGCGACAAAGAAGTTCCCTTCTACTGACGAGTGTGGTATCTTTAGCAAGCGAGAGGGCTGGCCCATTAGTACAGCTAGGGTAGAAATTTTGAATCCTCTCTTTTGAACATTATCGTTTTTATTCTAAAAGGTAGTCCGGAATGTTTTGCCAAACTTGAAGAGTAGTAGTATCAAAATCGTTTAAGCCCCGGAGCTACATACCTTGATGCGTTCATGTAAATTGGTGCCATTTTTGGACTTCTGTAATATAGTATTCAATAGCAGAAATGTAAACACCACATGTATAGATTAGCCTTTGCTATTTGCGTGCAAATGTATTTCTTTCTAATTGTATATTACTGAAATATATAGAGCGATTTTCAATTGAGTGTCGTAAAACCAAAACCTTTAGCCAATCAGAAAGGACGAAGACAATCGGTAAACCAATCAAAACTGGAAGTAATTACACGTAGCCGACACAAAGCGTGGGAAAATGTGCACGCGCGAGCCACGATTGGTTTTGGTTTCACTTCTCATTGGTTGAAAAAGTGACGCGAGAACTTTGAACCAATCACTGAGTGAACTATAATCATAAACCAAAGCAATTTGCTAATTACTTTCGACACTCAATTGAAAACCACTCTATTATTAATGTATTTCTAAATAAACTTTGAAACTTGGAAAAATTACATGACGTTAAGAGGAATTTCCACAATATGACGGGCCGACAATGGTCTACACAGCAAAACTGAAAAGAGAGCTCTTTTGAACTCTGGCATTCTAAAGCCATAAAAAATGGGATTGACGAGTGAGTTTAAACAAAATAAACAGAGAGAAATAAAAAATAAAAGTAAATATGTTCGATAGTAGAATGCGCTAAGGAAGTGCACACTGCCAAAAAGAAACTGCAAAATGATATGTGGTGAGGACAGCATCAAAGACGCACTCGTCACAATGAACAAAGTCTTTGTCAGTTTTCGTTCTTTATTGACTCCACCATGGCGCCGAGGATGTTTTTCGCCCTTAATTTTGGCAGCGATAGACACGTAGGAAACAAGGATAATGAGAAGACAACAAGATAAAAATGAATATACGTGAAAGCCGTAATGAACGTAGACACCGTAAAAGGTTAAAAGGAAATCCGCAGCCGACAATATCCCAGCTGTAAACCAAACGGCAAAAACAGCTGCTCCAAAGGTCTTCCTTTTCATGAGGCGATGCTTAAATGGGCAATACGTTGCGTGTAAACGCTCCAACGAAATAGCAGCAAGACTTGTCACGGAGGAGAACAAAAAGAACTCTCCCAAACGACTGAAAATAGCCGACGAGTTCCCAAAAGTAAACCATAAGAAGATCTCCCCCTTCCGACAAAATGAACCCAGATTACGGTGCATAATGTATGGCGAGAATAATCCAGCAAAGAGATCAGCAACTGTCAAGTTGATTACCAGGTACATGTGACTCTTACGAAGACTGCGCTCTCTTAGGAAAACAATGATTGACAAGCCATTTAGTGTCACTATAAAAACCGACATTGTGCATATTACTATCATCCATATGATGCACTCTGATCGAGATAATCTCCATACTCCAAATAACGTTAACGTGTAGTTTAGCTCACCAAGGGAAGTCGAGTTACCAAACTCAGCCATCGACACCTGAAGAGAAAAATCGCTAGTAAGATATCATAGGTAGGTTTATGAATTGTCCCTCAGTGACACTATCATTATTTTGCATAATACTTTAATTATGACTGAGTTGGAGACCTAAAAAAAGCCACAACAGCTGCAGGGGGCTAGCCTCTTTGTCTGGGGAATTCTCTTTTGAGTGAAATTTGGAATCGAAGTCATCTGAAACTGGAAGCTGACTATCTTGCTATTTTCTTTCTTATTTTCTTTATCTTATTTATATTTTTTCTTTTCGGGGTGCAGGCATGGCGCAGTGGTGAGAACACTCGCCTCCAACCAATGTGGCCCTGGTTCTAACCCAAATCAGCCATCGACACCTGGAGGGAGAAATCGCTAGTAAGATATCATAGCTACAATAAGCGACAAAAATAGTTGAGGCACTTAACTGGGAAGAAACCAATTAGGAAAAAATCACCTTAACGTTACATTTTCCCCTTGCACTCCCCCCTTCAATGTTGGTAACGGAAAAAGGAAGAGCTGGCGATAAGAAAACAACATTGTTTGGGGGGGGGGAGGGGGTTAGATGGAAGGACTTTGGGCGAGGGATTTGTCCGAGATTCCTTAAAAGGGAAAATGTCTCAACTCTTTTGGCGCTTGTTGTAGGTGTATGAATTGTGCCACTGTGACACTATCATTCGTTTTCATAATACTTTAATTATGACCGAATTGAAGACCCGACTAGCTGAACAAGAAGCTACAACAGCTCGCGGCTAGCCACTTTGTCTGGGGAATTATCTTTTGAGTGAAATTTGATATGGAAGTCAGCTGAACCGCGGCAAAGGCGGGTTCCCGTGAACGCGCCTTGGAATAAAAACATCCGGTATCTGCAGATGCTTTCTTCATGTTTTCACCCTGAAGAAAACCGATAAGTCAGCCGAAATATAGGTGTTCCTTAACTTAATCGTCTCTTCTGCTTATTTGTTTAGGTTTCACGAGTAACCATCGTTTTAATGCTACAGAACTGTATCGTATCGTACAAGTACCACACTCATCAGGCAGTTTTAACGACTGAACTGTTGAAATTGGAAAGCTGGCAGTTAAATACGGAAATTTGAATGTTTGCTATAGTAAATGCTAGGTAACAAAACATGATATAAGGGGATTCTATGTCGGTATTTTAAATTTATGTTACTCTAAAGTTCCGGAGTACATATCGGTTTCTGTGGGGGTATGAACTTTCTAATTCGTTTCTTCTGTTAAGGCTACACAGTTCTTTTTTATATATGATTATGAACTTTTCATTCAGACAAAGACTACATTTCTTGCTAATGTTGCTGTGGGGTCTACATTTTTTAAGAATTTTCCATTTAATTTGAAACGGTGTCTTTGCGTCTTGTAAGTTCCAAACATGTTTGGAAAGCTCTGTCTCATTTCTTCTGTTTGAATGTCGAAAGGATGTTTTGTGATTCCTGTAGCGTTCCTTGAAGTTTGTGGCTAGTTCAACGTAGGTTTCAGTTTTTTTTTTCTCGGTGGTGACTGTGGCTTGATAGATTACGTTAGTTTGGAGGCATTTTCCTTCGAGTGGGCAATCAGGCTTTTTTCTACAATTGCAGGTGTCAGGTTGCGGTGCTGGTGTATTTGCATCGGAAAGAACGTGTTTGTTGTGGGACGATATGGTGGAATTCATGTTTGGCATACATGAGTAGCTTAGCTTGAGTGTGTGTCTGCCTTGTAGAGCGGAGGGTTGTTCTTGTTTGTTATTTATTTATTTATTTATTTGCTTGAGCAGGTTTGGTTTTTTCAATTTCTTTTGGAGTGGCTTTGCAGACTGCAAGACCATCGTCACGGTACAGTCCAACTTCACCTTTGAATTTGGATGTGATCAAGGAGAGCATGTACGTTCCTATCAATTCGCACGTTTCTGCTCCGTCGTATGAGCCCATTGTAATAAGCCCCTTTATAATTTTTACGATCAAATTGATGGGGTAGCCATGTGCTCCCCGCTTGCTCCTGTATTAGCTAATCTCTTTATGGGTCAAGGGGTAGTTTCTAAAGAAACTGTGGTGCTGCGTCGGTGGGGAAGTAGTATACAAAAATTTGGTTTTATCAACGGAGTTGATAATGTAAATTGGCCACCGTACAGAGATTCTAAAAGCAAGAAACGCTGTTTAGAGAATTACAATTCGGGTATCGAGTTTTACCGTAGATATGTCGACAACACTTTTGCTTTGTTTCATACCGAGCAGGATGCTTTATCTTTCTTTAGTCATATCAACACCCAGCACCCTAACATCAAGTTTACTATGAAGAGGGAAGAAAACCACAAGCTCCCCTTCTTAGATTTGCTTTTAGATAACCAGAGTAATCAGAGCATTATTGCCTCTGTTTTCCACAAGAAGACCTACACTAGTCTTCTCACTAATTATTACAGCTTAGTACCTTTTAGTTACAAATTAGGATCAGTACGCACATTGATTGACCGAATTTTATAAGAAATTAGTCAACACATTTTGTAGCGAC
>OX421455.1:8978667-8981167 GCA_949126865.1 Montipora capitata
TATATATATATATAACTGCATATATATATATATATATATATATATATATATAGCACTGCAGCACTGCACTGATGAGGCCCAGAAGGCCGAAACAGTACTGTCTGCAGTTATATATATATATATATATATATATATATATATATATATATATAGATAGATATAGATATATAGATACGTAGACTTGAACTAGGTCAAAAACATTTATTTGCTACTCCGAGTTTCATGCTTCTCACGAAGCAATCATCAGGCAACTGCCAAAAAGAAGGAATACATGGTGTTTTACAGTGATTTTGAAAATAACGGTAGCAATTCAGTATAGGCTGGGGTGCATAGCAACGGTTAAACAATACAAACTGTTTCCAGTGAGCTGCTAAAAATAAGCCTTAAATAATTACGCTATTGAGAAGGAATTTCTTTGCATGTCTGCAACTTGTTACAAGCTCATTTCTGTTGTTAAGGGTCGCCAAATCTGGTCTACAAATTATATAGTATTTCTCCCACAGACATAAATTACACTTCTTCGTTACATTTGAATAGGATCTCGCATGCCTAACAATCCGCCATTTAATGCAATAGTCGACTTTCTTGTCTTTCAAACCCCATACATATTTACTAAGTTCAGTGGAATTTCTGTAGCGTTCATTTCTAAAGGAACATGTGTGGTTTCTATAACGTGATTTGAATGATGTGTCGCAAAGACCGATGTAAGTTTGCTTTGACTGAGATGTTGTGACCTCTGCTTGATAGATGGTATTCCGCACGTTGCACTTTCCGTCTAGAGGGCAGGATCTTTTGTCACGGCAGTTGCAAGTGTTGATAGTTTGAGCGGGTGGATTTGATGACTTGTTAATGACGGCTTTATTTTGGTTGGAGATAATTGTTTTTACATTGCTCATGCAGCGTGAAATTCAGGTTTGCAAACCTGAATTTCACGACCATCCAACATGCCGCCTTATCAACCCCTCCAAATCCGAGATTGGTATAATTAGTAAGCGCATCTTAGACGAGATCAACACCACCATAATCCAAAAGACACAAATCAATCAGTGGAAAAATACGACCAGCGTACTGAACTGGTTCAACGCCCTACAGCACAAAGAAAACCTCTCATTCATATGCTTTGATGTATGTGACTTCTACCCCTCTATCACGGAAAAACTGCTTGCCAAAGCACTCGACTTCGCCAATAACTACAGACCCATCGGTGCCAACGAGAGAGAAATCATTTTCCTCTCCAAGCAATCTCTACTGTTTTCCAATGATTGCCCCTGGGAGAAAAAATCCTCTGCCAGCCGATTCGACATAACAATGGGATCTTTCGATGGCGCTGAAACATGCGAACTAGTGGGTTGTTATTTATTGTCCTGTCTAACCAAAAAGTATGGCAACAGCATCGGCCTGTATAGAGACGACGGTTTGGCAGCTTTTAACTCAAACCCTCAACAGATCGAAAGAATCAAGAAGGGCTTCTGCCAAATTTTCCGTGAAAACGACTTAAAGATCACAGTCGAAGCAAACATCACTAAAGTAAATTTCTTAGACGTCACCCTTGACCTCCATTCTGGAAAGCACTATCCCTACACAAAAGAAGGAAACATCCCACTCTACGTTCACAAGAAATCCAATCACCCCCCATCCATCCTAAAGAACATACCGGAATCCATAAACAAGCGCCTCTCAGAAATTTCTTCCGACAAAGAATCATTTGATAAAGCGAAAGAAACCTACCAAGATGCACTCAACAAGAGCGGCTACATATATAATCTAACCTACAGGAAAACAACTCCAGAAACCAAACACCGCAAGAATAGGCCTTGAAATATCACCTGGTTCAATCCTCCGTACAGCCAAAACGTCAAAACAAAAGTTGGAAAGTGTTTCCTCACCTTAATCGGCAAGCACTTCCCAAAATCACACCCTTTGCACAGAATTTTCAACCGGAACACTCTCAAAATTAGTTATAGCTGCATGAGCAATGTAAAAACAATTATCTCCAACCAAAATAAAGCCGTCATTAACAAGTCATCAAATCCACCCGCTCAAACTATCAACACTTGCAACTGCCGTGACAAAAGATCCTGCCCTCTAGACGGAAAGTGCAACGTGCGGAATACCATCTATCAAGCAGAGGTCACAACATCTCAGTCAAAGCAAACTTACATCGGTCTTTGCGACACATCATTCAAATCACGTTATAGAAACCACACATGTTCCTTTAGAAATGAACGCTACAGAAATTCCACTGAACTTAGTAAATATGTATGGGGTTTGAAAGACAAGAAAGTCGACTATTGCATTAAATGGCGGATTGTTAGGCATGCGAGATCCTATTCAAATGTAACGAAGAAGTGTAATTTATGTCTGTGGGAGAAATACTATATAATTTGTAGACCAGATTTGGCGACCCTTAACAACAGAAATGAGCTTGTAACAAGTTGCAGACATGCAAAGAAATTCCTTCTCAATAGCGTAATTATTTAAGGCTTATTTTTAGCAGCTC
>OX421455.1:8986167-8993667 GCA_949126865.1 Montipora capitata
CCAGAGAAGCAGCTACTCAATGCCGTTCAACGAATAACACCTTTAACGAACATACCATTGTCCAAAATATGGATGAATCAACACCTCGCGCCAACAAAGAACAAAGCTTCATTGTGAAATCAAAGAACAAAAGAAAGAAATCGAAAGACAAAGGAGGTCCTAATAACACCCTGACAGGAAAAGAATCCGCACCCGAAAAACAACCAAAAGAGCGCACAACCCTGCTCATAGGAGATTCGATGATCTCAAGAATACCTGGAAAAGACCTGGGAAAAGCAGTCGGCCATAGGGTTATAGTCAAGCCTTTCTCGGGCGCTACGACAAAGGCCATGAATCACTATCTCAAACCTAATCTGGAATCTTCGCCCAACGAAGTGATTTTACACATTGGGACTAATGATCTTAAAACCAGGGAACCAAAGGCTGTTGCGGAATCGATTGTGGATCTCGCGAGGCAGATTGAGGGCACCTGCGATACTATAGTCACGCTTTCGGAGCTTGTATGCAGAAAAGATAAGCTTGACCAGGCAGTGAAAACAGCCAACAAACATCTAAAGAAGTTCTGCCATCAAAATGGATGGAAATTAATCCATCATGAGAACATATCTCATAGTGGACTCAACAAAGGTGGACTGCACTTAAATTTTAAAGGTAATGAGCAGTTTTATAATAATTTTAAATCGCACCTAGAATGAGATAATATGCTGTCCGTCAATGCCGTGCGGGATGCATTAAGCAACCAAAGGGCCGAAAAATCTGTCTCGACATTGCCTCCTTTGCGCGGTTTTAGAATGGCATCACTCAATATTAATCAATTAACTACACATATAGACGAATTAAGAATCCTATTAGCAAGCAATGATATCGATATTGTTTCCATAAATGAAACGAAACTGAACGAGAGTATTCGAGATCATGATGTTCATATTCCGGGATACGAAATAATTCGCCGCGATAGACTTACAAAATGCGGCGGAGGGGTATGCTTCTATGTAAAAAATTCAATCAATTTTTACAGTACGAAATGACCTACATATGGATGCATTAGAAAATCTTTGCTTGGAAATCCATAAGCCAAATTCAAAATCTTTTGTGATTGTTACTTGGTACAGACCACCTGACTCTCCCATTGGCATTTTTTCTCCATTTGAATCCCTAATCGGGAAATTGGATAGTGAAAATGTAGAATTTTTTGTACTGGGAGACATGAACTGTGACATGATCACTACTCGATATGATAATGACACATCCAAATTAAGGAGTATTGCTGATGTCTACGGACTCGAGCAGCTCATCTCTGAACCGACGAGGATAACACCCACCTCATCAACTCTAATTGATTTAATTTATACCAACTGCTCGGATAAGATTGCTTGTTCGGGAGTTTGTCATATCGGGATAAGTGATCATAGCATGGTGTATGTGTATAGAAAACTTGCTCTGAACGGGATGTCTAATGGACATAATTCTATTACATATAGAAATTTCCGAAATTTCGATCCCCAAAATTTTCGTTATGATATTCTGTCTCAATGTTGGGATCATGTATACGAATCTTCCAACCCAAACGTGATGTGCCAGCAATGGAAAAGTACATTTCTGGCTATCGCTGACAAACATGCCCCACTGAAAACGATGCGCGTTCGTTCAAGGAGTTCTCCGTGGATTACCTCTGAATTGAAAGACCTTATGCATAACAGAGACATATTAAAAATCAAAGCTAGCAAGACAAATGATCCTAACGATTGGGCGGCATTATTTAAGAAACAAAGAAATATAGTCAATAAGCAAATACGCTCAGCTAAGCAAGTTTATTACCAAAATAGTTTTAATAAGCACACCAGCGACTCCCGAAAGACCTGGCAGACTATAAACGAGCTAACTTCTCGGAAATCTGGGAAAACGTCAGTGGCGTCACTAAAAGTGAACGGATTAACGATAACTAATCCGTTGGAGCTATCAAATGAATTCAATGACCACTTTGCTAACATTGGTCCAAAACTTGCCAGTGAGATAAATTGTGATAATGGTAGCTATCAAAGATATCTTACTGTTACAG
Organism: Montipora capitata; assembly: GCA_949126865.1. Lineage (NCBI taxonomy): Eukaryota > Metazoa > Cnidaria > Anthozoa > Scleractinia > Acroporidae > Montipora > Montipora capitata. The sequence continues at coordinate 8,988,227 of OX421455.1, forward strand.
ATAAACGGTTTAAGCTCCAACCCACCAATCCAAACAAAGTATTTTCACTTTTAAATAAACTAGACAAGTCAAAGGCAACGGGCCTTGACAAAATATCTGCTAGGTTTGTCAGGGAATGTGCTGACCTTATTTGTATGCCGATATGTGATATTTTCAATCAATCCATTAGTCAAGGGACGTTTCCAGATGACTGGAAATATGCAAGGGTTACCCCTCTTTATAAACAGGGTGACCGCGGTGATGTTAACAATTATCGCCCAATATCGGTGATTCCAATAGTGGCAAAGGTGTTTGAAAAGATAGTTTATGAACAGCTTTATGCCTATTTGGAAGCGCACGATATTCTATGTCAAAATCAATCAGGGTTTCGTGCTAATCATTCAACTGTAACAGCTTTGTTGGAAGCGACAGATTCTTGGGCATATAATATCGATAACGGGAAAATCAATGGAGTCATTTTTCTAGATTTGAAAAAAGCTTTTGACACTGTTGATCATCAGATCCTTCTATCGAAACTAAACTATTATGGTATACATGGCAAATCTTTCAAATGGTTTCAGTCATACTTAGAAAACCGCACACAAAAATGCTCTGTGAACGGGTCGCTATCCAATAGCTGCACATTGACATGCGGCGTCCCTCAAGGGACCATCCTCGGTCCATTATTGTTCTTATTATTTATCAACGATCTTCCAAATTGCTTATCAAATTGTAAACCGAGAATGTACGCTGACGACACGCACCTTACATACGCGGGCAGCAATCTTGAGAATGTTCAGTTTTGTCTAAATGAAGACCTAGCAAACGTTTTCAACTGGCTACAAGCGAACAAACTCACATTGAACATGACCAAAACCGAATTCATGCTAATAGGGTCGAGGCAGAGACTGAATACTCTCACAGCTTCACCAACAATTAGAATGACCAATACTCAAGTGAGCCAGGTTACAGCTACAAAATCGCTTGGTGTGATAATAGACGATAAAGTCAATTGGCATAGTCACATCGAAAAATTAACTAAAAAGATCGCCTCTGGTATCGGGGCCCTAAAGCGAATTAGGCACCTGATTCCAGCATCAACCTTACATCTCATTTACCAAGCTTTAGTAAAACCTCACTTTGATTACTGTGACATTGTTTGGGGTAACTGTGGGAAAACGCTACGAGACAAACTGCAGAAATTGCAGAATAGAGCAGCCCGTGTGTTGACATTCTCGAACTATGATGCTGATGCAACTGAGCTACTCGAGTTTTTAGGGTGGAAAAATCTTGCACGCCAGCAGGAAATTCATAAAGCTACTATGGTGTTTAGATGTCTGCACGGGCTAGCTCCGGAGTATCTGTATTCAAAGTTTACGTGGCGTGACTCTGCTTATGTCCTCAGGGACTCTGAAAATAAGCTCAATGTTCCATTTCCGCGCACTGATTATTACCGAAAAAGCTTTAGCTACAATGGCGCCACATTATGGAACAGTCTACCATGCGATATAAGGAACACAGAGTCTCTGGGGGTATTTAAACGCAAGATTAATGACATTCTTTAAGTCTAACGCACGGCATTCACGGAAAACAGCTTTTAGTTTATAGCTTGAACTTTAAATATTTTAAAATATTTTATATTTTAACTAGTTTGAATTTTAAATATTTTTAGCGTATGTGATATGTATTTTTATGGGCTGATGAATTGATCGTGTTTAAATAAAGATTATCTATCTATCTATCTATCTATCTTATAGTTCTTTATTTGTCTTTGATTGTCAAATCCATGTCACCTTGTAGCTTAGACCTTTGTTTTGTTACGTTTCCTTAATTTCAATATTTTTGCTCTGTATATATAAGCCGCTGTTTTTGTGATTTGCACTCATTGTAAATAGTTTTTTTTAGTTTTTAACTTTTAACCTGAAGAAGAAAACTGGAAAAACGACTTGCCGATATATCGTCTTTATTTAGCAAAGACTTCGTCAGGGCATCTGACAAAGCGATCAGAATCGTTACAAGATATACTCTCGTTGATGTAAAACAGTTAGTTGACCTAACGATGAACTCCCAGTAAGAGGATCCACAGGATACAATGTCTTAACGCGAATTTGTAGTTTAGTGTACAAAAAAAAAAAGCGACGAAGAGACAAACTCTTGACTGTTCTGGACGAAGTTTAATACGACGTTTCGGCCGTTCGGCCTTCTTCAGGTTAAAAGTTAAAAACTAAAAAACCATTTACAATGAGTGCAAATCACAAAAACAGCGGCTTATATATACAAAGCAGAAATATTGAAATTAAGGAAACGTTACATAACAAAGGTGACATGAATTTGATAATCAAAGACAAATTAAAAACTATAACAAAGGTCTAAGCTACAAGGTGACATAGATTAACAATCAAAAACAAATAAAGAACTATAGGTGACATATCGATAAAAATGCATCATATTGGGAAAATGTCAACTCACAACTACTCAATTGTAGTAATTAATGCGGTGTTTCCATCTAGATTCCCGCCTTTTATTGAGACCATGAGGATTAAGGGTAAATAATTGTGCAGTCCAATAGCCCTCCCTAGTGAGTAACAATTGTTCAAGATGTAAAGAACTTTCAAAAGACCTAATTTGTTCGATAATGATGAAATTGTTTTGTGAAATTTCATGTTCAGAGTTATTAAAATGGATAGCCAATTCACAAGTGCTTTTGTTCTTCAGCATGTTCGACTTGTGGTTACGAAATCTTACTTTAAATTCAGTCGAGGTGGAGCCCACATATTGCAGGTTGCATTTGGCACAAGTGGCCAAATAAATAACATTTTGCGATGAACAAGAAAGTGTTTGTAGAATGGGATAATGACGACCAGTAGCTGAACTTAGAAATTTTGAAGCTTGAATTAAATAATTTTTACAGAGATCGCATTTCTTATTGCATTTTGAACAACCCCCATTTTCTTCTCTTTGATTTCTACAAGAGGTTACCTGAAATTTGGATGGCGCTAACAAATCCTTAAGATTTTTAGTTCTACGATAAGCGGGAAAAATTGACTTGGACGGAAAAATTTCTTTGACTTCTGGTGAAGATTGCAATAGATGAAAGTGATTTTTAATAACAGAGTCCTCTTACTGGGAGTTCATCGTTAGGTCAACCAACCGTACACTGCTTTTATATATATATACATATATATATACTTCGTCAGGGCAACTGACAAAGCGATCAGAATCGTTACAAGATATACTCTCGTTGATGTAAAACACAACAATATAAAAATGCACGCGCGCTATCAAGCATTGCATCTTGCATCTTGGACAGATTCGATGTGATTCAAGAAGTTAGAGCTGAAAATCGTAACTTACAACAGGCGCTTGCCAACCATGGCTGCAGGACAGCTGCCGGCAAGATGAAAGGAACAACTGGCGCAGAATTCAATTCTTGCTTCCGTCGTTTTAAAAATTACGGCCGTTCTAGAAAATGTATATTACCAAGCAACTGAGCTAAGATAATTTCTTTCAATTGGTCTTTGTTTTTGTTTTTTTTCGAGTGTTAGACGATAAGAGACAAAATACGCCATGGATTCTTGATAACCGATAACAGAAACAAGTCTTAGAGGGCTGTTAACTTAAGCATTATGCTCCATAGGGGCGTTTAAAACTCACAGGGTTTTTTTTTTTTTTTTTTCGAAGTTCCGGCCTCTTGCACTAACTCCGACAGTAACATAAATTCTCTCTCACCAAGAACAATACGACACTGGAGATGACAGTGGTGTAACCGCAAAATTGAGAAGTCTTGAAGACCCAGCTAACTATTACCTCACCTGATCAAAATGGTTTCAGTGTTTAACACATGCAGCACAGTGTATTTTATTGCATTTTAAACACTAGCATCTGCTTTGTTTAGTCCAATTGTACTTATCCAGTGAAAGCTTTTAAAGGGGCAGTGTCACGCTATGTCAGTCAAACGTCAAAACACTAAAGTATGTCTTTGCATCAATCAAAACCAAAAAATAATGGTGTAGATTTTGTTGCCAATAACAACTTAAGTGCACTGAAACTATTCATCGTTGTTTGCGGCCAAGGATGGAGAGGATAAAAATGGTTGCAACTTGAAAAAACTGGCCAGTTTTTTCAAGTTTGGAGATGGTGTCCGCAGAAAGTCCCCAAAAATTAAATACCAATAGCTCTTTGTGCAATAAATATATTCCATATCTTGTCAATGGGTTGTCAATAATGTTATACGTGTGAGCTAAAGTACTAATTATTGAGACTTTTACCCTGTTTAACCCAAAAACAGCAAATTTGACATTGCCCCTTTCAGAGCAGTTTAATGTAAATATTAGCCTTTAAACAGGCTCTCCATGTGGTTGATCGGTTAACAGCTAGGGCGATTGGAGCCTCAGCTAGCTAGCTGTTGACCGAACGCCATTTGAGCAACAATTAACCGACGCACGGTGAGCCTGTGTGCAGGCTACGTAAATATCGCCTACGGTCATACAACATAGAAAAAAAAACACATCTCTCAAACGTTTTCACAATAAAGGTCTTCGGTAACAGATTACAAGAATATAACGTTCGGTTCATTACGGTAAATATTTTTCCTCAGAAGCGACTTTTCTGCTCTGAGTGCTCATTGAGCAGATAAACTACCCGAAACGTACTGCTTTTTTCGGCTCATCGTCTGAGAAAGAAAATACCTTACGGGTGATCGATTCCTCAGAAAAAATAAGTTGTCGAACGATTTCCTTGAAATTTAACTTTCCCTGAATGTTCCCTACTGATCCCCGTTTTGAGAACAACAATAAAAAAGATTTGTCACCGTGCTTGCTTAATTAAGAGATATGATGGTCCAATCTTACCCCACTGATGCCTGTACTGATACTAAACACGCGCGTTATTTCATCGGCTCGGGGTACATTTCGCGGTAACTGAACGAGAAAGTCACGTTAACACTTGAAAAGACACCTGACAGGAAGAAAGTCTAGAGAATATTGAACACTGTCTTATATGTAGTTTATGGAAAAAACGACGTCGACTCAAAACCTTTCTCGAGTCGTTGTTTTCAAGATCATCATTTACATTTTAAGTCAGAAACTTAAGGCTCTTAATCTTAATCCATATCTTAGTTTTGGTATCTTAGTTTTTTGAAAAACAGGAAGCAGCGTCTCGTTTTTAGAGGTAAAGTGTTTAGTTGGCATTGTGTAAATAAGGGCACTACTCAAGGCAGCGTAAGTGGCCCTTATTTATTTAATCTTTTTATAAATGATCTTATATTACAACAATCCTATGACACATCTTATTAGGTATGCTGATGATACTACTATTCAAGTTAATGTTAATAAGTCTAGCCCGGATATATCTCATGACACTGTTAATCAGTATCTAGAATGGTCGGAAGATAACTGTATGCCACGTAATGTTACTAAATGTAATGAACTTTGTATCCGGAAAGATGTAAAGAAAACTATAGT
>OX421455.1:8998667-9013667 GCA_949126865.1 Montipora capitata
ACGCGGCCTAATTAATATGCAGCACGGGAGTTTCGGGCTTTCAGACTTTTCAACCCTTGTTTTGCATATATAATAAATTGCATTTACACGCTGAAATTTTAAGCTAGTGAGTAAATGACGTCATTTTCTCTAGATCCAACCCTCTGAGGTCCAATCGGCCAGTTTTGAACGTGAGTAATGGCGGACCGTGAAATCCGAAACTTACACTCAAAATAAACAGCCTTTGGATAAAATTCAAAGCTCAAAATCTTGCCAGTTAGGTGTTAAGCGAACACGCTTTCAAAATCAGAAGAAAAAAAGGAAATGATTTTTTGATCATAGTACCACTTTAAAGTCGATGTCGATACCGTTTGCCAAACCCCTTTCAACCGTTTTAAAACATGTTGAATCGAAGTTGAATCTATGAGGAATTACTTGAAAAGAGTTTAAATTCTGTTTCTACAACGATTCAACATTTCTCTTGTTGTCGCGAATGTTTGCCACCGTTAGGTATGAGCGTGCGCACTTACCCGGTCTTTCAATAGCCGTTTCACACTAGAGACGAAAATCTTGTCTGAAACGGGAAATTCTTAGGACGGGTTCCTCGTCAGATGCTACTACTACTACTACTACTACTACTACTACTACTACTACTACTACTACTACTACTACTACTACTACTACTACTACTACTACTACTACTACTACTACTACTACTAATATTACTACTACTACTACTACTAATAGTAATAATAATAATAATAACAATAATAATAATAATAATAATAATAATAATAATATAATAATAATAAGTAGGGATGTTATGAAAAATGACGACTTTTCAGTATTTATGTCAAAATTTGTTTTTGAAAAATGGTGTTATGTACAACACTGAAACCAAAATGGCAAATTCTGTGGTAACTTTATCTGGTTGGATAGGGGTTTAAAAACTCATTGAAGGAATCGAACTTCTTGAATGCATTTGTGTTTACAAAAATCGCATCCCTGTTGTCTGGCTATTTATATTTATTTTGTACTGAAGTCTGCACCATCTTCAGGTTAAAAAAAATTATTGGAAATGTGACAGTCAAGAATTCTTTGAAAGAAAGCTTGTTGTCTACTTTGTGCTTCATTATTCAAGGAAAAGTTTCTTCAGAAAAGGGTTTGATACTGAACTCCGGCTCTAAGATCGTTTGCGATCGTCTGCGATTATATGGAAACAGCTTCCTTTGCAATCTTCTGCGATCTGCGATTCGCGATCGTCTTTATTAAGCCTTTGTTAAGGCTGGTTTCCATATGATCGCACACAATCGCAGACGATCGCGAATGGAAACCAGCTTTAATTAAAGGCTGGTTTCCATATGATCGCACACAATCGCAGACGATCGCGAATGGAAACCAGCTTTAATTAAAAGCTGGTTTTCATATGATCGCAGACAATCGCAGACGATCGATTTGTGCTTGATGCAATATGTGGATTGAGCCATTCCAGGTTTTGAAATTCTCTTGGCACTGCATCTCGCCCCGATCCAGAAGGTATCGTCTTCAACCGCTTCAGGTAACGACCATACGCAGTTCTTATGTTGTGGAGTTTGACCTCTGCCTCCGCCGCCTACAAATTAAATTTCTCGCCGATTTGTTCCCAGTTGTTAGCCTTTTTGTTTTTTGTCTTTGAAATCTTTACTGTTACGGGTGTAAACGCACTCATACCGAGCAACTTCCTCCATAAATTCCTCGTTAGTAACGTTATCATGTTCAGTGCCAGCCATGTTTACAGCAATCGAGGGTTGCTATAAAGGAACATTCGAGCTTTGTTGCTAAGAAGCGTTGAATCATGAGTCAGAATTAAAAATATTATGGGATACGTTTCGATCGTAGATCGCAGAACTTTGGTTTCCATATGGAAATATATCGCAAACGATCGCAGACGATGGCAGAAGATAGGGCATGGTTCTATCTTCTGTGATCGTCTGTGATCACGATCGCACGATCGCAGACGATCGCAGAACTTCCTGCGATCCGCGATCGTCTGCGATCATATGGAAACCAGCCTTTAGGATGTTTGGAAATGAGTACGAAAACTGGATTTTGAGGAGGACAAACACGTACATAAGGCAATCCAGTTTACGCTCACGGAGCGTCTAGTTTGTCTTCAAGCAGAAAAGTTCACCAAACAAAGTTAATGTTGGATTTACACTGCAAATCCGAAAAATAGTATTTGCTACTTATACGGCGGGCCCATATATGCTAAATCTCCTTGACAACAAAATACTAAGGTCCGCAATGCGTACATACATTCATATATCATAACCTGTGATCCGACGATTTTCGTCATATTTCCATTTGGAAGAAAACGCCCTGACACATTAACGTCACAAGACATATGCCGCCCATCTGTCAACAGCTATGTCATTTGAGCCAATTTTCACCGGAAATTATTGCGGCTGGAGGTCGTTAGTGAAAATCACGAGTCACCCGCTCAAGAAATCAATAAACCGATAGTTAAATGAAAAGAAATCAGTACAACTTTAGAATTCACATAAAAACAAGCACACTTCAAAGTGTAGCAACAACAATAATAATAATAATAATAATAATAATAATAATAGGAAGAAGAAGAAGAATCGTTTATTCCACTTTCTTGCAGAACGTGTCCTGAATTAACAAGTGGTAGTTACAATAACAACAATGCTATTATGTTACTTAATTAATGTCTAAAGTAAAATATCTTTGTATCCCTCGATCTAGTAATTACGCGCTCACAGCCTGGTCTTAGGTTACACGGGATAGCTCTTTTGTCCGAGTCTAGAGATATGAAATGATATTGGGTGGTCGCTGGTGGTTGTTGATTGGACATGTCAGACATAAATTTGCGACAAAGAAGTTCCCTTCTACTGACGAGTGTGGTATCTTTAGCAAGCGAGAGGGCTTGCCGATTAGTACAGCTAGGGTAGAAATTTTGAATCCTCTCTCTTGAACATTATCGTTTTTGTTCTAAAAGGTAGTCCGGAATGTTTTGCCAAACTTGAAGAGTATACTCAAGGATCGACTTAACATTACTAATCTAGTAGTAGTATCAAAATGGTTTGAACCCCGGAGCTACATACCTTGATGCGTTCATGTAAATTGGTGCCATTTTTGGACATCTGTAATATAGTATTCAATAGCAGAAATGTAAACACCACCTGTATAGATTAGCCTTTGCTATTTGCGCGCAAATGTATTTCTTTCTAATTGTATATTGCTGAAATATATAGAGCGATTTTCAATTGAGTGTTGTTAAACCAAGACCAAAGTAATTACTTTAGCCAATCAGAAAGGACGGAGACAAGCCGGTAAACCAATCAAAGCTGGAAGTAATTACACGTAGCCGAAACAAAGCGCGGGAAAAGGTGCACGCGCGAGCCACGGTTGGTTTTGTTTTCACTTCTCATTGGTTGAAAAAGTGGCGCGAGAACTTTAAACCAATCACTAAGTGAACTAATCATAAACCAAAGCAATTTGCTAATTACTTTCGACACTCAATTGAAAACCACTCTATTATTAATGTATTTCTAAATAAACTTTGAAACTTGGAAAAATTACATGACGTTAAGAGGAATTTCCACAATATGGTGGGCCGACAATGGTCTACACAGCAAAAGTGAAAAGAGAGCTCTTTTGAACTCTGGCATTCTCAAGCCATAAAAAATGAGATTGACGAGTGAGTTTAAATAAAATAAACAGAGAGAAACCAAATATAAACGTACATTTGTTCGATAGTGGAATGCGTCACGGAAGTGCACACTGCCGAAAAGGAACTGCAAAATGACATGTGGTGAGGACAGCATCAAAGACGCACTCGTCACAATGAACAAAGACTTTGTCAGTTTTCGTTCTTTATTGACTCCACCATGGCGCCGAGGATGTTTTTCGCCGTTAATTTTGGCAGCGATAGACACGTAGGAAACAAGAATAATGAGAAGACAACAAGATAAAAGTGAATATAAGTGAAAGTAGGAAGGCACGTAGACACCGTAAAAGGTTAAAAGAAAATTCACAGCCGACAATATCCCAGCTGCAAACCAAACGCAAAAACAGCTGCTCCAAAGGTCTTCTTTTTCATGAGGCGATGCTTAAATGGGCGAAACGTTGCGTGTAAACGCTCCAACGAAGTAGCAGCAAGACTTCCCACGGAGATGAAGAAAAAGAACAATCCCAAACCAATCAAAATATTCGCCGAGTTCCCGACAGTAAACCATAAGAAGATCTCCCCCTCCGGACAAAAAAGACCCAGATTACGAACCAGAATGGGTGGCGAGAATAATCCATTAAATAGATCAGCAACTGTCAAGTTGATTACCAGGTACATGTGACGCTTACGAAGACGGCGCTCTCTTAAGAAAACAATGATTGACAGGCCATTTAGTGTCACTATAGAAACCGACACTGTGAATTGTACTATCATCCATGTGATGCACTCTGATCGAGAAAAACGCCATACTCCAAATAAAGTGTCGTTTAGCTTACCAAGGGAAGTCGAGTTACCAAACTCGGCCATCGACACATGAAGAGACAAGTCGCTAGTGAGATATCATAGCTAGATGTATGAATTGTCCCATCGCTACGCTCTCATTTTGTTTGCATAATATATACTTCAAATTCTCTTTTGAGTGAAATTTGGAATCGAAGTCATCTGAAACTGGAAGCTGACTATCTTGCTATTTTCTTTCTTATTTTCTATATCTTATTTATTTTCTTACTTTTCAAGGTGCAGGCATGGCGCAGTGGTGAGAGCACTCGCCTCCAACCAATGTGGCCCTGGTTCTAACCCAAATCAGCCATCGACACCTGAAGGGAGAACTCGCTAGTAAGATATCATAGCTACAATAAGCGACAAAAATAGTTGAGACACTTAACTGGGAAGACAACAATTAGGGAAAAATCACCTTAACGTTACATTTTCTCCTTCCACTACCCCCTCTTCCCCCGCCTCCCCCCTTCAATGTTGGTAACGGAAAAAGGAAGAGTTGGTGATAAGAAAAAACATTGTTTGGGGAGGAGGGGGTTAGATGGAAAGACTTTGGGGGAGGGATTTATCCGAGATTCCTTAAAAGGGAAAGTGTCTCAACCCTTCTGGCGCTTATTGTAGGTGTATGAATTGTGCCACTGTGACACTATCATTTGTTTTCATAATACTTTAATTATGACCGAATTGAAGACCCGACTAGCTGAACAAGAAGCTACAACAGCCACTTTGTCTGGGGAATTATCTTTTGAGTGAAATTTGATATGGAAGTCAGCTGAACTGGAAGCTGAATATCTTGCTATTTTCTTAACATTGATTTTATTTTGAACCGCGGCAAAGGCGGGTTTCCGTGAACGTGCCTTGGAATAAAAACATCCAGTATCTGTAGATGATTTCTTCATGTTTTCTCCCTGAAGAAGACCGATAAGTCGGTCGAAATATAGCTGTTCGTTAAAATCGTCTCTTCTCCTCATTTGTGTTATATATGTATTATAAGATAACAAAAACTGGAAAAACGACTTGCTGATATTTCGTCTTTATTTAGCAAATACTTCGACAGGGCAACTGACAAAGCGATCAGAATCGTTACAAGATATACTCTCGTTGATGTAAGACGCAGCAATATAAAAATGCACGTGCGCTATCAAGCAAGCGCGTTACAACACAGTGGGAAATTGAATCTTAAAGCTACAACCTCCAGATGCAAGGTTGAAAAGCCCCTAATTTTTTTCTTTTATCGGCGTACCTCGGACAGATTCGATGTGATTCAAGAAATTAGAGCTGAAAATCGTAACTTAGAAAAGGCGCTTGCCAAACATGACTGCAGGACAGCTGCCGGCAAGATGAGAGGAACAACTGGCGCAGAATTCTTGCTTGTGTCGTTTTAAAAATTACGGCCTTTCTAGAACATTTATATTACCAAGCAACTGAGCTAAGATAATTTCTTGCACTTGGTCTTTGTTTTGTTTTGTTTTTTTCTTTTTTGTTTTTTCCGAGTGTTAGACGATAACAGACAAAATAGGCCCTGATTCTTGATAACCGATGACAGAAACATTAAGGCTGGTTTCCATATGATTGCAGACGATCGCGAATCGCAGATCGCAGATCGCAGAAAGTTCTGCGATCGTCTGCGAACATATGGAAACCCACTTCTGCGATCGTTTGCAATCGTCTGCGATCCTGCGATCGTGAAACCAAAGTTCTGCGATCTGCGATCGAAACGTATCCCATAATAATTTTAATTCTGACTCAAATGATTCAACGCTTCTTCGCAACAAATCCTGAATGTTCGTTTATGTTCGTTACTGTTCTGTCAGAAACACGAAGTTCTCTCAGCAGTGTGTGGAAAGCCCCAAGTTTTTGTCTCTTCATGAATATTTTTTGAAGTCAAAACCGATGTTTCCTTCGCTTTTGAAGCTGACGATGCCGTCGCTTCAGGACTAAAGGAAGAAGTAAATTTGCTTGCAGCAAAATTTCCTCCTCGATGTCCGCTATGTTGTTTACTAAGATTTTGCCGCGAGCACAACGCGCGTGTACATTTGACATTTCTGCTGACCGAAATGTATGGCTGCAGCCGGCTCTGCGATCGTTTGCGATCGTCTGCGATTATATGGAAACAGCTCTCTTTCCGCTCGTCTGCGATCTGCGATCCGCGATTGTCTGCGATCGTCTGCGATCATATGGAAACCAAAGAGGGCTTTTAATTAAATGAAGCATTATACTCCATGGAAGCGTTTAAAACTCACAGGTGTATGAATGATTATTATTCGTTTTATTGGATAATTCATGATAAAAATTACGGGCAGGAACATACTTATTAAAGACAACGTTTCGGTGTCCTCATGACACCATCATCAGGTCAAATATAATATTTTACAGATAACTCGAATATTAATGTTCAAGATTAAGTTCAAAGTCCCTAGAGGCTAGGTGAAAAGTTTTGCCTTTATCGAGTCACTTTGGATATTCAGACACGGTTTGTGCTCCCGAATAAGGAACATTTCATACACAAGACAATCAAATTTGCATGACCATTTCTTGAGAATGCGAAACATGTCCGATGTTATTGTTCTTGATTGATGTTGACTTTGGCTGTGATTGAATATTGAACCAGATCTTTTATGCTCATCGATCCGTTGGTAGAGATGTCGACGCGTGTAACCAACAAAGCTGGCATCACACCAGCCACATTCAAATTTGTAAACTACTGATTCTTCGTTGATCAACGCGGGCTTGATTTCTTTATGTTTGAGATCTTCTCCAACTTTTAGAGAAATGAAGACTGGGCATAAGTCGATGTTTAACAGCTTACCAAGATCTTTCAACTGCTTGCGCACAGAGTCAGCTGATTTTTGTTCCTTGAACGATAGAACAATTCGTACTGATTGCGGGTCAGGTGTAGATTTGCGTGGAGGTGCTGGTGTTTGTTTTGATGTGATAAAATTGGAGATCATAGAGTGAATAAGATGTTCAGGATATGCCAACTGTAGGAATAAGGTCTTGAGGCGGCTACACTCTTCATGAAATAATGACCATTTAGATGATAGCTTGAAAGCTCGGTCTAGCATGGTAATAATGAAGGATTTCTTATAACGATTATCAACGTGACTATTATAATGTACGTAACAATAGACCCGTATTGGTCGGTTTCACGTTACACTAGTCAAGAACAATAACATCTGATATGTTTCGCATTCTTAAGAAATGCTCATGCAAATTTGATTGTCTTGTGTATGAAATGTTCCTTATTCGCGAGCACAAACCGTGTCTGAATATCCAAAGTGACTCGATAAAGGCAAAACTTTTCACCTAGCCTCTAGGGACTTTGAACTTAATCTTGAACAGTAATATTCGAGTTATCTGTAAAATATTATATTTGACCTGATGATGGTGTCATGAGGACACCGAAACGTTGTCTTTAATAAGTATGTTTCTGACCGTAATTTTTATCATGAATTATCCAATAAAACGAATAATAATCATTCATACACCTGATGGCATTTTTTTCCCTGGAACCATTCCGATGAACGAATGATCATACTCCTGGAGGGCCCGGTTGTTCGAAAGCCGATTAACGTAATCCAGGATTAGCGTAAACGTTTGTTTCATGTTTTCAACTCTTTGGTTAAAGTGTCATTTGCTTATTTTTGTTTTCCAAGATTGACTTCTTCTAATGTAAAGTTTTGCCGAATATCAGCGTTGAACAGCATTTGGGCGAAGAGAAATTAACTCCTTGGTTAATTTTTAATCTGGGATTAGCGTTAAACAGCTTTTGAACAACCAGGCCCTGCAGTACACCGTGTATCAGAAGCAGCACAATGTCACTTGGGCGTCCATGTTTTTCTGGGCCATTGCCTCTTCTTTGGCTTCGTGCTCCCCATTTCGTAGTAGTCTTTTATTGCATCAGGCATTTTCTTTGTCATACTGGTTCCCAGATCGACTCCTCATATCTCGGGCCCAGGCCATGTGTGCAGTTTCGGTCGTATTTGAATTCTTTTGACGTAAGCACGGCTGACATTTGCTGGAGACTTTGCAAATGTTTGGAGAGAAGGGAAATTTTTGCCAGCTTTTTCTTCATGTAAGTAACCAGGTATCTTTTTTTTTTTTTTTTTTTTAAACTATAATTTTGCTTCAGTAATCATATTATACATCTGGTAAGTGTGGTTTTGGTAAATGTTATTTCCATTTTTGCTTGATTGGCTTGCCAGATTCGGTCGCGTCAGTCTGCCTATGGTTTTGGTGCTGTTTTTTCTCCTGGGTTTCCGCTTGCTCTTTTCTTTTTCCTTTCTTGACTCGGCACAAGGGGATCGGGTAGAGGTCCAGCGCTGGACTAGAAACCCCCTTGCTCGGTTGCACTCTACCTCTGAAGATTCCCAGCCATTTCCGAGCCAAATGGTGTCCCAGTCAGCTTTTCTTTACCTTCGGGTTGTTTGAATTTCCCTCATATAATGCACCTGTGTTTCATTTTGCATGAAATTTATCTGGGTTTTGGAGCTGCCCTTTCCCATGTTTTTTTAAGAACGAATGTTTCATGTAGGGATTTTTTCTTATTTATTATTCTAATTTTTTAACATCGAATAATTTTCATGTTCAAATATTTGTTTATCCCTCTTGCTTGATTTAGTTTCTTATACATGTACTATCTGGCTGTTTCTGAAATTAAAGTTTTAGTTTCACACAGAGTTTGTTTTGTTTTGCTAAATCCACTGTGAGATTGAGAGTTTGCTTTGTGAATTTCTCTCGCTCATTTTACGGACTAATATTTGGCTATGATTTTCCCCCAACTCGCCATCCACACACACAATATTCCCCCCACTTACCCGCTTTACTAGAGATTATTATTTCAGTTAGTGGAGAGGAATCCCTTCCTGTAGGGGGATTCTTGCTGCAACACCATAATCATGCCACAAAGGTTGCTAGTCTACTGCTGTTTTTGTTTTGCTTTTTTCTTTACTTTATACAACTGTCTCTTAGAGACACCTGAAAAATTCACGTGGCTCCAACGGGATTCGAACCCATGCCCTCCACGATGCAGGTGCAATTCCCTTCCAACTGGGCTATGAAGCCACTCATTTAGGAGCAGGTCAATTTGTTGGGTGCATGTCTTCCCGTGAAAGAGTGATGTATGGAACAAATGTTTGATAGATAAATTATTTGACTCACTATTTAACAGTTGGCTTCTTGTTTAATATGAATACATGATGCAGCAGATAACCTAGTAACCTTTGTGGCTGTCTTAGTTGGTGTTTTTAGAAGAATCCGCCTTACAAGAAGGGGTTTCTCTCTTCTAATTAAAACATTCATTAATCAGTAGGTAGTTATAGGGAATAGTGTGTGTGTGGATGGTGAGTTGAGGGAAAATCATAGACAAAAGTTATGGTTAGTCTGTAAAATGAGGGGGAGATGTTCACAAAGCAAACTCTCAACCCCACAATAAGGTTAACAAATGAAACAAACTCTGTGTGAAATTAAAAATGTAATCTCAGAAACAGTCAGATAGTACATGTGCGAAAAACTAAATCACGTAGGAGGGATTAATAATATTTGACCATGAAAATTATTCGTTCTTAAAAATGGGAATAATAAAGATGAAAAATCTTTACACTAAATTCTTCGTTCTGGAAAAAACTAAAGAAATCCCATGGAATATGAAACACCAGTTCCACGAGGCAAATCCAAAAATACCAAGGATAAAGACAAGCTGACTGCGACACCATTAGGCTCGTAAATGGCCGCGAATCTTCAGGGGTAGAGCGCAACCGAGCAAGGGGGTTTCTAGTCCAGCGCTGGACCTCTACCCGACCCCCTCGTGCCGAGTCAAGAAAGGAAAAAGAGAAGAACAACAAGCCGCAACTCTGGTAAGTGTTGTTTCCATTTTTGCTTGATTGGCTTGGCAGTTTTGGTCGTGTCAGTCTGCCCGTGGTTTTGGTGCTGTTTTTTCTCCTGGGTTTCCGCTTGCTCTTTTCTTTTTCCTTTCTTGACTCGGCACAAGGGGATCGGGTAGAGGTCCAGCACTGGACTAGAAACCCCCTTGCTCGGTTGCACTCTACCCCTGAAGATTCGCAGCCATTTCCGAGCCAAATGGTGTCCTAGTCAGCTTTTCTTTACCTTCGGTTTGTTTGAATTTCCCTCATTTAATGCACCTGTGTTTCATTTTGCATGAAATTTCTCTGGGTTTTGAAACTGCCCTTTCCCGTGTCTTTTAAGAACGAATGTTTCATGTAGGGATTTTTTCTTATTTATTATTTTAATTTTTTAACATCGAATAATTTTCATGTTCAAATATTTGTTTATCCCTCTTGCTTGATTTAGTTTCTTATACATGTACAATCTGGCTGTTTCTGAAATTAAAGTTTTAGTTTCACACAGAGTTTGCTTTGTTTTGCTAAATCCACTGTGAGATTGAGAGTTTGCTTTGTGAATTTCTCTTGCTCATTTTACAGACTAATTTTTGGCTATGATTTTCCCCCAACTCACCATCCACACACACAATATTCCCCCCACTTACCCGCTTTACTAGAGATTATTATTTCAGTTAGTGGAGAGGAATCCCTTCCTGTAGGGGGATTCTTGCTGCAACACCATAATCATGGCACAAAGGTTGCTAGTCTACTACTGTTTTTGTTTTTTTTTTACTTTATACAACTGTCTCTTAGAGACACCTAAAAAATTCACGTGACTCCAACGGGACTCGAACCCATGCCCTCCACGATGCAGGTGCAATTCCCTACCAACTGGGCTATGAAGCCACTCATTTAGGAGCAGGTCAATTTGTTGGGTACATGTCTTCCCGTGAAAGAGTGATGTATGGAACAAATGTTTAATAGATAAATTATTTGACTCACTATTTAACAGTTGGCTTCAGCATCACAGCTAGTAAGAGTTAAAACTCGAGCGGCATGATTCTAAAGCTTCGGTAATTTCTTAAATAACGTATTACCACAATTACCCCAGACAAGATTGCAATAATCAAAGTGAGGTTGAATTTACGCATTGTGTATGTAATGAAGAGATGCTAGAGGCTAACGGTCTCATCCTTTTTATTTCGCCTATCCCGAGAGCGACCTCTTAGATTCTTTGCCACCTTAGATGTTCATCAATGACTATCCCAAGCGATTTGACATGCTGAAGAGAGTTCCTCAATAGCAACGCGCAAGTGGGTTTAATAAGGTACTCAACTTTTCCTGCAGCCAATTGACATAACAACAGCATTACAGGCTGTCTTAGACCAGGTTAATTCCTGGTGCCTTAGTAACAGATTGATTTTACATGAAGGTAAATCCGAAGCAATGGTCTTAAGTACCACCCCCTTCATAGGTCCTTTGAATCATCTGAAGTGGGGTGAGGACACCATTCGGTATGTGTCTTCCACCAATTGCCTTGGGGTTACAATTGATGACAAACTCTCATGGTCTCAACATATTTCATTGGCTCGATCTGCATTTAATGCCAAAGTCAAAATGTTGAGACGTATAAATTTTCTATCTACATATATCTTGGAGACTTTTTATTATAAGATAGTAATTCCAAGTGTCCTATATGGAATTGTGATCTGGGGATCTGGACCCAAGCTTAGAGATCTAGAAATGATTCACATTAGAGCTGCTAGGCTGATTCAAAAGTTACCAAATAGTTTTAAGGATAGGGATATACTTTCTAAGGTTGGCTGGATGCCTCTAGAGTATTTTTATAAGTCCCGCATCTTAACTATTACATATAATGCTTATTATAATTTAGGGTTACGGGAAATTAATTCTTTGGTAACCAAAAACTCTAACAGATATAACTTAAGGAAGTCCTTGAATGTTGTACTCAATAGGCCCAAAACTGAATTGGGTCGTAGGTCTTTTGTTCATAGATCTGATATAGCATGGAATGCACTACCAGATAATCTTAAAGATTCTCCAAATTCATCTATCTTTAAACGTAACTTAAAACAATCCAAGCAAACTATCATGAATATTAATTTCGGAAAGGGAGGTAACGTTATACATAACATGAAACCAGATTTTCACTATTACTAAAAATTTAATTGGTTTACTTAATTTATTTAACTTATAAGTTGTATCATATTTGTACTTTATATAATTTTAGATTTAATTAGTTTAGGCAGGTTCACATCAGCTGTAAAGTTGCGAAAATTTTTAACCTGCGTTATCAAATAAAGTTATGTATGTATGTATGTATGTATGTATGTATGTATGTATGTATGTATGTATGTATGTATGTATGTATGTATGTATGTATGTATGTATGTAAGTATGTATGTACAGGGCCCGCGGAGCGGATTTTAAAGTGGGGGGGCTAATGCGAACGCGTTAGCGTGAGCCAACTAGGGGAGTCCGGGGGCATGGACCCCCGGGAAAATTTGAAATTGAAGTCTTCTGAAATGGCTAGAAATGGATCTAAAATTGCCAAAAGTGAAGTTAATTTTTAATTCTTATAAAACGAGTCACAAACTGGTTTTCACGTTTGACCAAATTTAAATGAATAGACTAACTTCTAAGCTAAACCCAACAGATACATTTTTAAGTCCGATTCTTTGAAGGTCCCAAAGTTGCTTGTTCGATTTTCATTGAGAGCTGCAAACTCATTGGCAACATCTATAAGACGAAGTTTGTCTGTTCTCTGTTTGTGGGTATTAAGTATTGTCAGATTGCTAAATCTTGTTCGTGTCATCGTCGAGCGTAGCCACGTTTTCAGTCTCAGTCTCAGTCTCTTAAAATTATGTAATGTACTTTTTTTGTAAAAGACAGACCTGGTTTCCTAAAGTAAAAAAAAAAATTGTGATTTAATCAGCCAAAAAAGTGGGAGGGGGGGGGGGGGGCTAAAGCCCCCCCAGCCCCACCCCCTGCCCCTGCGCGGTCCCTGATGTATGTATGTATGTATGTATGTATGTATGTATGTATGTATGTATGTATGTATAATTTTGGTTTTAGCACTATTCGAAGTTAGTTTAATTTAATATGTAAATGAGGCCTGCTTCAAACGCCATCTTCTACCGTGTCAAACTTAAATGAGTTTGACCTGGGAGTGGTACAACAATAACATGGGAGTGGTTTCAAACATCGATTTAAATTCGTTCGCGCCAAATTCAAAATAAATAAAACAACAAAACACACCTTCCATCCAGCGGTCAGCTACAACATGCGCAGAAGAATCAGTAGCGCGAAATTTGAAACTGGCCTAAGGGGGCCAAGAGTGTGAGATACATTACCTCCAAGCCCCGCGCCGCCATCTTACGTAAATTTAATCATTACACAAGCAGCTGACCTTTCGATGGACAAGAGATGTAGTTTGAGGCCAAAGTAAGACTAGACACTACATGCCATTAAGAGGAAATTCCTGAACATGGCGGGCGGGCAATGGTCTACACATCAAAACTGAAAACAGAGCTCTTTTGAACTCTGGCATTCTAAAGGCATAAAATATGGGATTGACGAGTGAGTTTCCGTAAAGTAAACAGACAGTAACCAAAGTTAAACGTATAATTGTTCGACGGGAAATTTCGTAGTAGAGAACCGAGTCCACACTGCCGGCAACAAACCACAAAACGGTATATGGTAAGGACAGCATCAAAGACGCACTCGCCACAATGAACAATGTCCTTGTCAGTTTTCTTTCTGTAATGATTCCACCATGGCGCCGAGAAAGTGTTCCGCATTTCATTTTAATAGCGATGGACGCGTAGGAAACAAGGATAATGAGAAGACAGCAAGAGAAAAATAAAGGTCTGTGAATGTCATAAGGCAAGTAGACACCGTGCCAGAATAATAGGAAATTTACAGCCTCCCATATCCCCGCTGTAAACCAAACGGCAAAAACAGCTGCTCCAAAGGTCCTCTTTTTCATGAGGCGATGCTTAAATGGACGAAACGTTGCGTGTAAACGCTCCAACGAAATAACAGCAAGATTTACGACGGAGGAGTGCCAAAAGAACATTGCCAAACTTTCAAATATACTAGTGGTCAAGTTCTCGGCAGCAAACCAAGACTTCCATAAGAAGATGTCCCCCTCCAGACAAAGGAAACTCAGATTAGAGACCAGAATGGGCGGCGAGATTAATCCAACAAAGAGATCAGCAACTGTCAAGTTGATTACCAGGTACATGTGACGCTTGCGAAGACTGCGATCTCTTAAGAAAACAATGATTGAAAGGCCATTCAATATCACTATAGTAGCCGACACTGTGTATAGTACCAGCTGCCAGGTGATGCACTCTGATCGAGATACACTCAGCTCAAATAACGTGACGTTTTGCTCACCAAAGAATGTCGAATTACCCGACTCAGTAGCCATCGATACCTGAAAAGAGAAATCGCTAGTAAGATATCATAGTCAGATGTAATCTCGTACCCAGATCTCCTGAAAAATGTAGTTAATCTAACCGTAAAATTCACAGTTGATCACTACTTAATTCGCGAGTCACGCTTTAAGAGCGAGAAATACTGTTTTGAAAAAATAACATACTTCAACTTTCTTCGTACCGCGTAGCAAGCTACGAAGAACTTTAT
>OX421455.1:9021167-9023667 GCA_949126865.1 Montipora capitata
GGGAGACCCACGGCTCAGTTCTGTTTTCTTCGTCTCACAAGTCTCAAGGGATATTTCTAAACAAAACAATGTTTAAAGTTAATCATAAAGACTCGTGGCCATGTGTGAATATTGATATATCGAACGTGGCCAAAAACATTTCAAAATAGCGACCTTTCGTGCGGGAAAGATCGCTAGAAAGAAGAATGGCCGTTTTCAGAGCACAGCAGTAAAGAGCAAAACGGGAAAATCTTTTAGACTCTTGCAAAACAAAAACTCGAGTGATGGCCTCGATGATGCTCAATTGTCATTTCAGTCCGAGAGTGAAAGTGAAAACCGCGCTATCGGGGAGACGTCCGGGGGAGACGTGTTGTTCGACGGGTCGAGCTTGGTTTCCTTTCTGTTTTCTCCTAAACGAGGTTGGTGACCTATCTTTTTTTTGCCATAATTTTATTCTCTTACTCCTCATCTATATGCTGTAAAAAAAAATTAAAAAAATTACGTCAGAAAAAAAAGTTACAGGGAAAAAAAGTGTTCGTAGCCATCACTCGTGGACACAAAATTGTCTCCTCGCGATCACGCACCCGAGGAATATTTGTAGTCAGTACCTTTTCAAGAGGTCTGCCTGTAACATAGAACAAACATTAAATTATTCCTTTTGAACAATACAATACACCTGTTTTGTTATTTCAAGAATTACGTCAAAGCTGTGCTTCCTGTTCCTGCAAAACGTAGCGTGAACAGATGGAACAATATTGTCCTTGATAGATGAAGTCGCAAAGATTAAATGAGTAACTTGAGCAAGTCATATCTCGCAAACGAGCTTGGTGACCTATTTTTTTAATCGCACATTTCGCGTCACCATAATGTAGGGAACAATTGAGAAAAGTTTAAAGAAAATCTTACGACAACTTCTATTACTAAGGAATCACCTTAACCAATGACGCCTCTGTTTTGTGGCGTTGTTGGTGCGGTCGAAGTCGTCGTTTCTTAAGCTCCCTAATGACATTGGTTGAAAGTGGAACCTGAAAAAAAATCGTACTGCACCACGCATTTTAGCTCTTATTTTTGCGGTACGTACTCTGGGTAACAACGACGTCAAAACACCAAATTCGACGTTTTGACGACTACGTGAGCAAACAAATGAAATGTCAACCTTTCATTCATCATTTTTGTTATTAGACCACTCGTACCAATCATTTTTAGCCGGATACTTCGTCTAAATTGTACGACGTGGGTAAGTTGGAATAATCGAGAAGTACTTACGACGGTCACAGTGCAAAATTATATTTTGAGGTGACGTTTTCCTCCATCTTAAAGTCCCCCTAATGTCTCCAATTCTTTGAAATAAAATTCTGGAGTAAACTGAGAGCACCAAATGTAAATGCCACTCGCAACCAAATGGAATTTCTGGCGATTAAGTGGTAACGAAAAAGCCTGAAATTGAATATTTCTGCGTCACTAGAGCGACGGGGCCTGGGTTACAATAGGTGTTAGAGAGGGATTATGGATAGTGACTGGTGTATGTAAGCTAGGAGTAGCACGTGATTAGTTATTCTATGTCGACACCGTTTACCCGCAATTGTCGAGATTTTGGACTTGTAGAGCTTTTGTAGTCTGGGTTGTTTATTTCTCTGGCTGGCCCATGTCTCTTACCCAGAGAGGACAGTTCAGTGCGGCGGCTCTTTGTGCATTCGTCTTCTAGAGGTTACGATTGCCAATTCAGTGCTTGCTGTGGCTTTTCTTGTAGTTTAGTCAAGTTTGCAACGTTACACCGATGCCACCGTAAAGTAATCTTTGATTGCACTGACGTGATAAGACGTCCATGTTGGTGCCAAAACAATAGAAAAATGTAGCTCAAATTTTGCATAATAATAGAGTCAAATTCCCAAAAGACTTTTTCGCTTTTGTTCTTTCCACCAAAGAATCGCAGACGTTTTCCTGTCACTACTCAAAAATCAACGAGATTGTTTGCCGGTGAAGTGTGTATAAACAGATTTTTTTTTTTTAATCTTTGGTGGAGTGCAGTGTTTATAAAATGTGCATAATACTACCGTGCACTAGACAGTACAGGAAAGACTAGTCATAAGACGACTTATGACTTCGACTTATGACTAGTCCAAAATCATTTCATTTTAATACTGTACTTACACTTTTTCAAATATGAAAACGACTTAAAAGTCAACTTATAACTCGTCATGACCAAGCGTAAGGTCAAGATGGGTGGATATTGGCCAAGTTCTTTTTTTGCGTGTTTATGGACCGAGACGAAGTCGAGGGCCATAAACACGCCAAAAAAAGAACGAGGCCAATATCCAGCCATCTTGACCGAACAAACTTAAAACACCAAAAAGCCTGCGTCTGTGTGACCACTAGTTATTACACAACATCGCATCTTTATCAAGTTTTTTCGATTTCGGTAGGATTTTCTCCCTTTTTTTTGCTCATATTTCGTACTTCCAAACTTTTGGAGTTTAAGGGATTTAACAAAAGAATTATTCCACTCGCGCTTGTTGGATAT
>OX421455.1:9033667-9038667 GCA_949126865.1 Montipora capitata
AAAATTAACCACAAGGGGAAAAATAACCTTTTTCTCTCGTTCTTCGTTCCCCAATATTGACAACAATCTGGGAATAAAAGCTGTCACAAATGCTCTTAATTCACGAGAATTCCAAATTCCGTCAACTGAATGTATCGTTGAAGCTGTGAAGATCTGCTTAGAGCACAACAATTCCCACTTTCAGGATCAACAATTTTTGCAAACTCATGGCACCGCAATGGGCCCTAAGAACGCGTGTAGTTACGCTGATTTGGCAATGGGAATTATCGATCAAAAGGCCAAATCTGGGGAGACCAAACCTAAATTATGGTGGAGATATCGAGACGATATTTTCGATCTTTGGACCCAGGGTACCACCAAGCTGAAGGATTTTACCGAATTCATTAATTCACTGTACCCCACCATCAAATTTACCATGGTATCATCAGAAATTTCACTCAATGTTTTGGATCTCACCCTCCTTTTAGTTGATGGGTTTATTCAGACTGATTTCTATTCCAAACCTACCGACCATCACATCTACTTATTGCGTAACAGTGCCCATCCATCTCATTGTACCAGGGCTATCCCGTTCGGAGTTGCTACAAGAGTTCGCAGAAATTGTTCCACAATTGAAAAGTTTGAAGAACGTAGCAAGGAATATCAGAATTATCTAGTAGATCGTGGTTACCACCCTTCTAAAGTTAAAACACAATTTGATAAGGCCAAAGATACACCCAGGGAGGACCTTCTTTCACCTAAAGAACGAGAGAAAAATGTTTTTTATTTTTTAGATCCTTAATTTTAATGTATTTTCTTTTGTAATTAAATTTTTAAAAACCATTTAATTTGGTGGAAAAAACTAATAAACCTTACATATATCTTATATACACATAAGGGGTTTTTTTCCTGAACTATCCAATAAAACGAATAATAATCATTCATACATCTGATGGGATTTTTCCCTGGAAACACCCAAAAGAACGAATGATTTTTTACCTGCTTTGATTTTTCCCTGGTTCCATTCAAAAGAACGAATAATTTATACACCTGATGGCATTTTTTTCCTGGAACCATTCCGATGAACGAATGATTATACTCCTGGAGGGCCCGGTTGTTCGAAAGCCGATTAACGTAATCCAGGATTAGCCTAAACGTTTGTTTCATGTTTTCAACTCTTTGGTTAAAGTTTCATTTGCTTATTTTTGTTTTTCAAGATTGACTTCTTCTAATGTAAAGTTTTGCCGAATATCAGCGTCAAACAGCATTTGAGCGAAGAGAAATTAACTCCTTGGTTAATTTTTAATCTGGGATTAGCGTTAAACGGCTTTTGAACAACCAGGCCCTGCAGTACACCGTGTATCAGAAGCAGCACAATGTCACTTGGGCGTCCATGTTTTTCTGGGCCATTGCCCCTTCTTTGGCTTCCTGCTCCCTATTTCGTAGTAGTCTTTTATTGCATCAGGCATTTTCTTTGTCATACTGGTTCCCCGATCGACTCCTTCTCATATCTCGGGCCCAGGCCATGTGTGCACTTTCGGTCGTATTTAAATTCTTTTGTCGTAAGCACGGCTGACGTTTGCTGGAGACTTTGCAAATGTTTGGAGAGAAGGGAAATTTTTGCCAGCTTTTTCTTCCATGTAAGTAGCCAGGTTTTTTTTTCTTTATTTTTAACTATAATTTTGCTTCAGTAATCATATTATACATCTGGTAAGTGTGGTTTTGGTAAGTGTTATTTCCATTTTTCCTTGATTGGCTTGGCAGATTTGGTCGCGTCAGTCTGCCTATGGTTTTGGTGCAGTTTTTTTTCCTTGGTTTCCGCTTGCTCTTTTCTTTTTCCTTTCGTGACTCGGCACAAGGGGATCGGGTAGAGCTCGGTTGCGCTCTACCCCTGAAGATTCGCAGCCATTTCCGAGCCAAATGGTGTCCCAGTCAGCTTTTCTTTACCTTCGGGTTGATTGAATTTCCCTCATTTAATGCACCTGTGTTTCATTTTGCATATAATTTCTCTGGGTTTGGGAGCTGCTTTTTCCTGTGTTTTTTAAGAACGAATGTTTCATGTAGGGATTTTTTCTTATTTATTATTCTAATTTTTTAAGATCGAACAATTTTCATGTTCAAATATTTGTTTATCCCTCTTGCATTACTTGATTTAGTTTCTTGCACATGTACTGTCTGGCTGTTTCTGAAATTAAAGTTTTAGTTTCACACAGAGTTTGTTTTGTTTTGCTAAATCCACTGTGAGATTGAGAGTTTGCTTTGTGAATTTCTCTCCCTCATTTTACAGACTAATTTTTGGCTATGATTTTTCCTCAAATCACCATCCACACACACAATATTCCCCCACGTACCCGCATTACTAGAGATTGTTATTTCAGTTAGTGGAGAGGAACCCCGGCCCTTCCCGTAGGGGGATTCTTGGTGCAACACCATAATCATGCCACAAAGGTTGCTAGCCCACTGCTGTTTTTGTTTTGCTTTTTTTTTTTTACTTTATACAACTGTCTCTTAGAGACACCTGAAAAATTCACGTGACTCCAACGGGATTCGAACCCATGCCCTCCACGATGCAGGTGCAATTCCCTACCAACTGGGCTATGAAGCCACTCATTTAGGAGCAGGTCAATTTGTTGGGTGCATGTCTTCCCGTGAAAGAAGTGATGTATGGAACAAATATTTAATAGATAAATTATTTGACTCACTATTTAACAGTTGGCTTCAGCCTCACAGCTAGTAAGAGTTAAAACTCGAGCGGCACGATTCTAAAGCTTCGGCAATTTCTTAAATAACGTTTTACCACGATTACCCAGACAAGATTGCAATAATCAAAGTGAGGTTGAATTTACGCATTGTGTATGTAATGAAGAGATGCTAGAGACTAACTTCTCATCCTTTTTACTTCGCCTATCCCGAGAGCGACCTCTTAGATTCTTTGCCACCTTAGATGTTCATCAATGACTATCCCAAGCGATTTGACATGCTGAAGAGAGTTCCTCAGTAGCAACGCTCAAGTGGGTTTAATAAGGTACTCAACTTTTCCTGCAGCCAATTGGTATAATTTTGGTTTTAGCACTATTCGAAGTTAGTTTAATTTAATATGTAAATGAGGCCTGCTTCAAACGCCAGCTTCTACCCTGTCAAACTTAAATGAGTTTCACCTGGGAGTGGTACAACAATAACATGGAAGTGGTTTCAAAAATCGAATTAAATTCGTTCGCGCCAAATTCAAAATAAATAAAACAAAAAAACACACCTTCCATCCAGCGGTCAGCTACAACATGCGCAGAAGAATCAGTAGCGCGAAATTTGAAACTGGCCTAAGGGGGCCAAGAGTGTGAGATACATTACCCCCAAGCCGCGCGCCGCCATCTTACGTAAATTTAATCATTACACAAGCAGCTGACCTTTCGATGGACAAGAGATGTAGTTTGAGGCCAAAGTAAGACTAGACACTACATGCCATTAAGAGGAAATTCCTGAACATGGCGGGCGGGCAATGGTCTACACATCAAAACTGAAAACAGAGCTCTTTTGAACTCTGGCATTCTAAAGGCATAAAATATGGGATTGACGAGTGAGTTTCCGTAAAGTAAACAGACAGCAACCAAAGTTAAACGTACAATTGTTCGATGGGAAATTTCGTAGTAGAGAACCGAGTCCACACTGCCGGCAACTAACCACAAAACGATATGTGGTAAGGACAGCATCGAAGACACACTCGCCACAATGAACAATGTCTTTGTCAGTTTTCTTTCTTTAATGATTCCACCATGGCGCCGAGGAAGTGTTCCGCATTTCATTTTAATAGCGATGGACGCGTAGGAAACAAGGATAATGAGAAGACAGCAAGATAAAACTAAAGATCTGTGAATGTCATAAGGCAAGTAGACACCGTACCAGAATAATAGGAAATCCACAGCCACCCATATCCCCGCTGTAAACCAAACGGCAAAAACAGCTGCTCCAAAGGTCCTCTTTTTCATGAGACGATGCTTAAATGGACGAAACGTTGCGTGTAAACGCTCCAACGAAATAACAACAAGATTTACGACGGAGGAGTGCAAAAAGAACATTGCCAAACTATCAAATATACTAGTGGTCAAGTTCTCGACAGCAAACCAAAACTTCCATAAGAAGATGTCCCCCTCCAGACAAAGGAAACTCAGATTATGGACCAGAATGGGTGGCGAGAATAATCCAGCAAAGAGATTAGCAACTGTCAAGTTGATTACCAGGTACATGTGACGCTTGCGAAGACTGCGATCTCTTAAGAAAACGATGATTGAAAGGCCATTCAATGTCACTATAGTAGCCGACACTGTGTATAGTACCAGCTGCCAGGTGATGCACTCTGATCGACATACACTCAGCTCAAATAACGTGACGTTTTGCTCACCAAAGAATGTCGAATTACCCGACTCAGCAGCCATCGATACCTGAAAAGAGAAATCGCTAGTAAGATATCATAGTCAGATGTTTGAATTTTCCCACTGTGACACTATCATTCGTTTGCATAAAAGACTTTAATTATGACTACAATGAGGTTTTCGAGTTGACGTTGCAACTAGGGAAGGATTGAATAAAAAGCTGCAAAAGCTCAAGGCTAGCCACTGTGTCCGGGGAATCCTCTTCTAATGATTTTGAAATCGAAGTCACCAGAACTGGAAGCTAACCATCCGGTTATATCCCTCTATTTTCTTAACCTTGATTATATTTTGAGCGGTAAAGGACAACCGCTGTAGTACAAGAAAACGGATTCCCGTGCAAGCCCCTTGGAATAAGATTCTACTAGCCGCATAAAACGCGCATTTTACATTTTCGCTGAATAATGTAAAATGAATAATGTAATCCTGTAATCGGCTCTGATCGATCTTTGAGTAGACAGTAAAGCAATACTTTAACCAATACTCCAACCAACTTCAACCAATTTCCACCAACCAACACACGGTTAAAGATTAATTTAGTTTTGCAGATTGGGCCAAAACATACAAACATAACAACGGAATAATGTGTTCTTTGGA
>OX421455.1:9048667-9051167 GCA_949126865.1 Montipora capitata
AGACATTGACCGTTTAAGGGGCATTCGCCCTTTTTACGGCAGTTACAGAGCTTGGTTTTAGCGCTCTCTAGGGAGGGGCTGTAGGCCGCCAGTAGTCGCTTTTTGTGGCTGTCGATTAGTTGCTTTACGTTGCTCGTACTGCTATAACTGATTTTAATAGTATTCCGGTTGAAAATCTTGTTCAGGGTGTGGCCTCGAGGAAAACACCTGTCCACGAGTGCTAAGAATTTCTTCCCGAACATGGCAAATTGTTTGCCGCGCTAAACCGTACAGCAGTTCAACTAAACGTTGTAATTTATGCTTGAGCGAGAAATTTGTCATTTTCTGTGAACCGGAGCGATGTACATTGAACAAAAGAAACGAGTTAGTATCATCATGCAGGCACCGAGCGAAGGCGCTACAACAGAACAATTAGCTTAGCACCTAAACACCAACATGTATGTGTTTGTGATATAAAAATAAGTGCGCAGCAGTGTGAATAAAACTCCCGAAGAGTGAGGCTTCAAGCCTTACGAATCAGGCCTGTAGGGCAATTACCTTGTAGCTACGTTTTAATTCTCACAGCTCTCTATAGTTACGCTCTGCCTATGTATTGAGCACTCTAACTGGCTCGATCACCACCTCTTTTTGATTATATATATATATATATATGTATGTATGTATGTATGTATGTATGTATGTATGTATGTATGTATGTATGTATGTATGTATGTATGTATATATATATATATATATATATATATACTTCGTCAGGGCAACTGACAAAGCGATCAGAAACGTTACAAGATATACTCTCGTTGATGTAAAACACAGCAATATAAAAATGCACGCACGCTATCAAGCATTGCATCTTGCATCTTGGACAGATTCGATGTGATTCAGGAAGTTACAGCTGAAAATCGTAACTTACAACAGGCGCTTGCCAACCATGGCTGCAGGACAGCTGCAGACAAGATGAAAGGAACAACTGGCGCAGAATTCAATTCTTGCTTCCGTCGTTTTAAAAATTACGGTCTTTCTAGAAAATGTATATTACCAAGCAACTGAGCTAAGATAATTTCTTTCAATTCGTCTTTGTTTTTTGTGTTTTTTTTTTTTGGAGTGTTAGACGATAAGAGACAAAATAGGCCCTGGATTCTTGATAGCCGATAACAGAAACAAGTCTTAGGGGGCTGTTAACTTAAGCATTATGCTACATAGGGGCGTTTAAAACTCACAGGTTTTTTTTTTTTCGAAGTTCCGGCCTCTTGCTCCGACAGTAACATAAATTCTCTCTCACCAAGAACAATTCGACACTGGAGCTGACGGTGGTGCTACCGCAAAATTGAGAAATCTTGAACACCCAGCTAAATATTACCTCACCCGATCACATTGGTTTCAGCGTTTAACTGATCTACACGTGCAGCACAGTGTATTTTATTGCATTTTAAACATTAGCATCTGCTTTGTTTAGTCCAGTTGTACTTATCCAGTGAAAGCTTTTAAAGGGGCAGTGTCACGCTATGTCAGTCAAACTTCAAAACACTAAAATACGTCTTTGCATCAATCAATTAATACACGACGTTTCGGCCGTTCGGCCTTCTTCAGGTTAAAAGTTAAAAACTAAAAAACTATTTACATTGAGTGCAAATCACAAAAACAGCGGCTTATATAGGTCTAAGCTACAAGGTGACATGGATTTGACAATCAGAGACAAATAAAGAACTATAACAAAGGTCTAAGCTACAAGGTGACATGGATTTGATAATTAAAGACAAAGTAAAGAACTATAACAAAGGTCTAAGCTACAAGGTGGCATGGATTTAACAATCAAAGACAAATAAAGAACTATAGGTGACATATCGATAAAAATACATCATATTGGGAAAATGTCAACTCACAACTACTCAATTGCAGTAATTAACGCAATGTTTTGATCTAAATTCCCGCCTTTTATTAAGACCATGAGGATTAAGGGTAAATAATTGCGCAGTCCAATAGGCCTCCATAGTGAGTAACAATTGTTCAAGATGTAAAGAATTTTCAAAAGACCTTATTTGTTCGATAATGATGAAATTGATTTGTGAAATTTCATGTTCAGAGTTGTTAAAGTGGATAGCCAATTCACAAGCTCTTTTGTTCTTCAGCCTGTTCGACTTGTGGTTACGCAATCTTACTTTAAATTCAGTCGAGGTGGAGCCTACATATTGCAGGTTGCATTTGGCACAAGTGGCTGAATAAATAACATTTTGCGATGAACAAGAAAAATTTTGTTGAATGGAATAAGACGACCGTAAGATTTCGTAACCACAAGTCGAACATGCTGAAGAACAAAAGAACTTGTGAATTGGCTATCCACTTTAATAACTCTGAACATGAAATTTCACAAATCAATTTCATCATTATCGAACAAATAAGGTCTTTTGAAAATTCTTTACATCTTGAACAATTGTTACTCAATATGGAGGCCTATTGGACTGCACAATTATTTACCCTTAATCCTCATGGTCTTAATAAAAGG
>OX421455.1:9053667-9061167 GCA_949126865.1 Montipora capitata
TAGAGCAGAACGAAGCTTGGATAAACGAATTGCTAGAATTCTACGAAGAAGCAGCGACTACTCACACGCAGTACGTCAACGACCACACCTTACACGAGCAGAAACGAGTGGAAGAATTTCACAAACAGGAATCAATGAAACTGGAACAAGAAAAACTCAGACGACTATTGGAACAATTTAGTATAAAAAAGAAGTCCATGAAAACTATCTTTGACACATTAGTGAAACACGCATACGATGCAATGGCATCCCAAAATTCTCCCGAAGCTTTGCGCAAAACCGAAAGAGATTTAGATATCGCGCTCGCGGATTGTAAGGCATTACATAACACAATGCCCGAGCTACTTGACAACGAAGACGTTGAAAAGGAAATCCAATGGATTCGAAACATGCACGCGCGCCATCAAGAGATCAGTAGCTGCATCGAAGCATTTATCTCGGTTAAAATAAACGATACCAAGACAAAAGGCAAAAGCAATCCGCTACAACTCGAAAAAATCAAGATGCCGTCATTTCACGGAAACGTAAGAAATTATCCACAATTCAAAGCAGATTTTGAAAAACAAGTCATGCCGTCAATTAATGCCGAGAACGCACCATATGTTCTCCGATCATGTCTTGGAAAGGAACCAGCCGATACGGTAAAAAGCGTCGATGATGATATTACTACGATGTGGAAGAGACTGGACGAAAAATACGGCGATCCTGCAAAGGTTGCTGACGTCGTAATGTGCGCCATTCAAAACATAAAACCTATCAGAGAAGGCGAAAACAAAAAATTCGTCGAATTTATAAATGTCATCGACGACGGTTACCGAGACTTGAGAAGATTAGGTCTAGAGAAAGAAATAACCACAACCAGTTCTGTTAGCATAATAGAAA
Source organism: Montipora capitata (assembly GCA_949126865.1). NCBI lineage: Eukaryota > Metazoa > Cnidaria > Anthozoa > Scleractinia > Acroporidae > Montipora > Montipora capitata. The sequence continues at coordinate 9,054,550 of OX421455.1, forward strand.
GAAAATTGCCAAATGATATTAAAAGAGAATGGGCGAAACTGCATGGTAAGCTCCGAACACAGTCCCATCGATAAAAGAGACAAGTTTCCAAGTCTGTTAAGATTTCTCCTTGAGCAAAAACAAGCAATAGAATACGAGAACGCAGAACTACGCTCAAACAGCAACGTTCCAGTAAGGGGTTCACTTCATTATCTAGAGAAAAAGGATGACAAAGTCGCCATCCCAGAAGGACAAGGTACATCCCGCTATAAGCGAAACAAATGCCTATACCATGAAGGTGCTAATCACTGGACTAATGAATGCAGGCTTTATCTCTCAAAACCAATACAAGCAAGGCGTGACACACTAAAGGAAAGGGGAGCATGCTGGTCCTGCTTAAAACGGGGTCACAGAACTCAAGACTGTAGAGGCAAGAAACCATGTGGCGTTAACGACTGCAATAGGTTTCACCACAAAACACTACATGAAGAAGAACAGGACAAAAAATCACCAACTAACATTGTTTCCGCAAGCGGTACTGCCAGTGTGTGCAATAACGAAATTGAAACGTGCTTACTCCAAATACAGAAGATATCTACAAAGAATGGATTTGCAAACGTTTTGTGGGACACGGGAGCGTCATTATGTTTTATCACAAATGCAAAGGCAAGAGCTGAAAACCTCAAGGGTATCAAGGCACAACTATCAATTATCAAAGTAGGTGGCGAAAGTGAAACCGTGGACACTTTTAAGTACAAGCTCCCACTTATTGACAAACAGGGCAAAGCAATCGTGTTCGACGTTTACCGAATCGACAAGATAACCTCCCCCATTCCATCAATCGACATACAGGGGATCTCTAAACTATTCAAAGACGTAGACGAGGAAGATTTAATAAGGCCCACCGGAGAGGTTGATACCTTGATAGGTTATGAATACGCAGACTTCCACCCCTTAAAGGAACAAAGTTCTGGACATCTACTTATATTGAGAAATCAGTTCGGACGATGTATAGGTGGAACACACCCAGTTCTTAAAGGAACCAACGAAAAGTCCCTCATTGGAACAACGTACGCCCATCATGTCAAGATGGTAAGAATCGAAGACAGTCACTTCTACAACATGGAGAATCTCGGAATAAAATGTAAGCCTCGCTGCGGTGGATGCAAGTGCGGGAGATGCTCACTGGGTAGCAATGCCTACACAATCAAGGAAGAAAAGGAGTTTAACATTAATTGAGAAAAATTTGAGCCATGACGCAAAAGAAAAATTCTGGACTGCAGAATATCCTTGGATCAGAGATCCTTTTGATCTCCCAGACAACAGAAGAGCAGCATTCGGCATGCTAAGATCGACCGAAAAACGACTTTCTTAAAATAAGAAACACGCTGAAACCTATCAACAACAAATACAGGACATGATAGATAGAGATGTAGCTCGCAAACTAACACAAGAAGAATTGCAGAAATACAAAGGACCTGCTCACTACATTTCACATCACGAAGTGCTGAAACCAGACTCCAAGTCTACACCAGTAAGAATTGTCTTTAACAGCAGTGCCAATTACATGGGTCATGTACTAAACGAATATTGGGCTAAGGGACCCGACCTTTTAAACAGTCTCCTAGGAATACTTATCCGATTTAGAGAGAATGACATAGCATTCATAGGCGATATCAAGAAAATGTACCACACAGTCAGAACGGGAGTGTTAGAACAACACACGCACCGCTTCCTCTGGAGAGACATGGATGTAACTAGGGAACCAGACACATATGTTATTCAGAGGGTTTCTTTCGGAGATAAACCCTCTGGAACTATAGCAACTGTAGCACTACGAAAAACAGCAGAGATGGCTAAAGAACAGGGGCACCCAACGTCAATTTTCGGAAAATATCTGTTCGAAAGACGATTTGAGATCTAGAATTTTCGGAACATTTGTTGGAAAATTTCTTGCTTGCCTGCCTGTCCTATGATTTCCAACATCTAAAAAATGGTATAATTGCCCATTCTTAACTGATTTTTACCCTAAAAAGGTCACCTACAATTTTCGGGAGCCTTTTTTCTGGCTGAAATTTTCGAAAAGGTAAGTTTTGATCCCCAAAATTTTCGGATCGCTACACTTTCAGCTAGGAAATCCGAACAGATGAAAAATTATTAGGGGATAAAAACATGCCTATATCTACCGTTCAAATACCGAAAAAGGTTTAGCAATGCTACGTTTAAGTGGTTTTGAACTATATTCTCGTTGGGTGCCCCTTAAAGAAAATTACCCGCAAGCATCTGAGCTCCTAATAAACAATACATACATGGATGATATCATCAATAGCGTTGACAACGTTGAAACTGCCAAAAAGCTCACGAATGAAATGGAAACCATCTTGAGTTACGGGAACTTCAAAATAAAGGAATGGATATATTCACGTGACAAGACTGCTCCAAACCAGGATCTTATACCAACTAACACGAAAACAGCACACGAGAAAGTGCTTGGTATTGTATGGAATCCAATTACGGATAATTTCTGCTTCAAAATCAATCTAAATGTTACACCCAAAGGCAAGAAACGACGCCCCAAAGAAAATCAAGATACGACTACTAATACTTCCAAGATTTTAACAAAGAGGATAATTCTATCACAAGTAAACAGTGTTTATGATCCACTCGGATTAGCAAGTCCTTTGACCGTCAGGGCAAAGATTCTCATGCGACGGTTGTGGCTTCACAACCCAAAATTGGAATGGGATGATCCTATACCCGACGAAGATCACCAGAACTGGGCTAACTTCTTACAGGATCTGAGTAAGATGGAAAAGATTACAGTGAATCGATGCACTAAACCTAAAGAAGCAACGGGAAATCCAATCCTCGTGATATTCAGCGACGGATCTAATGATGCATATAGCGCATGTGCGTATGCTAGATGGAGACTTCTTAATGGAGACCACGCAACCAACCTCATCTTGTCCAAAAACCGCCTCGCACCTTCCAAGAAACTATCGATCGACCGGATAGAACTCTGTGGTGCAGTGTTAAATAAAAGATTAAAAACCATAATAACAGAACAATGCAGATACCGTTTCAAAAAATGTTACCACATCACTGATTCTCAAATCGTTCACTCCATGATCCAAAAAGAATCCTATGGATTCAATACCTTTGCCGCAGTGCGGATAGGAGAAATCCAAGAGGGAACCAATACGAAAGACTGGTACTGGACCGGAAGCGAATTTAACATAGCTGATTTGTTAACAAGAGGAAGTAAACCAAACGATATCAACATAAACAGTGCATGGCAAATGGGCCCGAACTTCCTTCAACTACACGAATCTCAATGGCCAATTACGAATACATACTCGGAACAAAAAGTTCCCATCAATACGATTAAACTGGAACTACAATCATAGACAAAAGTAGTTGGGAAGGTTATGTAAATGAACCACACCAGAACTGTATTTCAACCTGCTTCTGTTAAAGCTCAAAAGAAATAGTTTCACTTTCTCTTACATAGCCCCCTTCCCCCCTATTCAATGTTGGAAGGTAAGTCAACAATTTTCCACTGAAACCATTCAGTTTTGCACATCATTGAAGGAGGGGGGAGGGGAGACAAGCAATGAAGACTTCAAAAGTGCTTAACCTATTCCCAACAGTTTTGTCTAGGATTGTATGAGAGTAGGAAATCTGCTTTGAACGCTTATAACTCTCGTAGTATTTGACATGTGGCTTCCATTTGTTATTCTGGACATGTTCTTATAATGTGCTTTCCAATGCATAAATAAAATATCACAATACTGAAATTTGGTTAAAATCATCGTTTTATGATTTGGATTTCAGACTTGCGTGACGCTTCACAACGTTACTCCAAAATCCATTCTGTTGGGGAAGTGTTTACTAAGAATGCCATAAAAAATACATTTTTGTTGTTTGATGTTTCATATTCGTTAATAGATAGCTTTCTTTTTTGGAGGACGTTGGAAGAATGCCAAAAACTGTTTTATTTCGATCGATTTAGCAAGAAATGGTGCGAGCAGTGCGAGAGCACTTACATTACTCCCGACATCACTCCCAACATTACTCCATTTTCGAAGCCTAAAATAATGCCTTTACAGCACAGCTACAGATAAATTATTGAAACTGGAGTGTAAAGGGTTTCAAAGGAAATAGTAGTAGGACTTTGCATGGTCATTTCAGCTTTATTTTAGGTAAACTGCAACATTACTCCATAAAGAGAGCTAAAATTGAAATAACGCATCTAATTAACCTTTCTATATACATGGTTTCAATGGAGTAATGTTGAAAATAAGTAGATACAATAACTTTTGTCCATAATCAGAAATACAGTGTACGTATTCCAGTATGCTTTACATATAACTACGTTATTGTTGCAAAATATCACATTCATTGGGCATGTATTTCGCATTTTCTTATGGAGTAATGTCATGGAGTAATGTTCACATACATGTTTACTGTTCCCAAAATAGGTCAATGATTGACAGGCCATCCTACTCACGCTACTGGTGCAAAAAAAGTAATCACTGTTAATTTACTTATTTAATGTGACTCTGTTTGAAATGCACGTGAGGTTTTTAAAAGGCGCTGCTCTCAACTTGGCAAAGTGCAACTGACGTCCGCCATTGTAAGAGTTTAGTCCGTGAACTCGTTTGACCTTTCAACACCAGCTTTTTGGCTTTAATTAACTATCATTTAGTCTCCTCCCCTTTCTGTTCATTTACGAAGGAATTTTCATCATGTTATTTGCTCTACAATTTAATACCATTGAGACACTAATGCAACATGACGTCCTAACACATGTATGAAAGTTGAAAACCTGCCATATTTTTAACCAGATGAACGCCTAAAATTCACGATAACATGGCAAAAAGCAGTTAAATGTTAAAGCAAGCACTAATTGAGTTTGTTTTTCAAAGGCACTGTAAACGCTAAGAAAAAAGTCGTCTTTCCAATTTAAGACCACGCCCAGAATTTTCAGACAATCATAGACAAAGTTATGTAAATGAACCACACCAGAACTGTATTTCAACAATTTTCCACTGAAACCATTCAGTTTTGCACAACATTGAAGGCGGGGGGAGGGGAGAGAAGCAATGAAGACTTCAAAAGTGCTAACCTTCCCAACAGTTTTGTCTAGGATTGTATCTTCACCAGCTGTTCAAACTAACACAGAAGATACACTCGCGTCGAGGATAAACATCGAGAAATATTCAGATTACAAAAAATTTCTGCGAATTACATCCCGAATTTTGGCCATGTACAAGAAAGAACTGAAGCCAACATTGAAAAATGCAACACGAACGCTAACAGCAGATGACATCAACAACTCCGAACGTTTCTGGATTCTGGAATCACAAACTTTGATGCAAAAGGATATCCAATCGGGTAAATACAAGCGGCTCTGTCCTCGCAAACGAGACGACGGAAATGGGTGAACGGCGGATGGGTGGAAATGAGTTATAATAAAAGCGAAACCGTCTTACTACCATATGAGCATAGATTCTCACGTCTATATGCCGAACACATACATTATCGAGGTCATCTGGGAGTGCTATCAACTGCAAGCAAAATACGAGCAAAATTCTGGATCGTCAAATTGCTGAAATTGGTGAAATCCATCAGAACAAACTGTGTAATATGCAAGAAGAACCACTGGAAAAGCATATGGAGTTATTTTCAACTGCCTCGGTACAAGAGCTGTCCACATAAATATTTCACCAGACTATAGTACCGACAAATTCTTAATGGTACTGCGAAGATTCGTATCTATAAGAGGCTATCCGTCCAAAATCTACTCAGACAATGGTTCCCAATTAGTAGCCGCAAGTGAGGAATTAAACAAGATGGTAAAAAAATTAGACCAACAGAGTTTAAAGGAGTATGGATGCATGGAAGGATTTCAATGGGTGTTCTCTTCAGCAGACGAACCTTGGCAAAACGGTGTCTCAGAAGCGTTGATAAAATCAACGAAGAGAGCCATAACAGCAGCCATCGGTGAAAGCATTCTGACATTTTCTGAGTTACAAACTGTGTGTTATGAGACTGCAAACTTACTTAATGAGAGACCGATTGGACGACATCCAACTTCGCCGGATGATAAGTACTTGTGCCGTAACGATCTTCTCCTGGGACGATCCACATCTAAAATACCTAGTGGTCCATTTGCATACACAGCTGAACCACGCCGTCGATTTGAATTCGTTCAAATGGTTACAGACAACTTTTGGAGGAAATGGATAAGAGATTATTTTCCAAGCCTGTTAATACAACAAAAATGGCATACTGCACATAGAAACTTAAAAGTAGGAGACGTTGGTCTTATCCAGGATTCCAATCTAATCAGAAGCCAATGGAATCTGGGAAAAGTATCAGAGACATTCGAAGGACAAGACGGCAAAGTACGCAAAGTTCAAGTACAGCATAAAAACCCAAAACCTGGAGAACCGGTATTGCAATACAGCGGAAGTGGTTACGTCACAATCGAGAGACCAGTTAACAAGTTGGTCGTTCTGTTACCCAATGATGAACACAGCCTATCTGCATAATAACTTGAGCAACACTCTATTACTGTAAACGAAAATATTGGCTTAACTCGTCTTTGGCGGGGGGAGTGTATCGTCATTGATT
>OX421455.1:9071167-9113667 GCA_949126865.1 Montipora capitata
CTTCGCTTCCGCGTGCATTCTCGTCCCGGGTAGTCCAGCCAAAATGTTTATATGGAAAAACGTCTCGCTTGCCAGGGTTACTCTATTTGCCGAGACGAGACAAGTTGTCTTACCCACCCCAGTTGTCCTCGCCACCTCTTGTAAACGGTTGCCAGATTTTTTTAAAAGTGCTACTATGATCAAAAAATTAACTTCCCTTTTTCCTTTAGATTTTGAAAACGTGTTTACTTGACACCTGACTGGCAAAATTTTGAGCTTCGAATTATATCCAAAGGCTGTTTGCTTTGAGTGCAAGTTTTGGATTTCACGGTCCGCCATTACTCACGTTCGAAAATAACCGATTGGACCTCAGAGGGTTGGATCGAGGTAAGACTCTGACCAGGGTGGGAATGGAGTTTTTCTCTGTCCTTGTGTGGGCCCATCTCCATCAGTAGGGCTAACGTTCACATGGTTCATATGGGATATAAATCTAGCACTTCACATTACACTCTATTCAGTTAACTCTGTTTAAAATATAAGTGCTACACGGCCAACGTTTGTATAAACGTAACCTTTCCTTGTATTTGAAGATTTCGAGTTCGCTGTTTACTGTGCTTCTCAATAGAAGGACAATTGTGGATGCTAATTTTTGAACAGCTCCAGCACCGGGTGATTTTTCTCCAGACAATCGCATCACTCCGCTTTGAAACTTCACCGGAGAATAGCTGAAAGATTAACGCTTCTTCTTGACATTGTAGTTCTCCATCATTCATCCAAACGTCCCGGAGCTCGCCCTCGAAGAAAATCAAAATCCCATACCTTCCGAGCGGTCGAGATGCGTAACACTTTTCACGCGTGCCAGCCAAGTGCCAGCCTCAAACGGCGTCCAATCAGAAACTTATGAGGCAATCAGCAGGCTGGCATACGTGAAAAGTGTTACCCATGCGGAAAAAGGCCCCGTACGTGGCACTGTTAATAGACATTACTTGCAAAAGTACTTGCCAAAAATAATTTGGTCACGGCCTTTCCTGTTAATTTGGCCTGGACGGGAGAGTGTGGAAGAGGGACACTGAAGGGCTGACTCACGTCCAATCGTCAGTTACGTCTAACTTATTTTCGTACATGCGCGTAACGATATTTTCTTTTTTCTTAATTACCCTTTTTTCACCCTTACCTGTTTCGCCTCCCATGTCTTTCGATCATCCCTATAACTTTTACGAGATTACTGCGGACAAGCCAGTAAAAAAAAATTAACCGCCCCCATTGGGAAAATGACGAAAGTGGGAGTATTCAGTCTGCAGCTTTTTTTACTTATAGGTTATACGTATTTTATTAATTTTATAGTTCTTGCCAGTGAATTTTTTCTCTACTCTCAACAGGTGCTAGCAGATAGCGTCGTAAATTATTACCACAAATTGCGCGTTTCAAACCATCGACTGACCATCTTGCTTGGTAGTCTATTTTTGTCGCACACTTATGTAAACGAGGATGCAATTTTTTTCGAAAAGAAACAACAAGAACAAAACAACGCTTCTCATGCAACAATAACGAGGCCCTGCCAGGAAAGGGGGAGGGGGGGTCCCGTGTCGCTGCTTTGTCAATGTTTCACGTTGCTGTGACCATTGCTGTCGGAAATTTAAAGAAAGGATGTCGTTTGTCGCGATTTCACTTCAATTGCTGTCACTACTTTTTAGGGCAATGCCATGTCGCTTGTCGGAATTTACCTTAGTTGGCAGAGCCTCAATAATGATACAAAACAGGGCATGAATGGGACAAAAGAAACCTTTCGTTACTTTGCGTGACATAAATATTTACCAGGTTTGAAGGTCAAAAGTTCAACAACATCTTGCATATGTATGCCTCCAGAAAATGAGTTCACAATGAAACGGATAACATTGGATAACAATTTGGACTCAAACTTTGCGTAGCTCACTGAAGTGCAAGTACGTACTGCTTTAGGTAGCTTTCTTTCGGTAGTAACCGTTCATTATGTCAAATTATGTCTTTGATACCGCACAATTGACGCACATTCAGTTTTCGTTTTTGAGCATATGTATACTGATTTGGTTTGAAATTCTTTGAAATTCTGTCATATTTTTCCTCTACTACTAGCTTTTAAAAGGGTGCTCTTGAAATGAAATAACCTGCGATCAGGCGTACTTTTCCTTAGACATGGTGGGAAAAGGTACGCCTGATACAATTTCTTAACGAGTCGTCTGCTCGTAGTCCAGAATCTGGACTTTACTCTGATTGGCCGAAAAACAATAGAGCTTTTGGAGCCTCGCTCCGATTGGTTACAGAATTGCAAATCATACTTCTTGTAAATCGGTTAACAGCTGATGAAATTATGGCCGCCAAGAAGGATTTCAACACGAGTGATGTTTAGGCTCTGTTTACAGCTGCTGTTGCTTCGACTTCAGATTTTTTTCAAAAACCTTTAAAGGAAGAGCGGAGAGAATGCATCCGAAGAATGGTTTGAGTAAAAGAAGACATTACAGTTATACTTCCTACGGGATTTCGCAATAGTGTTATTAATACAGGCCCGAAGATTCTAGAAGAAAATGCATCGTTCTTCTTCCACCAACTCGAAAACGTTTGTAGTTGTGGCAAGTCCTTTGGAATATATTCGGAAGCAACAAGTTGCGAATCAAAAAAGAACCGAATAGAACTTTAGGGCTGCCACATTCGGGGAATCAGCCGAGCTTGACAGAGAAATTCGACACTGTTTACGGAATCGCTGAACAATCTGAACACACTTCTAACAAAATGATAGCTGAGTAGCTGCTGCTGAAAAAGTAGAATTTCTCAAAGTCCATTTTCCTCATATCTATTTTTATAGCATCTTTTATTGGCATCTCAAATATTCGAGTTTAAATAAAGTTTATTGTAGTGTTGATTGTGCCTGATGATGACATGAAGAATTCGGGCTTTTTCTGCCATTTTATCTCGAAATTCTTTGTTCCTTGATGGTTTGAACAGAGAAACCGCACCACCTGTCAAGCAGGATTTGCAGAAATAGCTTTGATTGCAGAAATCAAAGGCAGAGTGCTATTTTGTTTTTGTCGCGTCTTTACTTGAATCGCAGCGTGCAGGTAATTTCCGGTAAAATCTGATTGGCTCACATTTATAGCATGACACATGATAATGTATCAGGCGTACTTTTTAGCGCCCTGTCTCAAGAAAAGTACGATTGATCGCAGGTTAGAAATGAAACGGTCCGCCAAGTCGCACATGCATTTAGGTGAAACTGACACTGCGTGCGTTTTGTAATGTAAACAATTACAAAAATAAGTCTCGATATCTTTCGCATTACAGTGGAGTACATTTCTTGCACCTAAAATATTAACTTGTCGTGTGAATCACTATCTCTTTTGACAGAAAACTGAACAGATTTAATATCGTATTAATTTCAGGTTTGACATCGTGGTGAAAAGTCACTTGCATAAGCCAGTATAAATTAAAATGTGTTTGAATTGAGTAAAATATAGTTCACTTGCGGATTTTTGCCCTCAAATATTATTTTCAGTCAATTTTAATACTTCTGAAGGATAACTTCGCATTTTTTAAAGCTTTCCAAGCTACAAAGCCGAAAATTAGTCAGTTCGACGATTCTACATGAATAATTAGCATCAGCTTGCGTTCAAATTTCGCGTCATTTAGCTCGCTCAGGTTACAAACATTTCTGATATTTTCGGAGGGAAGCGTTCCGAGTTCGAGCATAAAACTTCACACAGAAAATGAATAATAGCAATATTTGAAGAATATGAAGTAAAAAAAATTAAGAATGAGGTACCAGGTACATATTTATCGCGTCAAATATCACCCATTTTCCGCCGCCATGTTATGCGGTCTTTTTGGATGTTCTTAAAACAGCTTAGAAAATCACAGTTTTAACATTTCCGTAAAAAGTATCGAAGTAGAAATGAACAAGAATAGTTGTTCTTAATTTTTGTCAAGTTTGGTGCCAATTGAATTCATTTAAAGACTTCACCGTTGCTTGGTTCTCGCAGCAAATTTTGGACAATTTGTCAAACAGAAAACCGCACTTTAACCGCGTTACTTTTCAAATTTTCGCAAATTTCTAAAAAAATAAGAATCGCTGGAACTTTTAAATTTGGTTCTTGAAAATAGTTCACTAAAGGGTATCTTTGGGCAAAACATGAGCTATCCGCCAAAATGGTCGTTGACGGACGATTCTCGATTCTTACAGGCAGCCGTTCTTAAAGAACTAATGCGACAAATATCTGAAAAAAATGGTAGAGAAAACCTTTATGGAAAAGAAAGCCTTCGTAGTCTCTCCGTTTTGAACTTTTACCCCACGTTAAATGAATGCTGGGTCGGTTTGTCCTGGCTGACATATCATACTACAAACGCTCCTTTAGGCCAGTGAGCTTATGCCAAACCGAAAGATTCATTTTGTTTAAAGTAGAAAAAGCTGTAAGCGGATGTTTCTAAAGAAAATCAAGCAAGCAGTAACCGGAACTCTAATGTGAGATCGCACTAAACGGGAAGCCTACCTCACTATCACCCCAAGGAACGGAAAAAAGGGCACACAATACCAGCTTGCCAAACGAACTTCTGCGAAATTCTACCACATACATGCAACTCCTCGCCCATCAACTTGACTCATCAATTTTTGATGCGAAGATAAATGATATACTGTTAACTTCGAATTCACCGCATGCCTGATATAAGCTAATGGCGCATCATCACCTGCGCTTTTGACAGCTTAATTGAAAGAAACTGACGTGCATTATTGAATAAGCAATATATAATTTCTTGTGCCTGAATCAAACGACGATTAACTTACGATTAAGTTAGCAATGCTTCCTGTGTAGTCTACTGAAATTCGAAATGAGAGCAAACTTTTAATTAAGGCAAGGTATGATTCTTTCTTCGACAAGAAACGACCTTCATCGACTTCCGCCCTTCTTAAACAATTCTTTTCGGGGTATCACTGTAATTAATACGTGTTAGGAATGGTTATAAAGGCACGAAATCTATGCAGTTTCAAGTCATCAATCTCTGTAGGCCACCCGTAGTTCCCATTCGTAGTTCCCAGTCGTGTTATTTGGAACCATTTCAGATTAAACAGCTACTGAGAGCACACTTGTATCTGCAAGCATAAGCCCCAGCCGGTACTTCAAAGCTAAGTAAATAAAAATAAGATGGCATGAAAATATAACCCTTGCTTCAAATCCAGTATAATTTTTGCGTACTGTATACCTATCGTATAATTAAGCCTTGAATAGTTTCTGAGCAAAAAGTGACCTTGGAATTTTGAAACTGACTAGCCCTCTCATTTAACGTGTGACGATGTTATATCTGTCCTGCAGCGATCATGACTAAAACACCACACGAGTACATACGGGTAACATACGAGTAACATACGGAACATACGGATACATACGAATACATACGACTAACATACGACTAACATACGAGTAACATACGTATACATACGACTAACACACGGATACATACGACTAACACACGGATACATACGACTAACATACCAATACATACCAATACATACGAGTAATACGAGTGTTTTTCTCATAAACTAAGCTCTAATTATAAGCCTTGCAAGCATTTTTGCACGTCAGCAAACACGTTCCCGGTTTAGTTTGAGGGGGGGGATGTTGATCGACCCCCCCCCCCCCCCCCAAGGCTTTCGTTACATTTAGTCACAGTAAAATAAATTCACATGGAGTGCAAAACCCGTAGCTTGCGCTGCAAAATGACACTATATTTTGGATGTCGCTGACGTCGTATGACGTCATCAGATCCGCCATCTTGATTTCACTATTTCACCTTAGTTGCCTTTTTTAATGGCAAAAAAATCAGTGCGAAATCAAGCCAGAAAGCTTAAATGTAACCATGTACATGTAAAAATGTATCGATTTTGTAATTTCGTGTTGAGAAACTAGAAGAATTATGTTTAAAATGTCGAATTTTGGGAACAGTTGACACATTCAAAAATCTGCAAGCAATAAACGAACAGCTGCTTAAAGTTTCAGCAACAGAGTAAATCTCCTTTCCAAAATTTGCAAAATCTGAGGGGGGTGGCATCCAACCCTTTATCACCTCATTTACAAAACCCTGAGGAACCCTGAGGGGGTGGCATCAAACCCCCCTTCCCCCCCTTCCTCCCCCCCCTCCCCACACACACACTCACTCACACACACTTCATATCAGAGGTCCAAGGGGTATGTATGTTTCGCATCGAGATATCAGGAATTACAAAGCTATTAAAGCCGTCAAAAGCTCTTAACAATTCAAGAAATATTGAAACGTTCCTTGTAACACTAAATAACTAAATATTTATTGACGGTATGTAAACCCTGTTGTATTGATTGGCAATCAAAGTTTCACTAAACCTGCAAAACTAGACACTAGAACAAAACATTTTGTCTTTACTCTGTATGTCAGACAACTGAAACTGGAAACTGCTAACTTTAACTGCAACTGTAACTCTAACTGCTAATGACAACAAACAATAATTCCGAAAAGTTATTTAAGTATTGAAACGATATTTTAGCTATAAATGTAAATATTTAAAAATTAAAATGAAGTCAGTGGAATTAAGTCTTCAAAAGCCTGAAATACAAACTGAATTCAAAATAAAACATTATTAAGACAACTCAGTGATACTGTAACTGAAACTGTAACTGCTTAATGCACACAACTACTACATATATTCTTTGGTCATAAAGCGATCCTCAAATAGTAGACACACTCGGAAAACAATACTTCACACGTGGTTTCAGGGCTGTAAGCCGATCTTCACCTGGAGTCCGCACTTAAATTCTTTAGCTAACTATATACAAACGTTGTTAATGTTACAAAACTAAAGCAGATTTTTGATATCATCTGCGGTAGCAAAAACACTTCACTTACCACTGTTAGTTACATCTACATCACGGTTCCTTTCTAAAATGTGTCATCTGTAAATCAGTATTACGCTCTTCAATCTGTTCAGTGCACGGTAAAGATCGAACGCGTGAAGACCATCCACTGCGCGACAGGCTATTTTTTGCGCACATCAGATTACCAGGCGTGACCCCAGGCCACCAGTTTAATATCAAATATCTTTGCTCTTGTAACGCAAACTTTCCTTAGTCGGGGAAGTAATGCGTAATATTTTACTTAATTTGTCGTTACTTTGCATAAAAATTTACTGGTATGAATTTTACTCGTATATTTTCGTATTTTTTTACTCGTATGTATCCGTATGTTAGTCGTATGTATCCGTATGTTACTCGTATGTTAGTCGTATGTTAGTCGTATGTGTCGGTATGTTTCGTATGTTACTCGTATGTTACTCGTATGTTACTCGTATGTTACCCGTATGTACTCGTGTGGTGTTTTAGTCATGATCGTCCTGCAGCTTATAACGGAATGTTTGCTGATAAGATGATCTGCTTTGCCTACTTTTTTTTTTTCAATATGTGATTACAAGGGGGATTTTTGCATTTAAATTTAAAAACAAAGAAACAACAGCTCAGAAATAACAATTGCAAATTTTAAGTTTTCCAATAACCGTCCTAGCTACCCACAGGTAAAAATTGATCAAAATATATCTTGCATGACACAAAAGTTATTAGGAAGGATCGCAACTAGAAAAAATATGAACTTGAAAGCAAGAAAACGCAGTCTTGTTTAACAAAACGAGCCGCAGTGTTTTTTCAGGTTTAAAAACACGAGGCGTAGCCGTGTTTTTAGAGGTAAATCAACTACTAGGGTTACCCTAGCAGGAGGGTCAAAGACAGCCCGGGTTTACGAGCAAAATTTAACAGGTAGGGTTACCCTACCACCCGGGACAACCTTGTGTGCTTGGTAACCGCCAGCATCGCAAACACAATGGAAACAGCTAAAACGTTGTCCCGGGTAGGCGAGTTGTCCCTAGCAGAGCGTTTACAAGGCAGCTAGGGTTACCCTGAAGCTAGGGTAACCCAAGCACTCGGAAAGGGGTAACCTAGCGCCAGAGTAACCCTAGCTGCCTTGTAAACACGTCGATGAAAAAAAGAAGGAATATGTGAGTGCTAGGGTAACCCCGGCTCTTGCTAGGGTAACCCTAGCACTAGGGTTACCCTACCAGCTTGTAAACAGGGTGTAAAAGCATTGCCACAAAAAGCGTGTCCCTCGGGAGTCCCAACAAAGTTTTAAATGCGATGGGAATACATTAGCATACAAGAAATACCAGCCCTCATTACTCAGTATTCTTTCTACAAGAATTCCAACGAGGAATATTTTAGCTTATGCGGGTGACCAAGTGACGTTTTATCGACGTTTTGATAGGCTGTTAACGTTAGGGTCATGAATTAATAGTGAGTTTTTGAAAACAACCTGATGTATTTAAGGTGTAACGGGAGCCAGTAGGAAGAATGGTAACCTAGTTGTTAGCAACTTGCGACTAGGACGACTTTATAGAGCCCGCAGCCAGACCAGCTGGACACATTCTTCATTCAGGTTCTAGCTAGATAAGCGACATAGCTCTCCAGTGAGTTCTAGTAGCTCAATGGCTAGAGCATACGACAGGTCATATCGGTCGTCGGTTCGAAATCCTGTCTATAGTCTACCATGACTCAGATTCTTCAGTTGCCTTTTAACCTGTCGCCAGGCAACCCAGCAATACAATCTACTTTGCTGAAGCAATTGCAAGAAAACGAGAGCTTTTGAAGATTATAATTCGAGTAAAGTTCTTATGGAATCTATTAACACAACTCAGGACAAAATGACATAAGGTTCGAATCATTTGCAAGTCCAAAAAGCTAAGATGCCCTTTTCTGAGAGAAGATTCAGCCCCTTATAATGTAATGTGGACGACTTTGGTCAGTTGAAGGTGAAGAAACGCTCGACTCCTTTATGCACCAATAGGGAGTTAAAGAAACGACGGTGCCTAAGATTACGACAACGCCCCAAAGTAATAATTGCATTGGTTAAAGAGGAAAAAGAATCATGCTCGCACGCGCGGCACGCATTCTAACACATATTTTTGCGGCTCTCTGCGTACTGACAACGTTGTCATATCAACTGGAGGCTTTGACGACAACATGAGAAAACAAATGCGAGCCTTTGATTCTCTATTTTACTTTTCCTCTGAAACGTGAACGGCTAGTATTTTTTACAGGTCACAGGTCACGGGTCACAGGACACTGTTTTACTATCACAGAAAGTATCCTTAACATGCGTAAGGCTTATCTTAGGCCTAATTAGGACTGAACAAAATTTTTTGGGCCTAAGGTTAGCTTTTATTAATGTTTAGGATACTTTCTGTTTTGGTAAGACAATGACCTGTGACTTGTACAAAATACCAGCCGAAACGCGGGGCAACTCAACTCCCTTTGAATCGAAGAGAATTAAAATCAGTTCTTCATGTACAAATGCACGAAACACGATCATTACGTAACAGCTATGAACTAGTAGACCAACTTTCAAAAAGTCATTAAGCAACGACGACGGCGACGGCAACGAAAACGTCATCTCAAAATATAAATTCACGTTGTTGTAATTACTTCGTAACTTCTTCAGCCTTTTTAATATGACTAGGGTGTGGTAGTTCTTCAAAAGTGACACTGGTCGGAACGGCTCTTAATTTTGTGGAGAAAATGAAAATTTATCCTCGAATGTTGACGTTCTTCATAATGCCTCAAATCTGGTTATGTCACGTTGTTGTTTTGCTGACGACGGCAAAGAAAAGGACAAAAGTGAAGAGCGCAAGTACAGGGCGTGCAAAGCTATACCCACTAAATATGAAAATTTGCGACGTTCTGATTGCCGTCTTCGTTGTCGTTGCTTAAGCTTCCTATTAAGGTTCTGTGACTGCAAGGTTGACGAAAAGGTCACCTCAAAATATCACTTTGCTCTATTCGTAAGTCTGTTACGATTATTCCATCTCGCTCGCGTGGTACAATGAGGGCGAAGTACCCTAAAAATAAATTGGCACGAGCGGTTGCGTTATGTTGAAACCCGAAACATGGGATCTTTTTAGTGAGGTTTCCAACCGTGAAATGAGTGGACTGTGCTGAAAATTCTTCACTTAGTTTGATTTTCAGTCGCAGCAGTTACTGAAACGAAGCGAAGCCAGAAATACTTGTTAAACAGAGCAAATTGTAACAAGCGATTTAAATCAGCGACCACGTCCGACACCACTCCTCCACCGACTCAAGTTTACAGTTTTCCTTCGAATTTTCCCGTACCTGCTGCTTTGGTTTGTCGAGGTGATATCACAAGCAACTTGGGAGTTTTTTAGGCAACAGTGGAAAGATTACCAAGTAGCAACTGCCGTAAATGCTAAGAATCAAGCACTTTGACTCCCCACGCTCAATCTATATTTACTGAATTTTTGGCAGCGAAGACGTTACGATTGATTCAGCATTGCAATCGCTAGAGAAGTCATTTCATTCCTAAGAGGAACGTGGTTTGTGAGAGGTACGTGTTTAATTCTTGTGTTTAAACGCCTGGAGAATAGACTGAGAAAGCTTGCGTCGTCATGTGCATATGCATTTGGAACACTGACTGAAGAAATTATCCGTACGGGCTGGTCATGGGAATTCAAGATAAAGGCATAAAAGCTAGATTGCTGAGAAAAAAATATTTGCTAGCTTCTAGATAAAGCTTTTAACTTGTGCAAATCAAGTGAGATAACTAACAAACAGCTAAAGCCATTACAGCCTTCTGAGAAAGTTTAACAGTGAAGAGCTACACTTGATGAATGCGAAACCAAAACCAAAACCTAGCAAGAAACCAAGTAAACCTCAAAATCAGATGACATCACCAAATACTCCTGCTAGAAATTGGAAATGTAGGTTTTGCGGTCAGTAGAGTATGATTCTGAAGAATAGAAGAGATCACTACAATCAAAGGGTGTGGCAAACAGTTGATGTCCAGTATTTCATTCGTAGTAGAAGGAAAGTACACAGAGCAGCTCACATGTCAATTAGACACAGGTACTACTTGTAATGGGATTAGCTACAGAGATTTGAGAAACTTGTTACAGGATGGGAGTCAACCCCCGAACAAGTCTAATGTCCAGTTAAAGTTGTTTGATGGCACCTTAATGCAGCATGTTGGCGAGACCACTCTCACAGTTGATGGAAGTGGCAAGCTTCATGAACTCAATTTTCAAGTGGTGAAGAGCTTGTGAGCAATTAGGACTTCTCAAATTAGAGATAGCTCCTGTAGAGTCCATTCATGTCCTACAGAGTGGTAACCTGACCAAGCAGTATATTCTGTCCCACTATACAAAGATGTCCTTCAAGTTTTAGGCCATCTTGGGAATACATCCATTATCACTGATCTAGAGTCAAGCCAGTACACTGAAATAACTAATGTCCAGTACCGGTTGCCCTGAGAGACAAAGTTAAGGCCAACCTTGATGACCTGGAGAGAAAAGGAAGTGGAGAAAGATCCTAAATTTCTAAACAAGGCAGTTATCCGCTCAACGTATCATTAAAAAAATGCCCACTCTAGAGGATTTGCTGCCTAAACTTGGTAAGGCCAAAGGTTTTAGTACTGTAGATACCAAAGATGGATTTTACCAAGCTGAATAACACGAAGGCAGTCTTAAAACGACCTTTTGGACTTCTTTTGGCCACTGCAAGTACCTAAGTTTGTCTTTAAGTTTGCCCGTGTTGCAGTCGTTAGAGATTGCACACTAGTGATGGGATATGGAGAGAATGATATTCAAGCAAACAAAAATCATGATGCGAATCTTGGCTCCCAGAGCAAGCGCGCAAGTAAGGTCAATTTCCACTTAAACAGAAGAAAAATGAATCTCAGAAAGTCGCAAGTCAAGTTTATGGAGACACTTGATCACCAAGGATCTAGAATGGGTTAAAGACTGATCGCGACAAGGTAAAAGCCCTTCAGGAGATGCCGAAGCAGACATCAAAGAAATTACTTATCGAAGTTTCCACCAAGATTATCTGAAGTTGCTTAGCCATTGAGATAAATGACCAAGACAGAAGCAAAGTTTGTTTGGTCCAAGCAGCATGAGTCAGCCTTCCAGAAAAAGCGAGAGCTAGTAGTCCAGCATCCTGTACGTGCACAAGTATTATGACCTGCACAAGGAAGTAACGGTCCAATGCGATGCGAGTGAGTATGGATTAGGAGCAGCGTTACTTCAAAATGGCCAACCAGTCGAGTTTCCCTCAAGGACCTTGTCACAAACTGAAAGATAATATACACAGATAGAGAAGGAATGTCTGGCTATTGTCTTCTCCTGCTGAAGCTCCAAAGATGCAAGCCTGGAGCGCAAATGTTTGTGGCCTATAATTTGTCTAGAGCTACACTAGCAGTCAAGGAAGAGATGACCGACAATTTTCAAGTTTTTGCTCTTGAACTTGAACTCACTCCATTTGATTTCATCAAAGTGTCTCCGATCCAGAAAGGCTAGCACAGCTACATAGATGCACTGCTCAAGACGTTGTCCTAGAAACCATCAAAACTACAGTCTTAACAAGATGGCTTGCGAAAAGAGACTGTGCACTGGAGTTACTGCGATGAGATTTCACTTCACAATAATTGTCTGTTGTTGAAGAGCCAGAGAGTGATAATTCCTAAAGTCCTACGTCCAGAAATGCTTTCAAAGATACATTCTAGTCATCAATTGCAAGGAATTGTTTCACGTTTACCAGAGGGTAAAGATGTAGTGTACCGGCCTGGTATGAGTGCTGAAATCAAAGCCCTAGTTGAAAAGTGCCACATTTGTGCCGCGTTTCATACCAGGAATTCTCGTTAGCCGATGCAATTAATGCCATCAGAACCCAGACCAGAGTAGACATCGAAAATAAATAGAAAGGATTATCACACAGTCGTCGATTACAACTCGGATTTTGTTGAAGTGAGTGAGCTTGAGGAGACCACAGCAGCAATCATTCAAGTACTAGTACGCAAAGAACATTTCAGCAGACAAAATGTTCCAGACACGGTTGTTTCAGATAATGGTCCTCAATTCAGCAATCAAGAATTTCACGAGATTTAAGTCATCTGGAATTAAACCATGTTACTTTGGCTAAAGCTAATGGAAAAGTGAAATCTTTTGTCAAGGTTGTGAAACAGCTGTTCAAGAACACCGCCCGAGACGGTAGGGACCCTCAGTGGTCAGTTAGCCCTGTTAAATTACAGAAACACACCGACAGAAGGGATAGATGCAACACCAGCTCAGAGACTCATGTCCCGCAGGACCTTGAACCCGCACTGTTAATTCTTCTCCTTCCTGAAGTCGTTCAAAATTCTGTAGAGAAGCTGAAGTAGAAAAGAAAGTAGACACTGGGTTGCCTGTGGTATGTGTTACACAAAAACAGAAGGCCCTGAGTTGGGTGGTATTGAACTGCAGCGTTCCAGTTGTTGTTGTTGTTTTTTTTTATTTTTTCAAGTGGAGGGTCATGTAGATCATTTGAGGGGTCACCCAGACGTCGTGCCAGCAGAGGACCTTTGGCTCACACGTTTAATTATTTTGTAATGCCGTGTCCCATTTTGAGGTCTTTCAGTTTTTTTTAAGCTTTGGTAATAAATTCAGTTTAATGATAACAAAACACGTTCTTGAGTAAAACTAACTCGTTTCTTCTTAAATAGTCTGCAAAGAAAATAACGGCAAATTTCTCTGACGTTTTCCTGCGAATATTATGCGTTTATTGCACACTCTAAGGAAGGACTGAAGATCTTGTTTCCGCTTCATAATTACTCTTCTTTTAATCTAATGCCGGGTCAAAAATACTTTGGCTTTATGTTTGCACCAAAAAGTACCGTAAAAGCCGGGAATCGAATTTTCATTGAAAGATTAATGAAAATCGATCTTAAAAACACTAAAATTTCGGCAGTCTCTGACTTCTATGAATCAAGGTAAAGATCATGATGTTCTGCCAAGGGGAATAAATTGATCACGCGCTAAGCAAACATAAAGGTGCTCGTGATCACCTTGTGTCAACTGAAGGAACCACGGGAAAGAATGTTAATCGTTCGCCGTTTTCACAGTAAAATAACGTACTTTTTAGCCAAGAAACTTTAGTCTTTGGGTTTTTAATTTTGTTGTAAGATTTAACTGAATATTTACATTTCATCTGTCGGGTCAGGAAGCCTTCTTTGTCGGGTTCCTGGGAAACGTATCTATTCGGACTTCAGTGTGAGCTATTTACACAATCATGAGATCGTGTTTTGTGTATTTGTACATGAAGTACTGATTAGATGAGTTGAGTTGCTTCACGTTGTTTTAAGGACGCACCACCTATTCTTATTGCGCATTTGTTCTGTGCATCACGCAATCATTTTACAATGATCGATCGGAGCGAGAAATGAAAGTGGATGGTGCAGAAGAATAGACAATTTTACAGTTGTGTGCTTAGTTTCTTGGTCTTTGAATGAAAGTGAGGCTGGAGTTGAAAGAAACCTCGCTGCTTTTCTAACGTAAATTCCTACTAATTAGTATGAGAACAACATCATTTACATAAGAAAAGCAGTGAGGTTTCTATCAATTTAAAGCAAGGTCAACTCCAGACTCACTTTCATTCAAAGGCCAGGTAACTGAGCACACAACTGTAAAATGGTCTATTAATAATTTCAATGGAGCCATCTTTAAGTCCACCACAATGAAACAGGGCTATAAAGTGTTAAAGTGATGACATCCCAAAATTAAATTTATGAAAGTATGGGATTTACTGAGATATTCTGACAGAACATAATGAAGAATGGCCACTTGCCAAAAACAAGCATCTTATTGCAATTTGGGGGTGCGATATTGGCCCTTTCATGCTTCAGTGACTCCATACAAATCCTTGCAATTTTGCCTTTGTTCTAAATTCTAAACCGTTCTTCATCATGTACTTTCTGAAGATCTTAATGAATCGCATAATTTCAAAATGATAAATATTTGTGACGTTACACTTTACCACTCTATTTATCAACGAAATTAAGAAAAAAACAAATGTAGACAACCACAGAGGGTCTGGGATTAATACTTTTAGTGCGATAATTATTATTTTAAGTAAAGCTATGATCCTCGCAGTTATAGACGCAATCTTAGAAATTGCGTAGAGATGCCTGAAAAATCAGGACTTCAACGGGATTTGAATCCGTGACCTCGCGATACCGATGCGACGCACTAACCAACTGAGCTATGAATCCACTGTCGTTGGGAGCTGGTCATTTGTGGGTTCAAATTTTCCCGTGAGGAATGAATCAATGAACGAAATGATATATGAAATATGAATCAGATACTGAACTGCGGATATAAAATCAAGTAAAGCTATGATCCTCGCAGTTATGGAGGCAATTTTAGCAATTGTATAGAGAGACCTGGAAAGTTCAGGACTTCAACGGGGTTTGAACCTGTGAACTCGCGATACCGGTGCAACGCTCTAATCAACTGAGCTATGAAGAAATTGATGTTCTCCAGGATTATTGGTTCAGTACAATGAGTCCACAATAAAGTCGATGAAACTTGATTGATTTAATTTTATCACACTCGAAAACCAATTACAAACTTTAAGACCTCGTGCTCTAGATAAAAAAAAAGCGACTGCCTATGTGCGCGTGTACAGGCACACCAAAAAGTTTCATTCATAATATTCTCCCCTTCTTGATATGAAATATCAACAAAACTTCGACAAAAAGATAGATTCGTTACAAAATGTTTTCTAGCTTAAACGACACAGTTCTTCTAAAAAGCCATTCAGAGGTTAACTGCACTCCAATGGACAAAGTTTTTACACAATTGGTCTTTCCAACCTGGACATCAACAACACGAACTCTTCTGTCAATCGTCCCGAGAGGCTGCTTTCCTTTTGGAGTGTCTGTAGACATGACTAGTTATTGGACACGACGCCATCTCTTTCTTGGATTGAAAGTTCCAGTGTCAACACTATCAGGTGCAAATCTACCTCACATTTGACCATGTAAGAAATTATTCGGTGTGAGAGGGGTCAGATTAGTAGGGTCGCTAGACTGGTAGGTTAATGGTGTGGAGTAGATTAATATTCTACTCCCATTATTGCGCTCAGACGTTCCTCGTCTGTAATATCCGCAGAACTCAGGATGGCACAAATTGCGTTTTTCGCAGACTTGATCTTGTACTCCTCTAAAGTGTGGGCCAAGAGGAGGGTTAAAGTGCCACTGGACACCATGACTACTCGTGGCGTTCTGAATCTTCTTATTGTCTAAAGTTTCCAATTCTCTCAGTTCATTATTCCCACCATTGCCGTTGTGACAGACAATTTCTTTTGGCAGGCCACGTCGGGATGCATGCTACCTCCAGATGTACTGCACTGGTTGCTAAGCACGTGAATAGGCAGAGATATCTCTTTTGACGCGTCTTTCCTCGTCCTTGCTTAGTAATGAAAGCGCCACCAAAATCAAGCGACTTTTGGCTTAAGGCTCATAGCGACATCGATATCTGAGTCCTCAGTACTGGTAAAGGAGCCATAGCCTGCTTGGTGGGGGTAGCTTTCTTTCTCATACACTGCATACAGTCTCTTTCCCATTCTTTAATCGCCTTCTCGGCGGAAATTATCCGTTACAGGGCTGAAAGTTCTGCTAAGACCTGATTTGGCCCCCATGCTGATTCTGCTCATCCGCATGCTTGATTAATAATAACCCAGTGGGTACGTGGAAGTATGACAGGCAAGCGAGGTCCCATGTCAAGACTTCTGCATAGCACAGTCTTTCGTGGAATCGAAGAACTCCATCTCCATCTAAAACAGGTTTGAGTGAATACTTCTTGCTGAGCTTGCCTGATAAATTGTGTCCCTGCAGAAGTGACTTCATCAGACTGTAGCGTGTCTTGCCTTCGGGTGGCAGTTGGTAGACGGCAGTTCTCTATGAAGCGATTAACCCAAGCAGCAGCTTTTGTCAGTTTCACCCAACTTGAGAATCTCTGAGCCTCTAGCCAGTCTACGGTGATCGATGCAACGAATTTCTGCTCCAATCTTTGCTCTTTCTCCTGGCATAATTTTCGGACTCAACGTCGGCATTTTTCTTGACAATTCTAGTCTGAGACCACTCAGAAGGGTCTTGTTTAAGAAATGACACTCCACGCCACCATCTTCCCTCTACACCAAGAGCTGAGACACCGCGACCTCTTGTCAGAAGATTGGCTTGGTTCTGTTTTGGTGGAACATATCTCCACTGTTCTGGATCGATCAAGGCTTGAATCTCACCCACACGATTTGCCACAAATGGCTTGAACCTCCAGCTGTGTCCACGGATCCAGTACAATACGTCCATGCTATCAAGCTCCATTTTTCTTTCTTGGTGCCAAGTGCTTGACCAACGGTTTGACTCAGCTAAAGTCCCAAAACCGCAGCCATTAATTCTAATCGAGATATACTGATGGTCTGCAGGTGTAAAAGGCGTGATCTTGACGCAACAAGACGAGAGCTTATGGTTCCGTCCTCATAAAGGTGTCTGATGTATGAAACCGCTCCACATGCCTCTTGAAATGAGTCAACAAAGGTGTGTAAGTTCACTTTCTTTACTGTAGTTGGAGTTCTCATACATCGGGGAATCCGAATTCTTACTAGGTCACGGATTTCTTCAAACCATCTCGACGCTTTAAATGATAGGTCCACGCTGACTGGCTCGTCCCAATTCCACACCTCTTGCCCACATCTCTTGAAGTAGAACCTTAACACGCACTGTATATGGAGACAGAAAACCCAAAGGGTCAAACAAGGTTGCTACCTTCTTTAGAAAACTGCGTTTGGAATAGCCATGCTTCTCAGGGGATGGATTGGCTTGAGACTTGAATACATCATCCACAGGGCACCACAGGACCCCCAAGGTTTTGGTGGGCGGTAGTTCACCCCGGTCCAGATCAACTTCTGTAGCACAGTCCGATGATCGAATAAACTTTAAAACCTCTTGCTCGTTTGACAACCACTTTCTAGGGTACATTCCCGCAGAGATCCACAGCTGTGACAGCTGGTTGTACAATTCTACTGCTGTCTTCACATAAGGTAATGAATCCATGCTGTCATCCATGTAAGTGCTCTTTAGGGTTGTTTCAGCTGCAAGGGGAAATATAGGCTGGTGTCTCCTGGTATGTTCTTGAGCCACAAACTGTGGTTGGAAAGGGGACAAGTCCACATCAATACGTTTAAAATCGAACATATCAGGTTCCCTATCTATCACTACATCTCGCCCCAAAAAGCGATGGTAGGGCTGATCCTCGGGTTTTAACTTAATTTGCAGATACATCTCTTTGATTTCGCACATTAAGGTTACAGCGTCACGGTGGAATTTGAGTAGCACCTCAAACAAGTCATTCTATGTCCCAGGAGCAGCGAAGAAGACTACTTAAAGCTTGTGCATCGTCATTTACAAAGAACTTGATAGTTGTCCGAGTTCTTCCGGCTGAGACGTCTGGGATGCCAATGCAAGTCCACCCCAACGGAGTTAATCTAGCTAGGGGCACTCCTGGCTTTCCCTTTACATCTTCCAATGAATACAGTAAATCAGCCTGATCCACACCAATCAGAAAGTCTACAATGGGTCTGGGTCCTACTGCAGGAAACTTGTGCTTGTGCTAACTCCAATCCACCACTCTCATATCTCCGGAGACATTTTCAGTTGTGAAGGCAGAAGCTAGTTTGGATACTTTTCCAACAGAACTGCTGATCTTGAATTCAACTACTGAGGTGCCTAACGTTTCCTGGTTGTCCTTCAGTAAATTAACTGTATGTTCGAGTGGGCTGCGTTCAAGTCTCAGTGCTGCCACAATGTTCTACTTCTGGCCTCATCGGGGATTCCGTTCACTTTTAGCCTTCGTTTACTATTGATCACAAAGACAAGAACCGATCTCAATGCTACAAAATGTGACGGTGGCACAGGGCCTGTTCCAGTGTTGGCTGCGTGGATTCTGTCATTTGAATTCCCCTCAGTGGTGGCATTGGCTCTTTGGCGTAATTGATGAATCGGCTTCCTTAGCTACCACTGCTTTCTCCTCTTTCTTTGGATCTTCATGAAGCAAGCGGTTATGGTGTGAACGACACCCTTTCAATCCGCAGACACAGGTCCTGAAGCATGCTTCTCCACGTTGTCCATTACGGAGACATCTAAAACACAGTTTATGCTCTTTAGCTATGTTCCTTCTGTCATCTACTGACATCTCCTTAAAGTTCTCACAGGCCCAAAAACCATGTGATTCCTTGCAGGCTTTGTATTTCTTCACATATCTCTTCTTGGGGTCAGGGTCTTCTTTGGCAAGGAATGCTCTCTACTTTATGGACCCACTGAGTACACGTGTTATTGTTTCAGAAGCTGTGGTCAAAAACTCCGACTCTCTGTCAATAAACTCTCTTAAAGTCCTTACATTCTCAACTCTACGGTAGTCACAGACCTACTGCGTATACTTGGCCAGAAGATTCTTGTTGAACTTGCGTTGTATAGTGGTATAGAGGGACCCATTACCAAGCTCAGCTTCCTGGTTTGCATCTGTAAGGTTAACTACGTCTGTTCAAATGAAAGGGTGGGTCAGACACTGGCAGGTTGTAGCTCACTGACTGGGAAGCAATTTGACTTGAGGAATTCACAAAACTACTCGAGGGATACATTGAGGTTGCACCATTTAAAGTAATGGACGTTGATGAACACAAGCTTGGAACTGATGATTGAGTGGAGAGTTGGCGTGGCGTAGTCGACTGAGTTCTCGAATTACTATTTCGTTAGGGTCTGTTCCTCTGAGCTCAGTTTTCTCTCTAGCGTTTACAATGTTCTCAATTACTGCCGACCCACCTCCCTAAGGTTGTTCCTCTCGTTACTGTTCTTTAGGCAATGATCCCCGCTCCACTTTTCTCTGACGTTCTGCATGTGTTTCCTCTCAACTCGTGTAATACTTTCGTGATCTCCCGTTCTCGCGTAATAATATCTTGTTCATGGCGCTCCGATCACTCCTTGATTGTAGATTGTCCGTTCGGTGCTGCCCTGGACGCGCTTAGGATATCACCCTGAGTGGAACCGGCGTTTAGATATCCTGTTACAAGCCTTTCAATGTGGCTGAAATCTTCCTCCATCTTTTCCAGTTCGAGTGCTACGGCGGCAAGTCTCGATAAGTGTCCAACAGTCTCATAATGTGTTTCTAAACTCTCGACAGCACTAATTCTTCAAAAGTCGCAGAAAGAAGACTCAAAAGTTCCATCGACTGCATTTTCGAAGCCATTCCTCCTTCCAAAGTCATCATTTATTTTGTTTTGGTTCTTGTTTAAGCGGTTTTTGTACTGCACTTTGTCCTTTTTAAGTCGTTCGGCCGTCTCGTGTTCGGTTACAAACACATACGAATCCCGTTAAAATTAAGTCGAATCAACTTAGAAACCTCGCTCTGCTACCAGTTGTTCTCCAGGATTATTGGTTCAGAACAATGAGTCCACAATTAAGGCGATGAAACTGGAACGATTTAATTTTATCACACTCGAAAACAAAGTACAAACTTCAAGACCTCCTGCTCTAGATTAAAAAAAGGGACTGCGCTTGTGCGTGTGAACAGGCTAACCAACAAATTTCCTTCATAACAAATGACGTTGGGAGGTCATTTTAAATGACCACTGAGGTTGGGAGCTAGTAATTTCAAATGACCAGCTCCCAATGTCAGTGGATTCATAGCTCAATTGGTTAGAGCGTCGCACCGGTATCACGAGGTCACGGTTCATACCCCGCTGAAGACTTGCATTTTTCAGGCTTCCCTAAGCAGTTGCTATGATTGCGTCCATAACTACTATGATCATAGCTTTACTTGACTTAATATCCGAAGTTTAGTATATTATTCATTTCATATATCATTTCGTTCAAAAATTACCACGAAGCATGATCTGTGGAAAGCATTTGTTTTTTTTTTGTAAAATTGGCTGCCACCAAGACCGACAAAAATTAGAAAAAGATCGAGGGAAGTTCGAAAACAGACGTAAGTACTGAACAAGAATTAGTCAACGAATCTTAATAAACTTCAAAAGGCCTACAAAGGCAAGTAAGCTCACCACAAGAAAGATTAGTATAAATACACAGGTGATTATACAAAATCGCACGCTCTCATTGGCTCGCTATCTCGGATTATCAGCCGACAATCACCTCGCCGGTCAAAATGGCTGCCAGTAGTCGTTTTGCCACTGTAAGTGAAGAGTACATGTAGCTTATTGATCACTTCAGCGCTTACGGACAAGAATCACATCATGATTTCTCTCTTCGTATATCCTTGCAACGTTACCCTGGTCAATTAGGAGCCATTTTCCACGGAAAAAAAGGTCCAATCTTCCCAAAGAAGCAAGGAAATATCCACTCAAAAAGTGAAAAACTACTTGTCGCCATTGTGAATATCCCAGAGTGCACCACAAAAACAGGTGCAAATGTCTTTATTCACATGGGAGAGGAGTGACAAAATTGCAAAAAACAATCCACAAAACGCTGAAAATTTTACTTTTAAAATCCCGTGGTGACCCTTATTATTATTTTTTTATTTTAGTTTGAGGCTCTTTGAGTTCGCGATTGATTTTTGGATCCGTGAAAAATTGATAAAGAGCGCTTTTTTGTGACTCCACAGGAGGGCTCTGTGTTCACGTTTTTGTGATATAAACCACATTTACAGAATCATTCGGTTGCAATATACTATTTATTTTAAATATCTTTTCCGTTCCTGTTGTTTTATTGCAAGTAAACGTTTGTGCCGCAAACAACTGAAAAAAAACTTACGTTCCTTTGTTTAAGCAAAAAATTTAAAATTCTACGTGGTCACTTTTTCAAGACCAAACCATATATCTCCAAAAAATGAATGATTATCCCCTACTTTCATTTCACATTCCAATAACCCAAACTAAGATCTACTTTTCTGCGAAGTCATTCCCCGGGAAAAAAATTCTTCTCCGTATTATTTGGCGCCGTCCTTAATAGTGAGACACGAAACAATACCCAAATTAAAAGTGTTGATGTTGCCGGTAAAATCCGTCCTCAGGTTGAATCCGTTTACACTTAGGTTAAATTGGTGATACTTATTTTACTTAGATTGAATACGCACTCAGATGAATTTAAGAAACTTTTTTTGGAGCCTAAATTAAGCCTAGAGAAAATTCGGGTCAGGTTACGATTAGGTTTTAGTTATTATACATGGAGATCAAATGACTCAGTATTATACTAGGAGTTCTCATTGAAACGTGAGTCCTGCCGTTAATAGCCTGTTTGTATGTGAATATGACAATGGGAACTTCAGCGAAAATATAACTAATTTTATCTAAAAAAAAAAATGGTTACAGATGATTTTGAAATTCGCCTAATGCATGTGCATGTGAATCAAATAGGTACAAAAAAATTGCATTTTTTCATAACAGCCATCACATAACCATCAAGCACTAACATTGCATTTGGACTATCTGAAAATACATTAATCAAAACCTGCTTCAGTAAGCGAAATGGCCCTTCGCCACAAAATGAGCGATCGATGCGCCCTTGGTCAAATTTGCTGTCGTTTAAACAGTGCTCAAAATTGTTCTGAGAGGTTTCCACCTCCGGCAACTCGTTTATTGAAAGACTATTGGTATCGGATACCATTTTATTAGTTAGTGCATGTAAGTACATGCGATCTCCATGACATAAGATGTCAGGAATCGACCGAATCCGATCGCCGATTGAAAAGCAAAGCTGCACGTGACATAAGTGCACACTGTCAGCCTCTAGAATGCGCACTGAAAGCTTCATGACCTTGATGAATGCTTCCTCGAATAGAAATAATCATAACAGATCGGCAAAAGCGATCAAAGAAAAGTAAAAAATCCGCAACTTACCTGTAAAGAGCGTAACCCTCGACTCTTCCGTTGCGAGCACACACAATTTTCCTCTGAGCGAGCACATGTGAATTTCATCTGTCACAGTGACACAGCTGCTGACTGGCTAGACCAGGGCCATATAAGAAGATTCCTGATAGGCTGTTTCTTAATGCGAAGGATGGAACGATGAGTCGATGGAACCAAAATTCTCAATTGCTTCAAGAATATGAAGGCTGCCTATCGGCAGCAATAAGAGCAAATAACGGAATTAAGACCTGTGTTGGGTTGAGCATGCTCGTCGTTGTAGTGTATACTGAGTGGTGAAGAAATAGGACTATAGAGATCTGAAGGGCCCAAGTCCGCTTACTGGTAAATGCATAGTACCCTTACCATGTTGTAATGTTGAGACTGAATGGATAAGTGTATGAATACAGAAACCGATGGGATGATACGAAACATTAAGAAGATGTGTATAGATGCGTAAGACAGAGCTTGGGGGAAGGTAAGTGTTTTCAGTCCTTTTTGGGGGTTGATAGCTGCTTTAAACTAGGTAGCTAGAGTGCATATTCAACCTACAATTATAGTAGGTAAAAGGAGGATGACCAATTTAACCTACGTAAAAACGGATTCAACATGAAGACGGATTTTGCCGGCTCCCTTTACACTGTCGATGACTATCAGCCACACATCTTTGTCAAACACGTGAATGAAATATGTCATTGAAACTGTCAACACTAAAAATCGTTTCTTCTTTGGGCTACACTGTTCTGTGTTTTAAGAACGTTTCGGGCTGAGATTAAACAAATGTTTAAAAACATACGACAAAGAATAAACCCAGGCTGAGAATCAGTTACTGAAGAAAGGCTTCATTTTGCTCATTAGTATTTTTTTTTAATTTGTAAGTAGTACAAATAAAAGTAAAAGAAATGGATCATGTATCTTTAAGGGTACCTCGATCGATATAGCGACCAATGCATCGATCGAGATACCGATCGTTATTAGATCGACACTCGACCGACAAGCGACCGACATGTCGATCGATCGACTGTCGACCGAGAGTCGACCGCTGGTCTACCGATACAGATTATCGACCGCAACTCCATGAAAATTTACCGATACATTACCGACATTTCAACGTCATTTCACCGACACTTCATCGACCTTCTGTCGTTAGCCGTCCGATATATCGGCCACAACTCGACCCAAAGAAAAAATACACCGTGTGTGTAACTGGCTCTTGCTGACCTTTGTCGACTCCAAAAAATTATTTTCTCCTCAGGCAGAACGTCGATTAAGTGTCGGTGAAATGAGGGTGAAATGTCGGTAATGTATCATTAACTTTTCATGGTGTGGTGGTCCATGGTCTATATCGGTAGACCAGCAGTCTACTCTCGGTCGACAGTCGATCGACATGTCGGTCGCGTCTCGGTCGAGTGTCAATCAAGTAACGATCGAGATGTCGACCGATGCATTAGTCGATATCTCGATCGAGCTACCCTAAAAGATAATATGCATGATCCAAATAAATCATGTAGAACTGTAGTTTAATACAACAATTAACTCAAATACTTAGGAATAAATAAGAAAACCACTTGTGACAATGTGGTTTTCTTATCGTGCATGATACAATGAAGAGCAACTCAGTCAGTGACAGTCGAACTTGGTAGACGACGTCGACATAACTTTAATTAACGACCTGAACGTTTTGAGGCTCAAATTGCAAAATATAAGAACCGGTTCAGTTGTAGTAGACGTTAAGGGTGTATGTTAAATGAACTAGTAAATCAATTTTTCGAATTTGCCAGCATCATGAAAATTTTCAACCGACTTTTTAAAGGTATTCGTATTATTTCCGCAAACGTTGAGGACTTTTAGATCTACGACGGGGACATCGACGAAAACGGCACCTTGAAATATAACGCTGCTCATTCGTAGGTCTTTCGCGATGATCCCATCTCGTTCGAGTCGTTTGGAGCGAGCGGTTTCACAGTAAGAATGGAGAACAAGAGATTCGCATTTGTAAGCTCATCTTGACGTTAAAACCTCAAATTGGGTGATTTCACCGAGGGTACCCAACGAGCAAATAAAGCAAAAAGTCTTTGAGAGAAATTAATTTCTAGGCTCATTGTAATGTATGAAGACTGTCTAAAGAGGTTTTTATCACCTAGAAGAATTTGAGCTAAAAGTTGAAGTGTCCGAACATTCTAGGGAATGATGTCTTCATTTCAGAAATTGCTAGCTGAAGCTTACCTTCTAAGGACTTCCAACCGAACCATTTGCTCATCCGAAACTGCTTGGTTGCGAATCTTTTATCTTTTAGGTGAATCACATGTTGATCCAGCGTATCACATAGAAAACTGGCCCATTAGGGAGTCCCACGTAAATGCCACACACTAAGTCATCAATCAGCCATGTTACCAGCATGGTTGTCCTGATAGTGTAGTGGTCATCACACCCGACTAGTGATCAGGGGGACGTGGGTTCAAATCCCGCTCAGGGCAATTACAGTTTTCCCCAGAAGTTGTCCAGTGTTGAGTTTCCTGTAACTTTCTCTCAATTTCTGCTCAACTTGGACTGTGAATCCATTTGTGATCCTCCTGGGGGTGATACGTTGTTGGCTCAAGGGATCTAATTAACTGACTCTATATATATATATATATATATATATATAGTTCAATGAATGGGACTAGTCGTTTGACATTTGCCTACAAGCCTGTTTCGTGGAGGCTTTAGGCTTCCACTCTTCAGGGCTTTTTAATTAAACTGTGTGTTGCCTGCAGTATTTATAAATGGTCATCTTTCCACATACGTGCGTACAAAAATTCACGAGGTCATTAGTGTAAGTGTCCACAAACTCGCTATCACAAGCATTCACAAGATCGCTATCATAAGCATTTACAAGATCGTTCGTGCGTAGCGTAACTTAAATGCTTGTTATCACACTATCCGTTCTTTATAATAAATTTTCTTGCGTGCCTACATGTGCTAATCAATTCTGTTCTTTTGTTCAGGGATGCAAGATCGCTGTGACAGATAATAAAGAACTTTTCTAAGTTACACAGATTGCATGTTTTTGTTACGTTCAAAAACATCCAAAAGTCATACAAGAAAGCACAGAAAACACAAGAGGATAAGATCAATAAAGAAGCAAAGGAAATTTCCGAAAGGCTAGACCTCTCAGATAGAATCGACATAATGGCCAAGCGCGACGCTTTCATAACCTTAAAAGACCATAAGCCAAACTTCACCAACTCCCCGACATGCCGATTAATCAGCCCAACGAAATCAGAAATCGGACGCATTAGTAAACAAATTCTTCAAAAGATCGTGAAAAACGTAGCTACTGCGACAAAGGTCAACCTTTGGAGAAACACGCAATCAGTACTGGAGTGGTTCAACGGAATTAAGGAGAAGCAAACAGCACAATTCATATGCTTCGATATCGTGGACTTTTATCCATCAATCACCGAAAAGCTCCTAGCCGAAGCGATTGAGTTCGCCGCGAACTACACGAACATTCCACCAGAGGAAATAAGCATAATTACGCATGCAAAACAAAACCTGCTTTACAGCGGAGAAACCCCTTGGGTAAAGAAAAGTGGCTTATTTGATGTGACCATGGGCTCGTACGATGCCGCCGAAACATGTGAGCTTATCGTTGTCTACATGCTAACACATTTGAAACCCATCTGCGGCAACGATATTGGACTGTACAGAGATGATGGTCTAGCTGTCTCTCATGATACTCCACAAATGGTCGAAACAGCAAAGAAGAAAATATGCGCCGTGTTCAGTGAGAAAGGATTGAAAATAACCATCGAAGCGAACAAGAAAGTAATCAATTATCTGGACGTGACACTGAACCTCAACAATGGCAAACACCAACCGTACATGAAACCTGGTAACACACCCTCATACGTCCACGCAAAGAGTAACCACCCGCCCGAAATACTGAAACGTATCCCAGAAAGCATAAACCAAAGGCTGTCAGACATATCATCCGATGAGAGGGAATTCAACAGTGCAGCTCCACCATACCAAGCGGCCCTGAAAAAAAGTGGCTACGAGTACAAGCTACACTTCGCCCCGAAAGATCGAAGAAATAAAAGACGGCGAAAACGAACTAGAAACATCATCTGGTTCAACCCTCCATTTGACGCCAGAGTAAAAACCAACCTAGGAAGAGAGTTTCTGAAAATCGTGAGGGAATGTTTCCATAGGCGCCACGTCCTGCACGCCATATTCAATCGCAACACCCTTAAGCTGTCATACAGCTGCATGCCCAACGTGAAATCAATTATTAGCGCGCACAACAAGAATCTGATAAAGCCAAACACAGAAGACCCCAGCCAAAACCTGTGCAATTGTAGAAAGAAGGCAGAGTGCCCTTTAGATAATCAGTGCCTAGCCAAGGGTATCGTTTACCAAGCAACCATCACATCGGGCAACAACGAAAGCGTACAAACATACGTAGGGCTCACTGACACCACTTTCAAGGCCAGACTCGCAAATCACAAGCAATCATTTATCAAGGAAAAGCAACGGAATCAAACCGAGCTGAGTAAACACATATGGCATTTAAAGGAAGAAGGAGCTAACTATCAAGTAACATGGAAGATCCTGGGAAAGGCGAGAGCGTACACGAACGTAACAAAAACATGCAATCTGTGTAACTTAGAAAAGTTCTTTATTATCTGTCACAGCGATCTTGCATCCCTGAACCAAAAAACCGGAATTGATTAGCACATGTAGGCACGCAAGAAAATTTCTTATAAAGAACGGATAGTGTGATAACAAGCATTTAAGTTACGCTACGCACGAACGATCTTGTAAATGCTTATGATAGCGATCTTGTGAATGCTTGTGATAGCGAGTTTGTGGACACTTACACTAATGACCTCGTGAATTTTTGTACGCACGTATGTGGAAAGATGACCATTTATAAATACTGCAGGCAACACACAGTTTAATTAAAAAGCCCTGAAGAGTGGAAGCCTAAAGCCTCCACGAAACAGGCCTGTAGGCAAATGTCAAACGACTAGTCCCATTCATTGAACTATTGTAACGCTCCCCCACTTGTGGGTGTAGAGCACTCTTCGTAGGATAAACTTGGACACACCATAAGGTATATATATATATATATATATATATATATATAAATGTGGAGGTCGAGTATATATATATATATATATATATATATATCGAGTATATATATATATATAGCTTGATTATCTGTAATGGTTGACCAAACGATAAACTCCCAACAGAAGGATCCAAAAGGATGCACGTTGTCTCCTCAGTTAGAATTTAAAGTTGCATATAAACTGGAGAGGAAGACAAAACTTCTCGAAGGTCCAGGAAATTTAATAAAAACGTTTCGGCCCTTCGGCCTTCGTCAGTTAAATTTTTTTTAAAATAGAGTACAAGTAAAAATCTAAGGGTAAAATGGCCTAATTATTACAGCAGTGGAGACTATATAGTCTCTGAAAGACTAACAATGGCTATTGTAATGGAATACAATTAAGTAGTAAATTGTATGGTACAATACAAGCCAAAACTAAAGCTTGATCACTAAAACAAAAGTAATGATGTAATAATAAAATCTAGAGTTATGTAAGTGATTCAATCTATTTATGTAATACCGACTACAAATTAGATGGGACTATAATGGAAACAAAAAAGCTTTTTATGGAACATTGAAATTGATCCGTTTTTTTGAACGGAATTCACAGCGCTTATTGAGGTCAAACGGCTGCAGTGTGCGCAATTGTGCCGCCCAATAACCCTCCCGCTTTAATAAAGTGTTATCTAAATCTCCATCAGTGTTCATTATCTTCTCAATGACAATGAAATTGAAGTCCGAAAGGTTGTGAGGAAATTTATTGAAATTTATTGAAATTTATCCCTCTCCAGTTTATATGCAACTTTATATATATATATATATATATATATATATATATATATATATATATATATATATATATATATATATATATATCTGAGCGAATTCGCTAAAAGGTAGCTGCTGAAGTTTTCGCTTGAGCACGGGCGTAGCCCGTGTTCAAGCCATTGTGGCCTCTCAAAATGGAGGGGGCTTGCCGTCAAGGCCTGCTTTGCCAAACAGCCCAGGGACAGTTCTAGCTCTGAGTGGTGTGTCAAAAGCACAGGGCTGGGGGGGTTGCTCCTTTGAGACTTTAACTGCAGTTAGAGTTTGTGGCCTTGTCAAGTGAGACTTTACAGTATAGCATGCCTTCATTGGCAATTTTCCCTGCACCAGTGCAGAGCTGAATGATAATTTGCTTTTGATCACCAATTAGAGTGAACCCACACTGTGGTGTGGGTAGGTGATTGGCAGTTGTATGACCAAAGCACAGGGGTGGGGAGAGTAGCTTTTATTTAAGTTTGTGACGGCAGCAAAATTGGCTTGTTTTCACAATTTGTGCAGCCACCTTTTGACAAATCCAGTTAGAAATTTATTATTATCTGCGCGTTTCTCTCCAGAATGGCATTCTGTGAGCCAGGCTGAGTAAATCGAGTGTCATCAGCCGAGTTTTGACTGAATTTCAGGCATTTAGCCCTTGATATCTGAGCGAATTCGCTAAAAAGTAGCTGCTGAAGTTTTCGCTTGAGCACGGGCGTAGCCCGTGTTCAAGCCATTGTGGCCTCTCAAAATGGAGGGGGCTTGCCGTCAAGGCCTGCTTTGCCAAACAGCCCAGGGACAGTTCTAGCTCTGAGTGGTGTGTCAAAAGCACAGGGCTGGGGGTTGCTCCTTTGAGACTTTAACTGCAGTTAGAG
This sequence comes from Montipora capitata, assembly GCA_949126865.1. Taxonomy (NCBI): domain Eukaryota; kingdom Metazoa; phylum Cnidaria; class Anthozoa; order Scleractinia; family Acroporidae; genus Montipora; species Montipora capitata. The sequence goes on from OX421455.1 coordinate 9,100,684, forward strand.
TTTGTGGCCTTGTCAAGTGAGACTTTACAGTATAGCATGCCTTCATTGGCAATTTTCCCTGCACCAGTGCAGAGCTGAATGATAATTTGCTTTTGATCACCAATTAGAGTGAACCCACACTGTGGTGTGGGTAGATGATTGGCAGTTGTATGACCAAAGCACAGGGGTGGGGAGAGTAGCTTTTATTTAAGTTTGTGACGGCAGCAAAATTGGCTTGTTTTCACAATTTGTGCAGCCACCTTTTGACAAATCCAGTTAGAAATTTATTATTATCTGCGCGTTTCTCTCCAGAATGGCATTCTGTGAGCCAGGCTGAGTAAATCGAGTGTCATCAGCCGAGTTTTGACTGAATTTCAGGCATTTAGCCCTTGATATCTGAACGAATTCGCTAAAAGGTAGCTGCTGAAGTTTTCGCTTGAGCACGGGCGTAGCCCGTGTTCAAGCCATTGTGGCCTCTCAAAATGGAGGGGGCTTGCCGTCAAGGCCTGCTTTGCCAAACAGCCCAGGGACAGTTCTAGCTCTGAGTGGTGTGTCAAAAGCACAGGGCTGGGGGGGTTGCTCCTTTGAGACTTTAACTGCAGTTAGAGTTTGTGGCCTTGTCAAGTGAGACTTTACAGTATAGCATGCCTTCATTGGCAATTTTCCCTGCACCAGTGCAGAGCTGAATGATAATTTGCTTTTGATCACCAATTAGAGTGAACCCACACTGTGGTGTGGGTAGGTGATTGGCAGTTGTATGACCAAAGCACAGGGGTGGGGAGAGTAGCTTTTATTTAAGTTCGTGACGGCAGCAAAATTGGCTTGTTTTCACAATTTGTGCAGCCACCTTTTGACAAATCCAGTTAGAAATTTATTATTATCTGCGCGTTTCTCTCCAGAATGGCATTCTGTGAGCCAGGCTGAGTAAATCGAGTGTCATCAGCCGAGTTTTGACTGAATTTCAGGCATTTAGCCCTTGATATCTGAGCGAATTCGCTAAAAGGTAGCTGCTGAAGTTTTCGCTTGAGCACGGGCGTAGCCCTTGTTCAAGCCATTCTGGCCTCTCAAAATGGAGGGGGCTTGCCGTCAAGGCCTGCTTTGCCAAACAGCCCAGGGACAGTTCTAGCTCTGAGTGGTGTGTCAAAAGCACAGGGCTGGGGGGGTTGCTCCTTTGAGACTTTAACTGCAGTTAGAGTTTGTGGCCTTGTCAAGTGAGACTTTACAGTGTAGCATGCCTTCATTGGCAATTTTCCCTGCACCAGTGCAGAGCTGAATGATAATTTGCTTTTGATCACCAATTAGAGTGAACCCACACTGTGGTGTGGGTAGGTGATTGGCAGTTGTATGACCAAAGCACAGGGGTGGGGAGAGTAGCTTTATTTAAGTTTGTGACGGCAGCAAAATTGGCTTGTTTTCACAATTTGTGCAGCCACCTTTTGACAAATCCAGTTAGAAATTTATTATTATCTGCGCGTTTCTCTCCAGAATGGCATTCTGTGAGCCAGGCTGAGTAAATCGAGTGTCATCAGCCGAGTTTTGACTGAATTTCAGGCATTTAGCCCTTGATATCTGAGCGAATTCGCTAAAAGGAAGCTGCTGAAGTTTTCGCTTGAGCACGGGCGTAGCCCGTGTTCAAGCCATTGTGGCCTCTCAAAATGGAGGGGGCTTGTCGTCAAGGCCTGCTTTGCCAAACAGCCCAGGGACAGTTCTAGCTCTGAGTGGTGTGTCAAAAGCACAGGGCTGGGGGTGTTGCTCCTTTGAGACTTTCACTGCAGTTAGAGTTTGTGGCCTTGTCAAGTGAGACTTTACAGTATAGCATGCCTTCATTGGCAATTTTCCCTGCACCAGTGCAGAGCTGAATGATAATTTGCTTTTGATCACCAATTAGAGTGAACCCACACTGTGGTGTGGGTAGGTGATTGGCAGTTGTATGACCAAAGCACAGGGGTGGGGAGAGTAGCTTTTATTTACGTTCGTGACGGCAGCAAAATTGGCTTGTTTTCACAATTTGTGCAGCCACCTTTTGACAAATCCAGTTAGAAATTTATTATTATCTGCGCGTTTCTCTCCAGAATGGCATTCTGTGAGCCAGGCTGAGTAAATCGAGTGTCATCAGCCGAGTTTTGACTGAATTTCAGGCATTTAGCCCTTGATATCTGAGCGAATTCGCTAAAAGGTAGCTGCTGAAGTTTTCGCTTGAGCACGGGCGTAGCCCGTGTTCAAGCCATTGTGGCCTCTCAAAATGGAGGGGGCTTGCCGTCAAGGCCTGCTTTGCCAAACAGCCCAGGGACAGTTCTAGCTCTGAGTGGTGTGTCAAAAGCACAGGGCTGGGGGGGTTGCTCCTTTGAGACTTTAACTGCAGTTAGAGTTTGTGGCCTTGTCAAGTGAGACTTTACACTATAGCATGCCTTCATTGGCAATTTTCCCTGCACCAGTGCAGAGCTGAATGATAATTTGCTTTTGATCACCAATTAGAGTGAACCCACACTGTGGTGTGGGTAGGTGATTGGCAGTTGTATGACCAAAGCACAGGGGTGGGGAGAGTAGCTTTTATTTAAGTTTGTGACGGCAGCAAAATTGGCTTGTTTTCACAATTTGTGCAGCCACCTTTTGACAAATCCAGTTAGAAATTTATTATTATCTGCGCGTTTCTCTCCAGAATGGCATTCTGTGAGCCAGGCTGAGTAAATCGAGTGTCATCAGCCGAGTTTTGACTGAATTTCAGGCATTTAGCCCTTGATATCTGAGCGAATTCGCTAAAAGGTAGCTGCTGAAGTTTTCGCTTGAGCACGGGCGTAGCCCGTGTTCAAGCCATTGTGGCCTCTCAAAATGGAGGGGGCTTGCCGTCAAGGCCTGCTTTGCCAAACAGCCCAGGGACAGTTCTAGCTCTGAGTGGTGTGTCAAAAGCACAGGGCTGGGGGGGTTGCTCCTTTGAGACTTTAACTGCAGTTAGAGTTTGTGGCCTTGTCAAGTGAGACTTTACAGTATAGCATGCCTTCATTGGCAATTTTCCCTGCACCAGTGCAGAGCTGAATGATAATTTGCTTTTGATCACCAATTAGAGTGAACCCACACTGTGGTGTGGGTAGGTGATTGGCAGTTGTATGACCAAAGCACAGGGGTGGGGAGAGTAGCTTTTATTTAAGTTCGTGACGGCAGCAAAATTGGCTTGTTTTCACAATTTGTGCAGCCACTTTTTGACAAATCCAGTTAGAAATTTATTATTATCTGCGCGTTTCTCTCCAGAATGGCATTCTGTGAGCCAGGCTGAGTAAATCGAGTGTCATCAGCCGAGTTTTGACTGAATTTCAGGCATTTAGCCCTTGATATCTGAGCGAATTCGCTAAAAGGTAGCTGCTGAAGTTTTCGCTTGAGCACGGGCGTAGCCCGTGTTCAAGCCATTGTGGCCTCTCAAAATGGAGGGGGCTTGCCGTCAAGGCCTGCTTTGCCAAACAGCCCAGGGACAGTTCTAGCTCTGAGTGGTGTGTCAAAAGCACAGGGCTGGGGGGGTTGCTCCTTTGAGGCTTTAACTGCAGTTAGAGTTTGTGGCCTTGTCAAGTGAGACTTTACAGTATAGCATGCCTTCATTGGCAATTTTCCCTGCACCAGTGCAGAGCTGAATGATAATTTGCTTTTGATCACCAATTAGAGTGAACCCACACTGTGGTGTGGGTAGGTGATTGGCAGTTGTATGACCAAAGCACAGGGGTGGGGAGAGTAGCTTTTATTTAAGTTTGTGACGGCAGCAAAATTGGCTTGTTTTCACAATTTGTGCAGCCACCTTTTGACAAATCCAGTTAGAAATTTATTATTATCTGCGCGTTTCTCTCCAGAATGGCATTCTGTGAGCCAGGCTGAGTAAATCGAGTGTCATCAGCCGAGTTTTGACTGAATTTCAGGCATTTAGCCCTTGATATCTGAGCGAATTCGCTAAAAGGTAGCTGCTGAAGTTTTCGCTTGAGCACGGGCGTAGCCCGTGTTCAAGCCATTGTGGCCTCTCAAAATGGAGGGGGCTTGCCGTCAAGGCCTGCTTTGCCAAACAGCCCAGGGACAGTTCTAGCTCTGAGTGGTGTGTCAAAAGCACAGGGCTGGGGGGGTTGCTCCTTTGAGACTTTAACTGCAGTTAGAGTTTGTGGCCTTGTCAAGTGAGACTTTACAGTATAGCATGCCTTCATTGGCAATTTTCCCTGCACCAGTGCAGAGCTGAATGATAATTTGCTTTTGATCACCAATTAGAGTGAACCCACACTGTGGTGTGGGTAGGTGATTGGCAGTTGTATGACCAAAGCACAGGGGTGGGGAGAGTAGCTTTTATTTAAGTTCGTGACGGCAGCAAAATTGGCTTGTTTTCACAATTTGTGCAGCCACCTTTTGACAAATCCAGTTAGAAATTTATTATTATCTGCGCGTTTCTCTCCAGAATGGCATTCTGTGAGCCAGGCTGAGTAAATCGAGTGTCATCAGCCGAGTTTTGACTGAATTTCAGGCATTTAGCCCTTGATATCTGAGCGAATTCGCTAAAAGGTAGCTGCTGAAGTTTTCGCTTGAGCACGGGCGTAGCCCGTGTTCAAGCCATTGTGGCCTCTCAAAATGGAGGGGGCTTGCCGTCAAGGCCTGCTTTGCCAAACAGCCCAGGGACAGTTCTAGCTCTGAGTGGTGTGTCAAAAGCACAGGGCTGGGGGGGTTGCTCCTTTGAGACTTTAACTGCAGTTAGAGTTTGTGGCCTTGTCAGGTGAGACTTTACAGTGTAGCATGCCTTCATTGGCAATTTTCCCTGCACCAGTGCAGAGCTGAATGATAATTTGCTTTTGATCACCAATTAGAGTGAACCCACACTGTGGTGTGGGTAGGTGATTGGCAGTTGTATGACCAAAGCACAGGGGTGGGGAGAGTAGCTTTTATTTAAGTTTGTGACGGCAGCAAAATTGGCTTGTTTTCACAATTTGTGCAGCCACCTTTTGACAAATCCAGTTAGAAATTTATTATTATCTGCGCGTTTCTCTCCAGAATGGCATTCTGTGAGCCAGGCTGAGTAAATCGAGTGTCATCAGCCGAGTTTTGACTGAATTTCAGGCATTTAGCCCTTGATATCTGAGCGAATTCGCTAAAAGGTAGCTGCTGAAGTTTTCGCTTGAGCACGGGCGTAGCCCGTGTTCAAGCCATTGTGGCCTCTCAAAATGGAGGGGGCTTGCCGTCAAGGCCTGCTTTGCCAAACAGCCCAGGGACAGTTCTAGCTCTGAGTGGTGTGTCAAAAGCACAGGGCTGGGGGGGTTGCTCCTTTGAGACTTTAACTGCAGTTAGAGTTTGTGGCCTTGTCAAGTGAGACTTTACAGTGTAGCATGCCTTCATTGGCAATTTTCCCTGCACCAGTGCAGAGCTGAATGATAATTTGCTTTTGATCACCAATTAGAGTGAACCCACACTGTGGTGTGGGTAGGTGATTGGCAGTTGTATGACCAAAGCACAGGGGTGGGGAGAGTAGCTTTTATTTAAGTTTGTGACGGCAGCAAAATTGGCTTGTTTTCACAATTTGTGCAGCCACCTTTTGACAAATCCAGTTAGAAATTTATTATTATCTGCGCGTTTCTCTCCAGAATGGCATTCTGTGAGCCAGGCTGAGTAAATCGAGTGTCATCAGCCGAGTTTTGACTGAATTTCAGGCATTTAGCCCTTGATATCTGAGCGAATTCGCTAAAAGGTAGCTGCTGAAGTTTTCGCTTGAGCACGGGCGTAGCCCGTGTTCAAGCCATTGTGGCCTCCCAAAATGGAGGGGGCTTGCCGTCAAGGCCTGCTTTGCCAAACAGCCCAGGGACAGTTCTAGCTCTGAGTGGTGTGTCAAAAGCACAGGGCTGGGGGGGTTGCTCCTTTGAGACTTTAACTGCAGTTAGAGTTTGTGGCCTTGTCAAGTGAGTCTTTACAGTGTAGCATGCCTTCATTGGCAATTTTCCCTGCACCAGTGCAGAGCTGAATGATAATTTGCTTTTGATCACCAATTAGAGTGAACCCACACTGTGGTGTGGGTAGGTGATTGGCAGTTGTATGACCAAAGCACAGGGGTGGGGAGAGTAGCTTTTATTTAAGTTTGTGACGGCAGCAAAATTGGCTTGTTTTCACAATTTGTGCAGCCACCTTTTGACAAATCCAGTTAGAAATTTATTATTATCTGCGCGTTTCTCTCCAGAATGGCATTCTGTGAGCCAGGCTGAGTAAATCGAGTGTCATCAGCCGAGTTTTGACTGAATTTCAGGCATTTAGCCCTTGATATCTGAGCGAATTCGCTAAAAGGTAGCTGCTGAAGTTTTCGCTTGAGCACGGGCGTAGCCCGTGTTCAAGCCATTGTGGCCTCTCAAAATGGAGGGGGCTTGCCGTCAAGGCCTGCTTTGCCAAACAGCCCAGGGACAGTTCTAGCTCTGAGTGGTGTGTCAAAAGCACAGGGCTGGGGGGGTTGCTCCTTTGAGACTTTAACTGCAGTTAGAGTTTGTGGCCTTGTCAAGTGAGACTTTACAGTGTAGCATGCCTTCATTGGCAATTTTCCCTGCACCAGTGCAGAGCTGAATGATAATTTGCTTTTGATCACCAATTAGAGTGAACCCACACTGTGGTGTGGGTAGGTGATTGGCAGTTGTATGACCAAAGCACAGGGGTGGGGAGAGTAGCTTTTATTTAAGTTTGTGACGGCAGCAAAATTGGCTTGTTTTCACAATTTGTGCAGCCACCTTTTGACAAATCCAGTTAGAAATTTATTATTATCTGCGCGTTTCTCTCCAGAATGGCATTCTGTGAGCCAGGCTGAGTAAATCGAGTGTCATCAGCCGAGTTTTGACTGAATTTCAGGCATTTAGCCCTTGATATCTGAGCGAATTCGCTAAAAGGTAGCTGCTGAAGTTTTCGCTTGAGCACGGGCGTAGCCCGTGTTCAAGCCATTGTGGCCTCTCAAAATGGAGGGGGCTTGCCGTCAAGGCCTGCTTTGCCAAACAGCCCAGGGACAGTTCTAGCTCTGAGTGGTGTGTCAAAAGCACAGGGCTGGGGGGGTTGCTCCTTTGAGACTTTAACTGCAGTTAGAGTTTGTGGCCTTGTCAAGTGAGACTTTACAGTATAGCATGCCTTCATTGGCAATTTTCCCTGCACCTTGCAGAGCTGAATGATAATTTGCTTTTGATCACCAATTAGAGTGAACCCACACTGTGGTGTGGGTAGGTGATTGGCAGTTGTATGACCAAAGCACAGGGGTGGGGAGAGTAGCTTTTATTTAAGTTTGTGACGGCAGCAAAATTGGCTTGTTTTCACAATTTGTGCAGCCACCTTTTGACAAATCCAGTTAGATATATATATATATATATATATATATATATATATATATATATATATATATATATATATATATATAATTAAATGACGTGATAAATTGATCATCAGCTAAAAGTGTTCAGTGGGTTTACCAGAGCTTTGAATAGATACGTAGACTTGAACTAGGTCAAAAACACTTATTTGCTACTCCGAGTTTCATGCTTCTCACGAAGCAATCATCAGGCAACTGCCAAAAAGAAGGAATACATGGTGTTTTACAGTGATTTTGAAAATAACGGTAGCAATTCACTATAGGCTGGGGTGCATAGCAACGGTTAAACAATACAAACTGTTTCCAGTGGGCTGCTAAAAATAAGCCTTAAATAATTACGCTATTGAGAAGGAATTTCTTTGCATGTCTGCAACTTGTTACAAGCTCATTTCTGTTGTTAAGGGTCGCCAAATCTGGTCTACAAATTATATAGTATTTCTCCCACAGACATAAATTACACTTCTTCGTTACATTTGAATAGGATCTCGCATGCCTAACAATCCGCCATTTAATGCGATAGTCGACTTTCTTGTCTTTCAAACCCCATACATATTTACTAAGTTCAGTGGAATTTCTGTAGCGTTCATTTCTAAAGGAACATGTGTGGTTTCTATAACGTGATTTGAATGATGTGTCGCAAAGACCGATGTAAGTTTGCTTTGACTGAGATGTTGTGACCTCTGCTTGGTAGATGGTATTCCGCACGTTGCACTTTCCGTCTAGAGGGCAGGATCTTTTGTCACGGCAGTTGCAAGTGTTGATAGTTTGAGCGGGTGGATTTGATAACTTGTTAATGACGGCTTTATTTTGGTTGGAGATAATTGTTTTTACATTGCTCATGCAGCTATAACAAATTTTGAGAGTGTTCCGGTTGAAAATTCTGTGCAAAGGGTGTGATTTTGGGAAGTGCTTGCCGATTAAGGTGAGGAAACACTTTCCAACTTTTGTTTTGACGTTTTGGCTGTACGGAGGATTGAGCCAGGTGATATTTCTAGGCCTATTCTTGCGATGTTTGGTTTCCGGAGTTGTTTTTCTGTAGGTTAGATTATATATGTAGCCGCTCTTGTTGAGTGCATCTTGGTAGGTTTCTTTCGCTTTATCAAATGATTCTTTGTCGGAAGAAATTTCTGAGAGGCGCTTGTTTATGGATTCCGGTATGTTCTTTAGGATGGATGGGGGGTGATTGGATTTCTTGTGAACGTAGAGTGGGATGTTTCCTTCTTTTGTGTAGGGATAGTGCTTTCCAGAATGGAGGGTGACGTCTAAGAAATTTACTTTAGTGATGTTTGCTTCGACTGTGCTCTTTAAGTCGTTTTCACGGAAAATTTGGCAAAAGCCCTTCTTGATTCTTTCGATCTGTTGAGGGTTTGAGTTAAAAGCTGCCAAACCGTCGTCTCTATACAGGCCGATGCTGTTGCCATACTTTTTGGTTAGACAGGACAATAAATAACAACCCTCTAGTTCGCATGTTTCAGCGCCATCGAAAGATCCCATTGTTATGTCGAATCGGCTGGCAGAGGATTTTTTCTCCCAGGGGCAATCATTGGAAAACAGTAGAGATTGCTTGGAGAGGAAAATAATTTCTCTCTCGTCGGCACTGATGGGTCTGTAGTTATTGGCGAAGTCGAGTGCTTTGGCAAGCAGTTTTTCCGTGATAGAGGGGTAGAAGTCACATACATCAAAGCATATGAATGAGAGGTTTTCTTTGTGCTGTAGGGCGTTGAACCAGTTCAGTACGCTGGTCGTATTTTTCCACTGATTGATTTGTGTCTTTTGGATTATGGTGGTGTTGATCTCGTCTAAGATGCGCTTACTAATTATACCAATCTCGGATTTGGAGGGGTTGATAAGGCGGCATGTTGGATGGTCGTGAAATTCAGGTTTGTGATCTTTCAAGGTTATGAAAGCTTCTTTCTCTGCAAGTTTTTCGATACGGTTGTCTAATCCAAGTTTTTTAGCTACTCTGGCGGATTGGGAGTTTAGTTGGTCTATAACTTTGGGGCATGACTTTTTGTATGTTTTCGTTACATTCTCGGTAAATAAATCAGCTTCTCATAGGTTGCAGTGTTCATTGGGGTTTGAAAGACAAGAAAGTCGACTATCGCATTAAATGGCGGATTGTTAGGCATGCGAGATCCTATTCAAATGTAACGAAGAAGTGTAATTTATGTCTGTGGGAGAAATACTATATATATATATATAGAGTATTGGAATTGAAAAAACATCTGACTGAATTTCTGGTACGGAGAGAATTCAACGCTACTGTGTGCATATGATGGATGAAGAACCTTCACTGATCCACAGCATCAAGAACTTCTTATGCAACACCCAAGGACAGAGAAAAAGCTCTGACCCCGGTGGGAATCGAATCCACGACCTTCCAGATTAGATCACCATTGCTCTAGGAAAATTTTTGGGATTGAAGGAGCAAGCTCTTCAGTTTGGAATTGGTGGTTTCTCGCCAAAGCTAATCGTCCACGAGCAGTGGACAGTGGGCAGTGACAACCAGAACGGGCAAACTTAATATCTGATGAAGACAGTAGTGAGCTCAACGGTAAGTCGTAGAACGCTCTATTAATCTGAGTAGTTTTGGTACGATCGTCAAGGAGTCTATAAAGCGTACATCCAGATGGCAGCAAAGTACTATACGCATGACAGACCTGTCGCACTCTCCTTTCCCACAATCTGCCATGCTCCTTTCAGCTGTTGCAACGATGGCACCTTTACCAAGTGAAGGAATAACACCAGGAAAGGAGGAACAGATGAAAGAATAGTTAGAGAGCTACAGACCAGTACGCCAACGGACTGTTAGGAGTGAGACAACAAAAGATAAGGCTGGGGCCTTGCCGCGTGCTGTCTACGCTGCTCAACCCACGGGCAACGAGTCTGAAGAGAGCCTCCCATTCCCTGACAAAATCGATATCTTTAGATCAGCGAATTCCGTACCACAACCAGTTGTCAGTATACAATTTGTTGACGATGGGGATGTTTCTGAGATGTTCGAGGATCACAAAGAGGTACAAATTGCTGAATATGAGACAGATTCTGATGACGAAAAAACCGAAAATGAATAACATCTAGAGCTTGTCAAGAGAGCGTATATTACCCGATCCGGCAGAGCTGTTCGAGCATTAATTTTTGCGTTTCGACTTGTGACTGTAAGTAGTAAATGACACTTGTCTTTATGACACTTGCAATGATATTATTACTTCACAGAAACACAAAAAACAAACCAGAGTTAATGAACTTTAAGAGAAATCAAATGATGCAATCGTACAAGTTACTAGTTTTACACGTTGTATGGGGCTTAAAAGCCACGTCACTAGCCAAAACAGTTCCAGATTTGCAGAATAGCTAAAGAGCTCGATGTGCGTTTCTTGGAAACTGGAATGTTTTGCGCTGATGCCCGTCTCAAAGGCCCGGATGGTGTAGAAAATGAGGCCAATAACTTGCTAGGCGAAAAACAGAACGTAAGCAATGCAGCCAATTGTTTTTGAAGAGGCGGATGTGCGTGCCGCAAAACGATTCAGCACAGATGATGACAAACGATCTTGCACATCGTTTCTGAATCCTTCCATCCTTTCAAAGATGAGGAAGGATGACCGGGTAGCCTCAGAACTAAAATTCCCCAGAATTAAAAGGAATCACCAATTATTACTGAACAAGATGCGGTCATTTATTGTGACGTAATAAGTCACCGTGGCAACGGGAAACCCCTGTAATAACATCTATCTGTACAGAGGATCTAGAGCCACCTTAAACCTGGGATTTTTTAAGGGTGGCTCTAATTTTACAGTACAGAATTCTTTTTGGGCTTTGCTCACACAAAGTTGTCATCCGCGGTATTTGTCGGTATACGGTCACGTGACCCTCAAAAGTTTGCAGAGGCTTAGGTACTAGCGCGTGGAAAGAAGTGGCGCGCGGCCTTTTTGTGTCCACGATTTGCTGCTTTCGAGAAAATTCTGTTTTGTTTTCTCGTGCTTTGAGTCACCGAGGTATGTGGTATTTCATTTTTGGCTGGAACTGAATGTCGACAATATGAATGTTTTGGATTTGTCGAAAATCTGGCTCTGTAATTTCCTAGTACGAAACCGATTGCAATTTCATATCTTTGTTATTTTTTCAGATGCTGGTAAACGGGAGGTATTTTGCTCATGCAAGGCAACATTTATGGGCCTGAAGATTCGGTGCGGACTACATCACGTAGGAGTCATTTTAGTACTCTCGCAACAAAATCTCAAAGTGTCTGATATATGTGTCACAGACTTAAATATAAGCTTATTTGTGCTCGCAATGAACTTGCTCTGTTGAAAGAATTTTTTATCAGTAATTTTGACTAAGTGCTGTTGTGTTAGCTTGTCCTTGTCATATTGAACATTACATTATAAGCAATACTAAATGGTGGACAAAACTTTACTGTGACCTACTACTACAGTCACAGTGTTTAGTGTACCTAAATGGCATAGGAATACCTCTTATCCTTGCTTGTTAAGTTAATTCGTTAAACAAAGTTGCAAATACTATTATCTTCATTTGTTTGATTGTATTGTCAATTTAGGTTTCATCAATAATTTTTAAGTTGAGTTTACCCTATGAAACAACTTGTTTGACAGTCAGTCAATGACGTTTCCAAACCTCCATTACTTCGTCGTGGTCAATAGACAGTAAATGCCTATTCATGATATGTCAAGGCTCAAGATTTGTATCAGCCGATGGCGAGGTGCGAAACCCACTGCCAACTATCAAAGTTGATAGAAACTAAGTGAGCACGAGCCCTCTAATTGTTTTAGCATAACTCATTGACAGATTTATTTAACAAAAGGATAAAATGTGAAGGGGAAGCCATTTGTAACAACCGTGATTGCAGCTCCTGGTCATGTCTATGGATTGTTAGCCACTCTTGGGAAGTTGAGAGCAGCTTTTGGGATAAGGTGGCTAGGATATATATATTCCGGCTCGGAATTATTTTCATCCCATTCAGAGTAACTTTTTCAGTTCTATTTTCAAACACTGGGTGCAGAATTGTATATTTAAAGCAGTTAAATTTTGGGAAATTCGTAATGAAGTTTATTTACACACACACACTTGTTTCCTAACATATTTTATGTGGATTGGAGGTCTTGGCAGATTTCCCTGGAAAGAAACCAATATTAGAGGAGTTCACAGTCTAAATGAAAACACTTTGAAAGACAGGTGAAGAGTACAGTGTGCAAAGTAGGTGAGGAGTATCAGGGAACGGCTGAAGGGAGGCAGTGTGGCCCAGTAGTTAGGGCGCTTGCTTTGAGATCCGGAAATCCCGGTTTCAAGACCCGCCCTGACTACTCGTTTAATTTTTTCCTGGTAGTCCCTGGTTCAACTTCCCAGCTGCACTTGTAAATAGCCAACTGGTTTGCCTCCGGCCAGTTGGGATTCTTAACAGTTGTTGTTGTTCTGTTCCGTCGTTTCGTTGAATGTGTTTCATTGGCCCTGAAAAGTGGGTACTTGACCTCAACTTCAGCAAATACATTTTTGCTAAAACTCTAATTTTTTGATGTTGGATTGATTAGATGGGTTGCGTACAAATAGAAAACTTCGGATTAAAAGATCCAGAAACTCGCTGACTTTTATTGCCCCACCAAGTTCCAACAACACTGTACACGAAGCCAGGTACAGAGTTCCACAGGAAG
>OX421455.1:9123667-9131167 GCA_949126865.1 Montipora capitata
CTAGTTTTTAAACTTTGCAGGAAACTTCATCTTGGCCTTCTGATCACTTTCCAGCAATTGATATATGAGCAACTGAAGACAAAATAAAGGGTGTTTTTGTTGGGCTTTCCCATTGCTAAGGTAACTTATTACACCACAATTATTATCGCATCTTGTTTGGAAATAATCGGTGTTTCATATGGTACCATAACATTGCTTTTACATGATACACTGTGTAGTGCCGATATCCCTCTAAACCGAGTGTCTCTTCAAAGTGTTGAAACTGGTTTGAGCCACCTTAAAATATGATTCTCAAACAAACTTTGGCGAAAACGATAGAAGTTATAAATCTGCAAATGTTGTGTTTTTTCCAATTATAGCACATGAGACTATTGCTCAGCTCAATCAAATCTTAGCGTTGTTCAATGTGAATGTGTGGAATTTCTAAGGTCTCTTCAGTCTCTTCACTACTTCCCCGAGATATCTAGAAAACCTGTTCAGAAAAATGTTGACTTGCGATCAGACGTACTTTTCTTTAGAGAGGGTGTGAAAAATGCCGCGCCCAATTTTTCACACCCTCTCTAATTTAAAAGAAAAGTACGCCTGATTGCAGGTTAGAAAAATGTCCGAAATCTTAGTGCGCCTCGAAAGTTTGAGTTCGAATATTCGAAAATTCTAGCCCACCTTCCTTCCGAACAGATATTTTACCGAAATTACTTAGTAATTGGTTTCACGTCCTATATATATAACGTAATTATGACTTGAATATGCGTCACGGTGTTGACTATGAGTGTTTTCTTTGTCTTGCTTCAATGGAATAGAATTCGTTGACGATGATCGCTGAAGCAACACACGAATAATTCCTTGATTCCAAGCATAACGATACCTACTTCAAAATTAATCTCTAGTGATCGCTAGCAAACATTTATGATTTCTCTGCGGAATTCTTTAAACTGCTTTCATTGTAAACGATCACATTTTACAGATGTAACTTAGTGACGTCTTTGATCTCAGTTACGTTGATTAGAATTGGAAAATGTCTTGAGAGTCTCTCTGACTAGTTGGTGAGTATTCCTTTTTGGAGTAAAAGGTTTCACGGCTACAGAAGAAAAAGGGCCATAAACATACCTTTAACCAAATCAGCAGTGTCACTTGGTCGGGAAATGCGAATTAATCTCACAGAAACAACGAAAAAAAACGTTTAGAGTCGAAGTATCCTGTGGTCTCAACCTAAGCGTCTGATTCGAACGTTGATGCAACTCAGTCATTTTTCTTTGTCTTAAAGCTTTACCAGGACTGCCCCTAAGCTTTCGCTTTCGCTTTCGTTTGTACCACTTTGCATGAAAAATCAAAAGAATGAAAAACAAGTCTTTCCGCTTCTCAGGGAGTTATTACCTAAGGCAAAACAAGGAGACTTGAAAACGTTCTCAAGATTAAAATATGCTAGGGGCTCGTTTCCCCTTAACAGGCTTTTCTCGTGTACTGGATATCTGACCTCAACTTCAGCAAATACATTTTTGCTAAAACTCGAATTTTTTGATGTTGGATGGATTAGATGGGTTGCGTACAAATAGAAAACTTCTGATTAAACGATCCAGAAACTCGCTGACTTTTATTGCCCCATCAAGTTCCAACAACACTGTACACGAAGACTGGTACAGAGTTCCACCGGAAGCCCAGAACGCAACTCTACACTGAAAACCTCATGCAAAAGATATATTACTACGAAACGTCTGCTTTAAATTGAAACCGGAATTGTAACATTTAGACTCTTGACTTTTAGTTGCGCTCAACTCTTTAAATAGGCTTTGATAGATTGTGCTCGCAACGTTTAGCAACTTTTGATATTTTGAGCAACTTTTTCCTTTCGAGCAACCTTAAGCAACTTTTATCTTCTGGAGCAACTTTTACCTCTCTGTTTTCATTTTATTTATTTATTTACTTGTTTATTTATTCATTTATTTATTTACTTTTATTTATTTTAAAGGGTTAGTGAACGGCACAAAGAAAGACTGCTTGTAGTTGTATACTTATCGTTTATTTCCGACTGGCATAGGGCAGCATATATAACAAGTAGGTGTGCTACGTTTAGCCTACACCTTACCATGAATAATAACTTAAGTATGCTGAGATACGCTGACTACGGGGCGTTGCAAGAAACGCCTAAATACATATGTTATTGCGTGTTGTTATATTTTGGGCGTCATGATCATACGATTAGCGCTCATCGATTTGTAGTTGCCATTTCGTTTATATTACACGCATCGCAGAGCATACATTAGTCCTGTTCCGGGACTCCCTCTTACCCCGCCCTGAAAATGAGCCTGGAACCTAGGCGGGAAAAAAAGAGAGTCCTTTATTGCACGCAGGTGCATTCTTGGAATGAGCCAATCATATTACATTAGATACCAGGGTGGATATGCAAATAAAGGAATCGCAAAATTTGGAAACATGGAAACCCTGACAGAAAATCGTATATGAAAATTACTGTTTGATTTTCGGTGTCAGGAAAATTACATCAAAATCGATTATCATATAACTAGATCGAGAGAAGTAATAAACAATAAACAAGAGTTCCAGCATGCAGGAGATCGTTGATCATGCAGGATCATTCAGATCCACGACCTACAGGACATCTCTAAGTTTCATAGTTCCACTGTAACACACACTGAGCCTCATCAACAGCCGTGCATTCGATATGTTTTGCAATTTGAGTAGCTGCTATATGGTGACGACAACGCCACAAGATAATAATTTCATTTGTTAAAACGGGAAAAAAACCGCGGGGCACTCATTGTAGCAAAATATAGTTTTTGGTCTTTTTGCGGTACTCCGCGTATCCATGAAGACGCCAAATCACCAAACTTGAGGTTTTGACGACTTTCGTAAATGGGCGACCACTTGTACGTTCTTTTGTATTTATGTTAATTAGTCAAACCTACTGCCCTCATTTTGAAAAAATTTGCTGGTCGTAGCGAGTTTAGGAAGGCTTATTAGCATTAAGCCCCTTATTCGGTCGCCATTATGAAAGAGGTCTATATACGAGGGACTTAAAGATCTACGTAGGCGACGTCGACGAAACGTCACCTCAAAATATAGGTTTGCACTGTTTGCAAGTCTATCAAGATTATTAAATCTCGTTCGCATCGTTCAATGTAGCCGAAGCATTCTAAAAATCAGAGTAAAGATAGATAATGAAAGGTTCCGGTTGTGGTCTATGACTAGCGGGATTCTGACAAAAAATTAGAATGACGAATGCTTCAGCTGTCACAGTGATTCTCATCTGGGATTTAGTTTTATTACGTGTGGTAATATAGCCAGACATAAAGCGGACAATGGTGACAGGAACATTGAGGCCATGGGATACATTTTTGTGCACTAAACGTCAAAATGCCCGAGTTACTAGTACTAGTACTATTGAAAGAAATCATCTCCTCATTTCATTTATGGAGGTTTACAATTACCATCTAATTTACAAGAGTGACATAGTGTGCTGAACTGTAATAAAAATATATACAAAATAAATTTGACAGTATTGACGGTTTCCATATGACGTCACGGCGGCCATGTTGGTATAAAGAACAATGCATTAAAATGTCATTAGGAAATTTGACTCTATTATTATTATTCAAAACCTGTGGGACCATTTCTTTTGTTTTGTACACCAACATGGTCGTCTCATCATGTGGATGCAAACCAAGAATGGCATTAACATGATCAATATTTCAGTTACAAAATACTACGTCAATCTGTCAATCAATATTCATTGATTCCAGTATATATGAATATACAATATGTGTTTGGTCAACACAACTGAAGGAGCCAAAATGACAAAGATAAGTTAAGTTGACAAGTCGATACAAAAGCAAATCCTACACAATTAGGAGTACATTACAAATAACCATTCGATATGAAAATCAATTAAAGTGAATAAAAATGGCCTGGGGCAGATTTCTCGAAGGTCCCGAAAACCTTTTCGGGCGCGAAAAGCCATTTGTGAACCTGCCAACCACTTGTTCAGGAAAGGCGATCTTTTAACATTTTCTCAAGGTAACAAAAAGCAATTTGACTGCTAAGTTTGACGACTCAAAACCTCTCCGTTCTTGAGATTCAGAGGGAACTGTGACACCCGAAAACGGCTAGTAAAGTTTCGGGACTTTCGAGAAGTAGGCCCCTGGAGTGAGTAATTACTGATGTGGATTCATTCATACAGCTGATATAGCGCATTTTCAATGTCAATATACTCAAGTGCGCCTTACAATGATAAGTGGCGGAAGCAACATTTCCGTCAAAATAACATGATATTAAAAAATACTCTAATTAAGATGTATAAGATTGGACTATTTACAAAACGTGGTGGATGCAAATCCGGAACCACCGAATACAATTTGCCAGGATGAGAACTCAACCCGACCAGGGACAACAAGGACAAACTAGCGCCAGAACGGGTCAGGACTGTCTTGAGCTCGGGATCTGCGGACATTAAGGCCAGCGCACTGACCACTCGGACACGCTGCCTTTTCCTCTTATAATCCTTCTGTTCCAGTCAGCTACGAGAAAATTGAATTTCTCCCGTCCAAAGTACAATCATGACCAAAGTTATTTGGACTTTTTAACCACTTTTTCATGAAGAAAAACGCATTAACACTGCTCTCCCTCCCTCCAAAGCAACGTTGAGCCACGGATAAATCATTTGCTCTTGAGTCCTGAACAACATTCTGTCGGGAGGGTGGAGTGAAGGGAAGGGAGGGGGGAGTGTGGAGGGGGGCATTGTCAGTCTTCTTTTCAATGGTATAGTCCAAGAGTGAGTTCGTGCTAAGCGCCAGTTCAATATTTTTACAAAAGCCTCGAAACTGAGGCGAAGAGAACTTTAACTACATCAACGCCAACGAAAACGTTAGTGACTGAAGAAACCCTTGCGAAATCGTTTCTGTTTCATTTGAGACTACTTTAACCTGTGTTCTCTTTGTACTGCACTGAAATTAAAGCGTTTTGAAAACGATGGAAACCGTTGGGAACCGGTTTCAGACATTTCCGTGGCGTTTTCGGGCGTTTCATCGTTTAATTATATCAGTACGGTATCAAAACGTTGGAACGAAAATGGGTTAATAATGGGGCTATAGCTCTTCTTCAATTGAATGCTAAACTGTAGTCAACAAGCTAAACTGTAGTTGATGGAGTGGTGTCACAACGACGACGAGAATTCTCAAAATAGTCGTGGTGACAGAGTATGTTTCTATTATCGACAAATAGTTTTTCCCAATGGAAAATATAAATTCTGTAACAGAATATGACCACGGCAAATCGCCGAATTGCACCAAGAACGGAGTAGAAATGCGAGTCGCTTTCAGTCTCTTTATCTATTCCATACACATCGAGGGCAAACTGTATCGAGCCAATAACAAACTGAATAAAATAATTTACAAGCAAGAGAAACACGTTAAATTTGATAAATGCGAATACTCTGGAAGTGCCATTGTTTCGCGAATGATTCACCTGAGTGAAGCTTAAGACGGCAAGGAGGATGACTTGGACAGGTCGCTCAACCATAAACGCCACAATCAACGCTATTTCCATTCCAGTGTGATTCTTGATCGCAAGTATTACGAAATATCCCGACATGGTCACTGCAGTTAATGCCACAAGACTCCAAAAAGACGGCAAGCGAACAAGTTTCCTCAGTATCACAGCATAACCAAGAAACCAGGGCACTTTGGACAAGGCAATTACCACTAAACTAGTGTTAAAAAGTGACGTTAGTAGCCAAACCAGTTCTAGGTATGCAGAGTAACGAAAGAGCTCGATGTGCGTTTGTTGGAAACTAGCATGTTTTGCGCTGATGCTCGCCTCAAATGCCCGGATGGTGTAGAGAATGAGGCCAATAATTTGCCAGGCAAAAAACACAACGTAAGCAATGCATGCGCAGCCAAGTGTTTTTAACCAGGCCCATGTGCGTCTCGCAAAACGATTCAGCACAGATGCCCATGTGCGTATCCGCGCAAAACGATTCAGCACAGATGACAAACGATCTTGAGCATACTTTCTGAATCCTTCCTTCTTTTCAAAGGTGGTGTACGGTGGCCGGGTGGCCTCTGGAATCTGAAAAGCCATCTAAGACGAAAAAGAATAAAAGAGAATAAAATCCTCTGAAAAGGCTACAGAATTAAATTTAAAGAGCCCAACAAGTCAAAGAACTTAATTAGTTGCACTGAATATGAAATTGGCAATGCCACGCAGGCTATTCTTGTCACTTAGCGTAAGAATCGTTGACTTTGGATAATCAAGATTGGATCTATATCAAACCAAACACGTGTACATGGGCACTATATTGGACCATTGAAAAGACTGAAGTGGTGTTTTGTTGAGGTTGTCGTGAAAGATTTAAATGACGCAAAGACTGAAGCAATAATAATAATAATAATAATAATAATAATAATAATAATAATAATAATAATAAAACTATGTAAAATACCATATTGACAAAACGGTGGAATCCCCATTATGTAGGCTATGTGGCGAGAAAGGTGAAAGCGTAAACCATATTGTCTGTGAGTGTAAAAAGCTGGCCCAAAGGGAATACAAACAGAGACATGACAACGTTGCAAAAGTAGTTCATTGGAAGTTGTGTGAGAAATATCATCTGGAAAAGAAGGATAAGTGGTACCAACACGCACCGGACAGTGTAAGTGAAAACGATGAGGTTAAACTACTGTGGGACGTGAACATACAGTGTGATCATGTCATTGAAGCCAGAAGACCGGACATTGTGGTTGTAAATAAACAGGAGAGAAAGTGCACTATTATTGATATTGCCGTACCAGCGGATAAAAGAATTGGTGAAAAGAAGAATGAGAAAGTTGAAAAGTATCAGGACCTTAAAAGAGAAATTGCTGGTGGAAGAACTGTGCAGGTGGTACCAATTGTTGTAGGATCATTGGGAAGTGTAACAAAAAACTTGGACAAGTGGCTGGGAAAGTTGAATGTCAAAATTAGTATTTCATTACTGCAGAAAACTACGTTACTGGGAACGGCGAGGATTTTGAGAAGGGTGTTGGAGCTCCAGAGAACTGAAGAAGAAAACTCTAAGGGACCTTTGGTCATGGGCTATGACCCGCTCCCTTGGGAAGCAAACCGGAAAAAAGATCATCCAGTTCACAAAGATGATAATAATAATAATAATAATAATAATAATAATAATAATAATAATAATAATAATAATAATAATTAGAATGATAATGATGATGATGATAATGATAATAGTAGGTGGGTTCGACAGAGGAGAATGAAGACCTAATTTCGAGTTAATTCTTCTATGTCTTTGCGCTGGGTGTCCTGTGCACCATACTACCGGCGTAAATGAAGATTTTTGGAAGACGTTCTGTAGATCTTGCTGAAATTATTCGATCAGCGCTCGGTGTGGATGTGCGTATCAACCGCTCGGAGAACAACCACCTGTTTTGTAGAATTAAATGCTACCAGCGTTAAGGTGATTCCTTAGTAATAGAAGTCGTCGTAAGATTT
>OX421455.1:9138667-9141167 GCA_949126865.1 Montipora capitata
CGCTTATTCAGGCAGGAGAAAGTGGCGGGTTCTTCGTGAAAAAGTGGCTTGTTCTCTAAGAATGTGGAAATTGTTTTCGGACTCTGGGCCCTTATGCTATATCGTTTGTTATCGATCTTCACGTGAGAGTGGACAAAAGACCGAATCAAGCCGATTTTGGGGATTAAATTGTCCTCGATCGCGGAATGATCATCGGCTGCAGAGGTACCGAGACTCCAGCCTAGTTGTCTTCTTTTAATGAAGGAAAGGAGCAAATTTCAAAACTAGCCCAGAGCGCCTCAAATCGCCAAGGACACAAGGTGAAGTAAGAGTAAGTTTATTTCATTTAGTTTCCTCGCTGGTTTTTTTCGGCAATTCATGTTTCCTATATAAACCCTACAAATTTTGACTGAGCATTCAATTTATGCGTTTGCGTCGCCTGTGATTGCACAAGGACGATTCCACAAGGGCAAGGTTGCGGACAAGCTAATGCCGCTGATCCTGCTCACTGCATCTTCCCAAAATCATCTCCAACCAACGAAAAAAATCACGTTACGTCATCGCCGCCATGACATAGGTTACACTAGCCCTTTTACCCATAGGTAAAAAGCGTTTGCCCACGGGCAGGGACGTTTTTGTGTGTAACCTCTTTCCCTAGACCAAAACTGCCCTAGGGTTATTTCCATGGATACATAAAAAAGAACAAAAGAACTTCCCATGAAATTTCCTGAACGCTAATCATAAAGCAGAACGTAGCTAAATGCAGTGCTCTGAGTTGACCTCTGATACGCTTGGCTAATTTCTCGCCTACTCTTAGCACGAGGTAACATGCGTCACTGTGATACTTTATTTATTTTCACTGATGAGTTTTCCCTTCACTGACAGACTGTCAGTTACAAAGTTGATTAAGTTACAATCTTTCTGTTTCTCTGTTTATAATTTGCAAGGTCAGTGAACTCATATCCAATTTTATTATATGACTAGCCCCGTGAGCGGGCAAGATGGAGCTATCTTGCCCGCTCACGGATTTCTCGCTTGGTCCCGCAAGATCAAAGATCATTTTTTGGTTTTTTTATCCCACGAGATTTTGAAATGACTGTCTACAACATCTTCAATAAGACAGATATATAATTTAGACTAGGTGCTAACCAATTTGTCTATCATGAAACTGGTAGAAGATGTACTAATGCCCTCATTAATATGCAACACGAAATTCGATCTAGGTAATCCATGCAACAAATTAAAGCAGTACGTCTATTTACCATAGACTTCTCCAAGGCGTTCGATAACGTTAATCATCATCTATTGGCACATATGGTTAACTGGTATATTAGTTTCCTGTTTGATAGGAAGCTAAGGCTGGTATACAACGGTACGGTGTGTGATTGGATGATGGTCCGTAAAGGAACAACGCAAGGCAGTGTGAGTGGACCTCATCTTTTCAATATTTTTTTTTGGGAGGATCTGAAAACCGACGGTAAACTAGACGATGTATCGATCGTTAAGTACGCGGGTGATTCCACCATACTGGTTACCTTCAACGAAAGTTTGAACAACTCTGAGAGAGCGCTTACACAGTTTATGGATTAGACCAAAATTAGCTAAAATTAATAGAATGAAATGTAATACGGCTAAATTAATGCAAGGAACTAGTTATTAGAAAGAAATTTAATAATTCACTATACCCGGAAATGTTAACATCAAGCAATATGATCACGTAACTTTACAAGGTGTCTGTTTCCAATCCCACTGTAAATTTTCCGAACATGTTAAGGCCAAATTATGCCAGGCTAACAAATGCCTGTTTGTAATAAGGTGATTAAGGAAAGAGGGTTATGGGCAGAAATATGTTGACCTTACTTTCAAACAATTGTGCTCTCTAAATTGACCTATGGACTCTCGATTTATGCTGCTAACAAGGCTGACCTTGTTGTTATGGAATACTTTCTAAAGAGATGTCATAAAAGACGCTACATCTCAGACAAATTAGGTATTTATGATCTCAGGGCAACAATCTGACGGAAAGCTCTAGAAAGGACGAACACCATCCGTTATATTCTATCTTACCGATTTTAAAGGCTTCGAAGAAAAACATTTCAGTTAGCTGTAGTTAAAACTGAGCGTTTCAAAAGCTTCAATTATAATTTATGTAAGAATATGATACTGTACTTTAACTGTAATTTTTAAATTACTTTATTTTTATGACTTTTGTAACTTTCAATATGTATTTTATCGACTGAATAAAGATTATTATTATTATGCAGTATAAACGTTCGTATGCTAGCTTAGCACATAGCTCAATAGGGCGCAATTGCGTAACCTAAAGGCTGTAAAAATAACCTGAATATATCTAAAAAGTTCGTATCTACATATATCGATGTATATATAAGCGAATTAAAAGGTTAACTTCGATTCTTAAAAAGGTAAAAATGTGAAATGAATCTCTTCAGACCTATTAAACCAATAATATTAAAGCATCTAAGACGATCCTAAATAATTGTTCTGTTGTCTCTGACCGGAG
>OX421455.1:9146167-9163667 GCA_949126865.1 Montipora capitata
AGATCTTCAAAGCAGGACAATGGACAGTCAGGTGGTCTATATGATACGCAGATAACAACTAATTTAAGTTTCTTGCTTTGCAATTTCAGCCAGAGTTGTTGAAAGTGGCATAAAGATACATGAGAAATATCTTTCAGAATGGTGACTTTGATATCTTCGCGAATAAAAGCACAAACTCCGCCACCACGCTTACGGGAGCGATCTTGTCTGAATAATTTGTAGCCATCGATGCTGACTTCGGCATTTGTTACTGTAGAGTTTAACCAAGTCTCTGAAATAGTGATGACATCCAATTTTTGACTAATGGCGAGTTCTCTAAGCTGGATTAAATGAGCAGTATTTCGTAAAGAACGAATATTGAGATGGATCATTTTAAGCTTCGAGGTGATTGTGTTGTGATCAGTTGTAGCGGCCCCAGGAGAGTTCAAACATGTAGATTTCAAAGTAGCTGGCTTCTTGACTTGAATATTTAATAAGTTTGTTCGATTTACTCCGTTTCTGAATGAAACCACTGGCTCTCGGCTTGTAGAAGGATTAATAGCTCTAATCGAATGATTTCTTAGGTGATTCCCTCCACGCTGTCCTCGTGTCGGCTTTAATATCTTACAGTAGAAAAAGTTATCCCAGAGTTGACCAGAGAGACGTTGACCAGCCAAAGGAATCTTCATAAAATGTCGGATTGAGAGCAAAGTGTTCCTTGAGTATTGCAAAATATTGCCTTTCATCGTGTTAGGAGTAGATTAATGAAGGAAAACAGTAAAAATAGTCGTATAAAATGGTAAAAATAGTGATATTCTTGTGCTCTAAAAATTAAGCGGCCTACACGGGCGCTGAGGCTAGAGGCTCTTCTTTCCAATGATCTTAACTATTCCATCATCCGTTAGGCCCCATTCCCCCTCATCTGGGGGAGGGACACACCCATGTATTGCTCTCTTGACTTCCTGTAGCCATATCGCTGATTTGTCACCAGTCCCCTCTGTCTCCCACAACTCTTTCCAGTATCCACTTGCCTCGTCAATGTTTTCAAACCTTTGTTTGTTTTTCTCACTTGTGTCGGTGCGAGTTTTATATTTTGGTCGTTCACTTGTTTGATTACCAATGTTCTTTGACATGCAATTAAAACCATCATACACTCTTCCGGGGTCCTCTTGGAATTGCCGGTTCAGCACCCTCGATTCCTCCATAACCTTTTTCTTACAAAAACCTCTCTTCAACTTACGCAATAGCATCTTGTTTTTATCCATGTAACTTACGAGCTCAGGCACCGAGATTTTCCTACATTCCTTTTCCAAAAAGGCCCTGTTCTTACGACCTCTTTTTGTGAGCTTTCGACTTTCTTTTATTCTCTCCAATATTATTATTATTATTATTATTATTATTATTATTATTATTATTATTATTATTATTATTATTATTCGATTCTCTCCAGTTGTCGGGTGTTCTACTGGGTAATGTTTATTGTGTCTCAGCAACTCCCCGTAGCTTAGAGACACAACACTTTCCGCAACAGGTTTGCAGTTCCAAGGATGGCCGATAAATAAATTGTACACTTCCAAGGAAATCAGGTACATCTAGCTTGCCAAACCAGGTCTTTGCACCGTTTGATATGCTTCCAAGCGTACTTTTCAACCTTCTACTCTTCAGTTCTGGTGATGTTCTGGTCCGCTGGCACCGCTATGTTAATAAGTGTCCATTTCTCTGTGTCTTTATGCACTAGAGTAATATCTGGCCCATTATGTTTCAGCACTTTGTCTGTGTAGATAGTCATGTCCCAGGTAATCCTCACTTTTCCATTTTCCGCGGTTGGCAAGGGTTGATGGTCATACCACTTGTCTTTACACTCTATCCCATACTTCCTGCACATTTCCCAGTGTACCCGCAGGGCCACCTTGTCGTGGCGCTTCCTATATATATACTCTCTCTGAGCAAGCTTCGTGCATCCACTGACAATGTGTCTTACTGTTTCAGTGGCATCTCCACACAATATACACAGTGGTGTCTGTGAGGTCTTATCTATGCTGTACTTGATCGAGTTTGTTCGTAAAGCTTGTTCCTGAGCAGCAAGAATCAAACCTTCTGTCTCCTTTTTTGAGAATCCATTCCTGAGCCATCTCCAAGACTCCTATCCAGCTTCATCTGATATTTGTTGGACAAACGCACCATGTAGGGCTTTCTCGTCTTTCTTCCTCCTCTCATAGTCCTGCAGACTCTCTTTTTCAACAATCACTTTCTCCTTCAACGGAGCTTGACGCATCCACTCTGTGCTCTCTCTTAGGTAGCCATGAAGGGATTTGCTCTTCCTTCTTACACAATCCTCGATGCCGATCATTCTTCTTTCCCCTTCCTCTCTCGGCAGGTACAGCCTCGCAACACTACTCCTGGTGTGCAGAAAGCCATTCATTCCCAAGATCTTCCTAGTTCTTCTATCCATGTTGGCTACCTCCTCCATTTTCTAGTCCAAAATCCCTGCACTGTAGCGTACCACACCTACAGCCCAGGTATTGATGCCATCGATCAAATTTCCTCCATTGAGTTTTGATCTGCACAACGTCTTGACTCTTCTGATATACTCCGATGTTATCTTGCCTTTCATCTTGGTGTAGAGAGTGTGGTCCAACTCTAAGATGCCAAGGTATTTGTAGCCTTCCCCCTATATTTCCCCGATATGCTGGTCGTCGGGTAGTTCTATTCCGCAACTGCCAACTTGTCTTCCCCTTCTCATTTCCAGGACAGCACTGTGACACTTGTCTAACCCAAACGACATCTTAATGTCTTGCAAGAAGATCCTTACTACCTGAACAAGCGAGTCTAGTTGATCTTTTCTAGCTCCGTACAGCTTCAGATCATCCATGAATAGTAGGGGGTTAATGGGCTTCCCGTCCCTTGCCAGTTTTTATCCATCTCTCACTTTTTCGTAGTGCTAGGGTCAAGGGTAACATGATCACTATAAACAGTAGTGGCTTGTTTGTTATTTATTTGTTTAAGCAGGTTGAAGTTTTGGCAGCTATTCAGCTGATGTGGACCTGCTATACCCACCCACCCATATACACAAAGAGGACAACCACAACACCGGGAACTTCATCCCCTACTCTTCTCGAATAGCGTGTGGGTTCTTTAACGTCCCACAGGGAACTAATGAACATGGAAGTTATTTGTGAGACGGGACCTCCGGCTTATCGTCCTTATCCGAGAGGCAGCACTTTCTCCTCAGTTATTTAAAGACCCTGAGTGTTGGTCCGGCCGGAGTCGAACTCACGACCTTCCGCATGGCAGCCCGGTGCTCAACCAATCGAGCCACCGGTGCGCGGTGACAAGGAGTCACCTTGAAAAATTCCTCTCCTAATATTCACCTGCCCGAGAGCCATTCCTCCTGATGTCAATACTGTCTTCCAGTTCACCATCCTGTTGCTTATTATAGAGATCATATTCTTGGCAGCCCCAACCATCTCCAGGCATTTCAGGATCCATGAATGCGGCACCCTATCATATGCCTTCTTATTATTTACAACTATGACAGAAATGTTCTGCTGGAGGTTCTGGTACAAGCAGCAACAAGCCGCCTGAGCATTCCAGAACTCTCTTTATGATCCTTGCTGCTCCTAAAAGAACGGTCTTCTGCATCGTGTGGGCCTTAAGCCCAACGTGGATATCTGCCAAATATTTTTTCGGCTTGGCTGTGAACCTCCCCAATGCCCCTATGGCAATCGGGGTGATTACAACTTTCTTCAAGTGCCAGAGGGTTTTGATCTCAATTGCTAAGTCCCGGTATTTGTCGACTTTTTCGTTCTCCTTCAGAGCGATTCTGCAATCACCCGGGCACGCTACGTCAATAATATGGCATATCTTGTTGGTCTTCTCAACAACTACAATGTCGGGTTTGTTGAGTGGCATCTTCTTGTCAGTCTGGATAGTGAAATCTCACAGAATCTATATATTCGTGTTTTCCACCACTCGTTCTGGGGAGTGTTCATACCGCTTATCTTCACAGTCAACTCCACAGTGTTTACAAAGGTGGTCACGTTGTCATGACGGCGATTGTATTCCTTCTAGCTTCGGACATTCACTTAGCATGTGATTTACGGTCTCATCATTTTTCTTGCATAATCTGCATAAAGGATCCTTCTGGGTCTTTCCTATCTTTGCCTTGATGGCATTTGTTCGGAGTGACTGTGCAGCCATAATAAGTCCCGTCAGGTGACACTTCTCCAGCCAACTCTTGTCACTTGTAACTGGAGAGCCCAATTACGGCTTGATCTACAGAGTCCTCCACCGAGGTTAGCCCTCGTCCACCGTTCTTTCAAGGTCCACCGTTCTTTCAAGGTATATATATATATATATATATATATATATATATATATATATATATATATATATATATATATATATATATATATATATATATATATATATATAGTCTTGCCACATTATTATCTCGGGAGTGAAGAGCACCATACATGTTTAGATGCTTCCTGGTTCTTCTATCTAGCTCTCTTACCTCGTCTCTGGTCCAGTTGATGAAACTCGCTGAATAACGTAACACAGAGACGGCCCATGTATTGGTACCACAGATTATATTCCCTCAGTCGATCTTAGATTACAGAAGCTTCCTTACGCGTCGAAAATATTCCTTGGTTAATTTCTTCTTTATCTCTTCACACTGTACAACATCCGATTTTAGTACACCGAGATACTTGTAGCTTTCTCCTTTTTCTAGACTCTTAATTTCTCTGCCATCTGGCAGATTGATTCCATCTGTAGTTACAACTTTCCCTTTTCTGACCACCAGCTTGGCGCATTTCGTGACGCCAAAATCCATCCCAATATCCGCACTAAAAATATGTACAGTGTGAACCAAGGAATAGCTCCTTTTCTGAACTGGCATATAATTTCAGGTCATCCATGTATAGGAGGGGTTTTACATTTACACCGTTCAGATTGTACCCGTACTTGGCTTTCTCTAATAGTCGTGTCCCTCCTTGAAAGATGCCCCTGTTGATGTCTACTTCCCCTATTTGAGTTGACCCAAAGTACAAGTTTTGCAAGCTTCCATGCTATTAGAGAGCAGTCTGTTTATATTTGGTGCATTGCCAAACAGATCTAGGCATTCCTTTATCTAAGAGTGATGATGATGATGATATTATTATTATTATTATTATTATTATTATTATTATTATTATTATTATTATTATTATTATTATTCGTATTAAAAGAGATTTCTTAAAAGATAAAACAGTAAAAGCGAACGATAAAAACAGACGTTTCGGAGTAGTCATGACTCCATTATCAAGGTAAAAGTTTAAAACATGCAAATAACAGTATTTAAGCGATGTGGCGCGAAAATTAACATAATAGGTGCGAAGATTACACAAATACTTTCGCACGAATAGAGTCCGATTGCACGTTCAGGTTTGGCTTTAAAGTTCTTATATAAAGCATTTCATACAATAAGCAGTCAAATTTGTTCCTGCACTTCTTAAGAACTTCGAAGCATTTCAGTAGGTCCTGAGGGATCCTCCCGTGTACGTTCTTGCAATGTTTGGCAATGGCCGAGGACTGTTGTTTATGTCCTTTTACACGATTGTGTAAATGTCCGCGTGTGTATCCTATATAACCTGCATCGCACAGGTCACATTGGTATTTATAAACAACACACTGTTCATTTACGATCGATGGCTTTGCTTCTTTCACATTCAGTTCTTGATCAATTTTTCGGCTGACAAATACGGGCTGGATGTTGGTGTTCACTTTCAGGCTCAGATCCCTGAGTTGTCCTTTCACAAAATTTGCTGAGGTTTGGTCTTTAAATGGTAGAACCACTCGAATTGTGTCCGTCTCTTTAGTTGGTAATAATGGTCGCTGCTGGTCGCAAACCTTTAAGTCTACCAAATTTTTGATGGCAGAGTCGATGAGGTGCTTGGGGTACTTTAAACGCGAGAATACTGTCTTCAATCGGTCACATTCGTCTGAGAAGTGTGACCAAGAAGAAGATAAACTATGTGCTCGACCCAGCATAGTTCGGAGTAAACCCTGTTTGTACCGATTGTCAACGTGACTTTGGTAATGTAAGAGGAGACTTGAATTCGTGGGTTTTACGTACACCTTTGTCTCTATTTGGGGCGATCGGTTCAGTAACTGGATGCCCAAATAAGGGAGCATGCCATTGCATTCGGTTTCCATTGTAAATTTTACGGAAGAATGTGCCTTGTTAAGCATGTTCAGGAAGTTGGATGCTGTTGCGATATTTGGCATGATAGTAAGTGTATCATCAACGTACCTTCGATAGAAAGAAGGGAGTTTACCCTCTCGCTCGAGGTTTTCCTCAATTGAAGACATGAACACATTAGCTAGCAGGGGACCAAGGGGGGAACCCATGGCCACACCATCCGTCTGTTCGTAAAGTGCTCCATTATACTGGAAAAGTTGTCCTTTTGTAGCTACACTGAGAAGGTCAACAAGGTCCGTTTTGGTCAGGTTCAGGTCATAGGTTGAATTAAACCAGTCGTTGTCAAAAGCTCTGTTCGCGAGTATCTCAATTGTTTCATCCAAGGGTACGTTGGTAAAGAGGGAGGACACGTCGTAAGAAACCAGAATGTCACCGTTTGATATTTCTAATTCGCGAATTTCGTCGGCAAATTCAAAAATGTCAGTTACTGTGTAGCGATTCAGAGAGAGAGGCTTAAGTTTAGTGTCGAGCCATTTCGCCAGTGCATAGTTGTAAGTTTGCGTTGCTGGCTCGACACTAAACTTAAGCCTCTCTCTCTGAATCGCTACACAGTAACTGACATTTTTGAATTTGCCGACGAAATTCGCGAATTAGAAATATCAAACGGTGACATTCTGGTTTCTTACGACGTGTCCTCCCTCTTTACCAACGTACCCTTGGATGAAACAATTGAGATACTCGCGAACAGAGCTTTTGACAACGACTGGTTTAATTCAACCTATGACCTGAACCTGACCAAAACGGACCTTGTTGACCTTCTCAGTGTAGCTACAAAAGGACAACTTTTCCAGTATAATGGAGCACTTTACGAACAGACGGATGGTGTGGCCATGGGTTCCCCCCTTGGTCCCCTGCTAGCTAATGTGTTCATGTCTTCAATTGAGGAAAACCTCGAGCGAGAGGGTAAACTCCCTTCTTTCTATCGAAGGTACGTTGATGATACACTTACTATCATGCCAAATATCGCAACAGCATCCAACTTCCTGAACATGCTTAACAAGGCACATTCTTCCGTAAAATTTACAATGGAAACCGAATGCAATGGCATGCTCCCTTATTTGGGCATCCAGTTACTGAACCGATCGCCCCAAATAGAGACAAAGGTGTACGTAAAACCCACGAATTCAAGTCTCCTCTTACATTACCAAAGTCACGTTGACAATCGGTACAAACAGGGTTTACTCCGAACTATGCTGGGTCGAGCACATAGTTTATCTTCTTCTTGGTCACACTTCTCAGACGAATGTGACCGATTGAAGACAGTATTCTCGCGTTTAAAGTACCCCAAACACCTCATCGACTCTGCCATCAAAAATTTCGTTGACTCAAAGGTTTGCGACCAGCAGCGACCATTATTACCAACTAAAGAGACGGACACAATTCGAGTGGTTCTACCATTTAAAGACCAAACCTCAGCAAATTTTGTGAAAGGACAACTCAGGGATCTGAGCCTGAAAGTGAACACCAACATCCAGCCCGTATTTGTCAGCCGAAAAATTGATCAAGAACTGAATGTGAAAGAAGCAAAGCTATCGATCGTAAATGAACAGTGTGTTGTTTATAAATACCAATGTGACCTGTGCGATGCAGGTTATATAGGATACACACGCGGACATTTACACAATCGTGTAAAAGGACATAAACAACAGTCCTCGGCCATTGCCAAACATTGCAAGAACGTACACGGGAGGATCCCTCAGGACCTACTGAAATGCTTCGAAGTTCTTAAGAAGTGCAGGAACAAATTTGACTGCTTATTGTATGAAATGCTTTATATAAGAACTTTAAAGCCAAACCTGAACGTGCAATCGGACTCTATTCGTGCGAAAGTATTTGTGTAATCTTCGCACCTATTATGTTAATTTTCGCGCCACATCGCTTAAATACTGTTATTTGCATGTTTTAAACTTTTACCTTGATAATGGAGTCATGACTACTCCGAAACGTCGGTTTTTATCGTTCGCTTTTACTGTTTTATTATTATTATTATTATTATTATTATTATTATTATTAGTTTAATTATCACTTGTAATCCTTGGCTTGCTTGTTTAGTCTCTGAAGCACCGAGTCCAACCCATGGGCCTTAGGTACCAAAGAGTTCACTTGATTGACAGGACCTTTCTCAAGATGCGAGCTGACCCCAAAATAGTAATTTTTTGGAGCTTATCAATGCTGACTGTGCCTGAAATTTTGTCAACGTTCTTTTCCAGTCTCTTCTTAATGACCCCAAGTGCACCAACGACAACTGGTGTCGTCTCTGTTCCCATTGTACCTTCCTGGTGATCTCAATCTCCAAGTCTTTATACTTAGAGAGTTTCTCGACTACTTTAACGGATGTATTTCTGTCTGATGGGACTGCCATATCTATAATCTGACATTTCTGATTCGTGTGATCTCTGATTACGATGAATTGGCATATTCCACAGAATCGTTGATTGTTCTTTAGTATTGTTATTGTTATTGTTATTGTTATTTTCATCTTTGTGAACTTGATGATCTTTTTCCGGTTAGCTTCCTAAGGGAGCGAGTCATAGCCCGTGACCAAAGGTGCCTTAGAGTTTTCTCCTTACTTTACAACCCTAATACGTTTCTCAAAATCCTTGCTGTTCCTAGTAACGTAGTTTTCTGGAGTAATGAAATACCATTTTTGACATCCAACTTTCCCAGCCACTTGTCCAAGTTTTTTGTTACACTTCCCAATGATCCTACAACAATTGGTACCACCTGCACAGTTCTCAAGTTCCCCATTCTTGCAATTTCTCTTTTAATTAATCAACTGAAGATGACAGAAGTTTCCGTCGAAACATGTCTTGTAATCTCAAAAGTTTTGTCGTTTTCTTTAAATTTCTGACTTGCCTGCTGATATCAAGATCTTTTAAGGTCCTGATAATTTTCAACTTTCATATTCTCCTTCTCACCAATTCTTTTATCCGCTGGTACGGCAATATCATTCACTAATAGTGCACTTTCTCTCCAGTTTATTTACAACTACAATGTCCAGTCTTTTGGCTTCAATGACATGATCACACTGTATGTTCACGTCCCAAAATAGTTTAACATTATCGTTTTCACCTTACACTGTCAGGTGCGTGTTCGTACCACTTACCTCTTTTTTCCTGATGATATTTCTCACACACCTTCCAATGAGCTGCTTTTGCAACATTGTCGTGTCTCTGCTTACATTCCCTTTGGGTCAGCTTTAATTTTTACCCTCACAGACAATATGGTTTACACTCTCACCTTTCTCGCCACATAGCCTACATAATGGAGATTCCACCCTTATGGTATTTTCCAGAGTTATTCCTAAGACCTTGTTCTTGGCCTGCATATAGAAGGGTTTTCGTTTGGATCTTCAAGTCTGCTTTGCGGAACCAGCTCCACGATTCTTTTGCATGCGTCGTTTCTGATATTTCTCTTACAAATTGACCATGCAGCCTTATTTTCCTTCCAACTATTGAGTTTCTCGTTGCTCCAAGATGTCTTGAATTCATCTTTGCTCACTGTTTCCTCACTCCTGATTACACTAGTAGCCCTTACCCCTTGCAGCAGGACTTCCAGAGAATTCTTCACATTATTATCATTATTATTATTATTATTATTATTATTATTATTATTATTATTATTATCATTATCATTATCATTATCATTATCCTTATCCTTATCATTATCATTATCATTATCATTATCATTATCATTATCATTGTCATTGTCATTGTCATTGTCATTGTCATTGTCATTGTCATTGTCATTGTCATTGTCATTGTCATTGTCATTGTCATTGTCATTACCATTATCATTATCATTATCATTATCATCAATAAATTAATAAATCCTTTATTCACCAACCTGTTCGGTCAAGGTGGCCAGATATTGGCCTCGTTTTTTTTTTTGCGTGTTTAAATGGACTTCGACTTCGTCTGGGTACATAAACAAGCAAAACAAGAACTTGGCCAATATCTAGCCATCTTGACCTCACGCTTGATCATTAACCCATGTATATTTTACACCCTGATGGGAGTCCTTTACTGTGTAACCGCATCTCCAAGGGTAGCATGAAACCTGAGCTGAAGCAAACCCACGTGGCCCAAGGATGCGCAGTGCAATACTAAAGAATCACCTTAAAATACGCAATAATTATAAATCTTTTTTTTCTAACCCTACCCTAAAATGATGCTTACAAGCATCATTCTTGTTAACAAACGGTAAACGGCTCAGCGTGCACTGTTGAGTTATGGTGCACGCGGGAGGTCGTCAAGAAGCTAGAGTCGCTCTCGGCTATCGCCTCGAGCGACTCTTATCTTTTTACCTGATGTGATTTTTCCCTGGTTCCATCCAAAAGAACGAATAATTTATACACCTGATGGCTTTTTTTTCCTGGAACCATTCCGAAGAACGAATGATTATACTCCTGCAGTACACCGTGTATCAGAAGCAGCACAATGTCACTTGGGCGTCCATGTTTTTCTGGGCCATTGCCCCTTCTTTGGCTTCCTGCTCCCCATTTCGTAGTAGTCTTTTATTGCATCAGGCATTTTCTTTGTCATACTGGTGCACAGATCGACTCCTTCTCATATCTCGATCGGGCCCAGGCCATGTGTGCAGTTTCGGTCGTATTTGAATTCTTTTGTCGTAAGCACGGCTGACGTTTGCTGGCGGCTTTGCAAATGTTTGAAGAGAAGAGAAATTTTTGCCAGCTTTTTCTTCCATGTAAGTAAACAGATTTTTTTTTTCTTTATTTTTACCTATAATTTTGCTTCAGTAATCATATTATACATCTGGTAAGCAGGCGCGTAGCGTGGTCATTTTTTCAAGTACGCACAAGTACATATGATCTAGAAACCTAAGTAAACTAAGCGAAAAATACTGAGTTCTTTATTTCTTTTTCGAAATAGTTGTGTGAATGCAAGCAGAGAACAAAGCGTCTTGCCCTTATTTTGAGCAAGCTTGGCGCAAACAAAACGTTGTTTTGGTTGTGCTAGCGTGACTGGAATTGCCAACAACGTTCTTGGAACGTCGCTCCTTTGTCAAGAACGTTCTTGGAACGTCGCTCCTTTGCAACTTCGCCTTTTTGTTGCACGCTGACCAAACAACACTGCTTTGTTTACTGCTAAAAAAGCGCAATGCAAAACTAAGTGAGAACATGGTATAGCTTTTGTTTTAGTTTTTAGAATTCAATCAAAATGGTGTTTTCATAGGGAAATCTTGGTTGCGTACAAGTAAAAGTAAAAAATAGAAACAATTAGTTTAAAATTTCAAAATTTTCTGGTCACCTTAAGTACGCACGTGCGTATTTGCGTATAGGACGCTACGCGCCTGGTAAGTGTGGTTTTGGTAAATGTTATTTCCATTTTTGCTTGATTGGCTCGGCAGATTCGGTCGCGTCAGTCTGCCTATGGTTTTGGTGCTGTTTTTTCTCCTTGGTTTCCGCTTGCTCTTTTCTTTTTCCTTTCTTGACTCGGCACAAGGGGATTGGGTAGAGGTCCAGCGCTGGACTAGAAACCCCCTTGCTCGGTTGCACTCTACCCCTGAAGATTCGCAGCCATTTCCGAGCCAAATGGTGTCCCAGTCAGCTTTTCTTTACCTTCGGGTTGTTTGCATTTCCCTCATGTAATGCACCTGTGTTTCATTTTGCATGAAATTTATCTGGGTTTTGGAGCTGCCCTTTCCCGTGTTTTTTTAAGAACGAATGTTTCATGTAGGGATTTTTTCTTATTTATTATTCTAATTTTTTAAGATCGAACAATTTTCATGTTCAAATATTTGTTTATCCCTCTTGCATTGCTTGATTTAGTTTCTTGTACATGTACTATCTGGCTGTTTCTGAAATTAAAGTTTAAGTTTCACACAGAGTTTGTTTTGTTTTGCTAAATCCACTGTGAGGTTGAGAGTTTGCTTTGTGAATTTCTCTCCCTCATTTTACAGACTAATTTTTGGCTATGATTTTCCCCCAATTCACCATCCACACACACAATATTCCCCCCACTTACCCGCTTTACTAGAGATTGTTATTTCAGTTAGTGGAGAGGAACCCCTTCCTGTAGGGGGATTCTTGCTGCAACACCATAATCATGCCACAAAGGTTGCTAGTCTACTGCTGTTTTTGTTTTGCTTTTTTTTTACTTTATACAACTGTCTCTTAGAGACAACTAAAAAATTCACGTGACTCCAACGGGATTCGAACCCATACCCTCCACGATGCAGGTGCAATTCCCTACCAACTGGGCTATGAAGCCACTCATTTAGGAGCAGGTCAATTTGTTGGGTGCATGTCTTCCCGTGAAAGAAGTGATGTATGGAACAAATGTTTAATAGATAAATTATTTGACTCACTATTTAACAGTTGGCTTCAGCCTCACAGCTAGTAAGAGTTAAAACTCGAGCGGCATTATTCTAAAGCTTCGGTAATTTGCCAAATAACGTTTTACCTCAATTACCCCAGACAAGATTGCAATAATCAAAGTGAGGTTGAACTTACGCATTGTGTATGTAATGAAGAGATGGTAGAGACTAACGGTCTCATCCTTTTTATTTCGCCCATCCCGAGAGCGACCTCTTAGATTCTTTGCCACCTTAGATGTTCATCAATGACTATCCCAAGCGATTTGACATGCTGAAGAGAGTTCCTCAATAGCAACGCTCAAGTGGGTTTAATAAGGTACTCAACTTTTCCTGCAGCCAATTGGTATCATTTTGGTTTTAGCACTATTCGAAGTTAGTTTAATTTAATATGTAAATTTAGGCCTGCTTCAAACGCCAGCTTCTACCGTGTCAAACTTAAATGAGTTTGACCTAGGAGTGGTACAACAATAACATGGGAGTGGTTTCAAACATCGAATTAAATTCGTTCGCGACAAATTCAAAATAAATAAAACAACAAAACACACCTTCCATCCAGCGGTCAGCTACAGCATGCGCAGAAAAATCAGTAGCGCGAAGCCAAGCCCCGCGCCGCTATTTTACGTAAATTTAATCATTACACAAGCAGCTGACCTTTCGATGGACAAGAGATGTAGTTTGAGGCCAAAGTAAGACTAGACACTACATGCCATTAAGAGGAAATTCCTGAACATGGCGGGCAGGCAATGGTCTACACATCAAAACTGAAAACAGAGCTCTTTTGAACTCTGGCATTCTAAAGGCATAAAATATGGGATTGACGAGTGAGTTTCCGTAAAGTAAACAAAGAGCAACCAAAGTTAAACGTATAATTGTTCGATGGGAAATTTCGTCGTAGAGAACCGAGTCCACACTGCCGGCAACAAACCACAAAACGATATGTGGTAAGGACAGCATCGAAGACACACTTGCCACAATGAACAATGTCTTTGTCAGTTTTCTTTCTTTAATGATTCCACCATGGCGCCGAGGAAGTGTTGCGCATTTCATTTTAATAGCGATGGACGCGTAGGAAACAAGGATAACGAGAAGACAGCAAGATAAAACTAAAGATCTGTGAATGTCATAAGGCAAGTAGACACCGTACCAGAATAGTAGGAAATCCACAGCCACCCATATCCCCGCTGTAAACCAAACGGCGAAAACAGCTGCTCCAAAGGTCCTCTTTTTCATGAGGCGATGCTTAAATGGACGAAACGTTGCGTGTAAACGCTCCAACGAAATAACAACAAGATTTACGACGGAGGAGTGCAAAAAGAACATTGCCAAACTATCAAATATACTAGTGGTCAAGTTCTCGACAGCAAACCAAAACTTCCATAAGAAGATGTCCCCCTCCAGACAAAGGAAACTCAGATTATGGACCAGAATGGGCGGCGAGAATAATCCAGCAAAGAGATCAGCAACTGTCAAGTTGATTACCAGGTACATGTGACACTTGCGAAGACTGCGATCTCTTAAGAAAACAATGATTGAAAGGCCATTCAATGTCACTATAGTAGCCAACACTGTGTATAGTACCAGCTGCCAGGTGATGCACTCTGATCGAGATACACTCAGCTCAAATAACGTGTCGTTTTGCTCACCAAAGAATGTCGAATTACCCGACGCAGCAGCCATCGATACCTGAAAAGAGAAATCGCTAGTAAGATATCATAGTCAGATGTATGAATTTTCCCACTGTGACACTATCATTCGTTTGCATAAAAGACTTTTAATTATGACTACAATGAGGTTATCGAGTTGACGTTGCGACTAGGGAAGGATTGAATAAAAAGGTGCAAAAGCTCAAGGCTAGCCACTGTGTCCGGGGAATCCTCTTCTAATGATTTTGAAATTGAAGTCACCAGAACTGGAAGCTAACCATCCGGTTATATCCTTCTATTTTCTTAACCTTGATTATATTTTGAGCGGTAAATGAAGGACAACCGCTGTAGTACAAGGAAACGGATTCTCGTGCAAGCCCCTTGGAATAAAATTCTACTAGCCGCATAAAACGCGCATTTTACATTTTCGCTGAATAATGTAAAATGAATAATGTAATCGTGTAATCGGCTCTGATCGATCTTTAAGTAGACAGTAAACCAACCGAATTACTGTCTTTTCTGCTCATCGCCTGGAGAAGAAAATACGCTAACATAAACAATAAATGGTTTTCACCTGACATCACAGAAGCCATGTTGGTGCACAGAATGAATGGAGAAAAAAGTTTTTCGGAATTTGACGCTATTATAATGCAAGACATAAGCCATAATTTGCCAACCTCGTACCCAGGGTCTTCTCGGCTTTCAACATGGCGGCGGGTCGAGACAGCAGATCACGTGATCAATTTGTTCCGTCGAGGATAGACAAATATGCAATGTTTCCAAAATGGCGGCAAGGAATAAGGTGAGAGAAATCTGGGTTCGACAACTGCCAACAAAATAATACAAACAAAATGGCGTGCCAGGGGAAGCTATAGGAACTGCACCGACCAGTGGTATGGGTGAAAACATTGGTTTGGTGTTGAGGCTCTCATTCTCGCCAGCGCAAATTTGTAATATCTGTACAACTAAATGACTGGGACAAGGCCGGAGCCATTCCTGTATTTAGCCGCTCCTGGGGAAAACTAAAGCCGTAAAATTTGTTGTAAGAGACCTAGAATACGGATGGATGAATGCACGAGTAACGGGAATGCGGTAGATGACAGAGAAATCTTGTTTTCTTTACTCTCGTTGATGTAAGACGCAGCAATATAAAAATGCACGCGCGCTATCAATCAAGCGGGTTACAACACAGTGGGAAATTGAATCTTAAGGCTACAACCTCCAGATGCAAGGCTGAAAAGCCCCTAATTTTTTTTTTTTTTTTTTTTTTATCGGCGTACCTCAGACAGATTCGATGTGATCTGAAAATCGTAACTTAGAACAGGCGCTTGCCAAACATGACTGCAGGACAGCTGCGCGCAGGCAAGATGAAAGGACCTACTGGCGCAGAATTCTTGCTTCCGTCGTTTTAAAAATTACGGCTTTTCTAGAAAATTTATCTTACCTTATCTTTGGAATGCATTACCTTCAACAATTCGCAATATAAAGACATTGGACACTTTTAAGACTGCTGTTAAAACTCATTTTTTTTAATTTAGCTTTTAAATAGGTTTTTCTACTCATGTCTCATTTTTAATTTAGCTTTTAAATAGGTGTATGGTTGTAGTTTTTAATAGTTTCTTATGTTTTTAGTTCACGTGACGGTTTGACATAATTTTATTTTAAAATATTGTGAAGCGCAACTGAATATATTCATATAGAGGTCTGCGCTATATAAATGTAATTATTATTATTATTATTATATTACCAAGCAACTGAGCTAAGACAATTTCTTGCACTTCGTCTTTGTTTTTTTTGTTTGTTTTTTTTCGACTGTTAGACGATAACAGACAAAATAGGCCATGGATTCTTGATAACCGATGACAGAAACAAGTCTTAGAGGCCTGTTAATTAACTTAAGCATTATACTCCATGGAAGCGTTTAAAAATCACAGGGTTTTTTTTCTTTTTCGAATTTCCGGCCTCTTGCACTAACTCCGACAGTAACATAAATTCTCTCTCACCAAGAACAATACGACACTGGAACTGACAGTGGTGCTATCGCAAAATTGAGAAGTCTTGAAGACTCAGCTAACTATGACCTCACCCGATCACATTGGTTTCAGTTTTTAACTCATCTACAAATGCAGCACAGCGTATTTTATTGCATTTTAAACATTATCATCTGCTTTGCTTAGTCCAATTGTACTGATCCAGTGGAAGCTTTTAAGAGTAGTTTAATGTAAATATTAGCCTTAACACAGGCTCTCCATGTGGTTAATCGGTCACAAGCTGGGGCGATTAGAGCCTGAGCTAGCTAGCGGTTGACCGAACGCCATTTGAGCAACAATCAACGACGTACGGAGAGCCTGTGTGCAGGCTATGTAAATATCGCCTACGGTCATACAACATAGAAAAAAAACACATTTCTCAAACTTTTTTCACAATAAAGGTCTTCGGTAACTGATTACAAGAATGTAACGTTCGGTTCATTACGGTAAATATTTTTTCCTTCGGAGCGACTTTTCTGCTCTGAGTGCTC
Organism: Montipora capitata; assembly: GCA_949126865.1. Taxonomy (NCBI): domain Eukaryota; kingdom Metazoa; phylum Cnidaria; class Anthozoa; order Scleractinia; family Acroporidae; genus Montipora; species Montipora capitata. Next base: position 9,162,894 of record OX421455.1, read on the forward strand.
ATTGAGCAGATAAACTACCCGAAACGTACTGCTTTTTTCGGCTCATCGTCTGAGAAAGAAAATACCTTAAGGTGATTCTTCAGAAAAAAAAGTTGTCGAACGATTTTCTTGAAACTTTCCCTGAATATTCCCTACCAATGCCTGTTTTGAGAACTGCAATAAAAAAGACATGTCACGGTGCTTGCTTAAGAGATATAATGGGCCAATCGTACCCCACTGATACTAAACACGAGCATTTGTTAACACTTGAAAAGATACCTGATAGTTAGAAAGTCTAGAGCCGATATGGAACACTGTCCTATATGTAGTCTATGAAAAAATCACTCAACTTAAAACGACGTCAACTCAAAACCTTTCTCGAGTCGTTGTTTTCAAGATCATCATTTACATTTTAGGTCAGAAACTTAAGGCTCTTAATCTTAATCCACATCTTACTAATTGGTATCTTAGTTTTTTGAAAAACAGGAAGCAGCGTCTCGTTTTTAAAGGTGGAAAGACTTTGGGGGAGGGATTTGTCCGAGATTCCTTAAAAGGGAAAGTGTCTCAACCCTTTTGGCGCTTATTGTAGGTGCATGAATTGTGCCACTGTGACACTATCATTCGTTTTCATAATACTTTAATTATGACCGAATTGAAGACCCGACTAGCTGAACAAGAAGCTACTACAGCTCGCGGCTAGCCATTTTGTCTGGGGAATTATCTTTTGAGTGAAATTTGATATGGAAGTCAGCTGAACTGGAAGCTGAATATCTTGCTATTTTCTTAACATTGATT
>OX421455.1:9171167-9183667 GCA_949126865.1 Montipora capitata
CTAGAGATTATTATTTCAGTTAGTGGAGAGGAACCACTTCCTGTAGGGGGATTCTTGCTGCAACACCATAATCATGCCACAAAGGTTGCTAGTCTACTACTGTTTTTGTTTTGTTTGTTTTTTTCTTTATATAATTACCCGCTTTACTAGAGATTATTATTTCAGTTAGTGGAGAGAAACCCCTTTTTGTAGGGGGATTCTTGCTGAAGTACCATAACCACGCCACAAAGGTTGCTAGTCTACTGCTGTTTTTGTTTTGCTTTTTTTTTTTACTTTATACAACTGTCTCTTAGAGACACCTGAAAAATTCACGTGACTCCAACGGGATTCAAACCCATGCCCTCCACGATGCAGGTGCAATTCCCTACCAACTGGGCTATGAAGCCACTCATTTAGGAGCAGGTCAATTTGTTGGGTGCATGTCTTCCCGTGAAAGAGTGATGTATGGAACAAATGTTTAATAGATAAATTATTTGACTCGCTATTTAACAGTTGGCTTCAGCATGACAGCTAGTAAGAGTTAAAACTCGAGCGGCATGATTCTAAAGCTTCGGTAATTTGCCAAATAACGTTTTACCACAATTTCCCCAGACAAGATTGCAATAATCAAAGTGAGGTTGAATTTACGCATTGTGTATGTAATGAAGAGATGCTAGAGACTAACGGTCTCATCCTTTTTATTTCGCCCATCCCGAGAGCGACCTCTTAGATTCTTTGCCACCAGTTAGATGTTCATCAATGACTATCCCAAGCGACTTGACATGCTGAAGAGAGTTCCTCAATAGCAACGCTCAAGTGGGTTTAATAAGGTACTCAACTTTTCCTGCAGCCAATTGGTATAATTTTGGTTTTAGCACTATTCGAAGTTAGTTTAATTTAATATGTAAATGAGGCCTGCTTCAAACGCCAGCTTCTACCGTGTCAAACTTGCTGAATGAGTTTGACGTGGGAGTGGTACAACAATAACATGGGAGTGGTTTCAAACATCGAATTAAATTCGTTCGCGCCAAATTCAAAATAAATAAAACAACAAAACACACCTTCCATCCAGCGGTCAGCTACGACATGCGCAGAAGAATCAGTAGCGCAAAATTTGAAACTGGCCTAAGGGGGCCAAGAGTGTGAGATACATTACCCCCAAGCCCCGCGCCGCCATCTTACGTAAATTTAATCATTACACAAGCAGCTGACCTTTCGATGGACAAGAGATGTAGTTTGAGGTCAAAGTAAGACTAGACACTACATGCCATTAAGAGGAAATTCCTGAACATGGCGGGCGGGCAATGGTCTACACATCAAAACTGAAAACAGAGCTCTTTTGAACTCTGGCATTCTAAAGGCATAAAATATGGGATTGACGAGTGAGTTTCCGTAAAATAAACAGACAGCAACCAAAGTTAAGCGTATAATTGTTCGATGGGAAATTTCGTAGTAGAGAACCGAGTCCACACTGCCGGCAACAAACCACAAAACGATATGTGGTAAGGACAGCATCGACGACACACTTGTCACAATGAACAATGTCTTTGTTAGTTTTCTTTCCTTAATGATTCCACCATGACGCCGAGGAAGTGTTCCGCACTTCATTTTAATAGCGATGGACGCGTAGGAAACAAGGATAATGAGAAGACAGCAAGATAAAACTAAATATCTGTGAATCGCATAAGGCAAGTAGACATCGTACCAGAATAATAGGAAATCCACAGCCACCCATATCCCCGCTGTAAACCAAACGGCGAAAACAGCTGCTCCAAAGGTCCTCTTTTTCATGAGGCGATGCGTAAATGGACGAAAAGTTGCGTGTAAACGCTCCAACGAAATAACAGCAAGACTTACGGCGGAGGAGTGCAAAAAGAACACTGCCAAACCATAAATTATACTAGTGGTCAAGTTCTCGACAGCAAACCAAAACTGCCATAAGAAGATGTCCCCCTCCAGACAAAGGAAACCCAGATTATGGACCAGAATGGGCGGCGAGAATAATCCAGCAAAGAGATCAGCAACTGTCAAGTTGATTACCAGGTACATGTGACGCTTGCGAAGACTGCGATCTCTTAAGAAAACAATGATTGAAAGGCCATTCAATGTCACTATAGTAGCCGACACTGTGTATAGTACCAGCTGCCAGGCGATGCACTCTGATCGAGATACACTCAGCTCAAATAACGTGACGTTTTGCTCACCAAAGAATGTCGAATTACCCGACTCAGCAGCCATCGATACCTGAAAAGCCGGAGAAATCGCTAGTAAGACATTATAGCCATGTGTATGAGTTTTCCCACTGTGACACTATCATTCGTTTGCATAAAAGACTTTAATTATGACTACAATGAGGTTTTCGAGTTGACGTTGCGACTAGGGAAGGATTGAATAAAAAGCTACAAAAGCTCGGGGATAGCCACTGTGTCCGGGGAATCCTATTCTAATGATTTTGAAATCGAAGTCAGCTAAACTGGAAGCTAACTATCCGGTTTTAGTATCACCCAACTAGTGGACTAATGCAAATCCTGCATTTTGATTGGCTACGCCACTAGAGGACTATTATGAATAGTCCTCGAGTAGCGAAAAGCGTGACGCTTTCTTTCGTTTTATTCCCAAATAAGTATTTCTTCAACTCGCATTTGCTAACTTTATTATTGCCTTTTCTGTCCGACTAGTTGGGTGATACTAAAACAATTAGACCCTTCGCCGTCAAGGGCCACGGGTCTAATTGTTAAATATCCTTCTATTTTCTTAAGCTTGATTATATATTGAGCGGCAAAGGAGATCCGCTGTAGTACAAGGAAACGGATTCCCGTGCAAGCCCCTTGGAATAAAATTCTACTGGCCGCATAAAACGTAGCCTGCAAACACAGACGTATTTGCGGCGGTCGTTTCTCTCCCCCGAAAACTACTTTTCGGGGGAGAGCCTGAAACGACCGCCGGAAATACGTCTGCGTTCGCATGCTACATAAAACGCACATTTTATATTTTCGCTGAGTGACGTAATCCCTTTTATCGGCTCTGAGCGCTCTTTGAGTATACAGTAAACTAACCGAAAAACTGCCGTCATTTCGGCTCATCACCTGGAGAAAAAAATACGCTAACATAAGCAATAGATGGTTTTCACTTGACGTCACAGCAGCCATGTTGGTGCACAGAACAATAGAGAAAAACGTCTTTCGGGAATTTAACGCTATTATAATGCAAAACATGAACCATAATTTGCCAACCCCGTTCCGAGGGTCTTCTCGGGTTTCAACATGGCGGCGAGTTGGGAGAAGACCCTGGCAAACAGCAGATCACGTGATCAAATTTGTCCATCGAGTTTGGACAAATATGAAAATTTTTCCAAAATGGCGGCAAGGAATAAGGTGAGAGAAATCTGGGTACGACAACTGCCAACAAAATAATACAAACAAAATGACGTACCAGGGGAAAACCGCTTGCAGCTAAATACAGGAACTGCACCGACCAGCGGTCTGGGTGAAAACATTGGTTTGGTGTTGGGGCTCCCATTCTCGCCGGCGCAAATTTGTAATATGTGTACAAGTAAATGACTGGGACAAGGTCGGAGCCATTCCTGTATTTAGCCGCTCCTGGGGAAAACTAAAGCCGTGAAATTTGTTGTAAGGAACCGAAAATACGGATGGATGAATGCACGAGCAACGGAAATGCAGTAGATGACAGAGAAATCTTGTTTTGCTTTTCATTTCATGTTGTTTTAAAGCAATGCAAGTTTATATGCGGCTATTATTTCTCGGGGCTGTGATTTTTAAACAGCTTGGAAACAGCCATCGCACACAGTTTCACCCGTAACATCACAAACATGTGATTCCCGTAAAATCCAGTGAGCTAAGGTTTAATGAAAGCCCTGGTTCTAGCTATTTAGTCACGGGGCTATGTTTACATTGCATGTCAGTTTTTTCAATCAATTCAACCTGATTCAACTGACAGTAAAATTATTTTCATACACTTGGATGATTATCTGATTTCTTATCGGTGTATATGAACCTTCTGACAGCGACTTTCCCCACTATACATTGACCCAAAGCTGTTTTCCTGAAAGCAAGTATTTTACTACATTTTGTTTTGAGAATCTGTTGTACTTCATTTTTACAGTGAAACTAGTATTTGAATGCTCTCTTGTCGTTTTATCTCTCGTCTCATAGATTGACTGCACGTATTATCATATCAGTGTAAAATCAGTATTAGAATTCTTTTCTGATTGCTAACAGGGAACCACAGCATGTTTTCAATCACGGTGCCCACATTCTTAGAATTAGTTATTGTAAAGATATTTTGTGGTAGGCTCACGTAATCAAGCCAAAGTACATTGCTGAGCATGCCCTTCCATGGCAATGATCTGCTTCTTGTGCTGTTCAAGCCATGAAAAGAATTTACCAGTGGAGACAATGTCATGTCTTTGGAATGCTGCTCATAAAATCTGTTGGGCATAATTCGAAAAGGGCGCAATTTGTGCAAGTCGTAAACATGAGCATCTCATCATTCCAGTAGCAGTTCTTGTAGAATGCGCCCAAGGTAAGGCATGGATCTTTGTTGTTTTATCAAACTGGCTTTTAATCTGGTGAATCCCAGCTGCAGGTGCTGTTTTGGAGGTAGTGACAATGACACAGTTTGCTTTTATATTTGCCCCCATTCTTTAAACTACATTTTTGTTTCGTATCTATTTTGACTTCAGGGTGAACTATTTACAGAGTGAGATAGAAAAGCCAATCAAAAACAGAGTACTTTTATTTTCGACATTAAACCAATCAGAGTTGACATCAGAGTTCTGTGTGCCAGGGTTGTGCCAGGGTCTCCTCCCGGCACGCCGCCATGTTGAAAGCCGAGAAGACCCTGAGAACGAAGTTGATAATTTGCTATTGTTTTGTGCAACAACATGGCCGTGTCATCACGTTTGAAAACCATCTCTGACAAAGTTGTTTTAAATAAATAGAGTCAAGTTCTACCTACGTTTATTACCGTTACCTTATTTGAATTTGGTGAAAACTAGGATTTGCGACAAACTTATGAAAATTAACTCCTTTCATTCTCACGCTCTTGACTTTGCCTATTTTCAGGCGCAAAAAAATTGCTTTGGCAATTAAGACTATAACCGCTGCACTAGTAGGTCCCGTTTGTATGGTCTCGGTTACCCGAGACAGCCCTCCTCCCCGAGACAACTAGGCATGACTATTCCGGGGGTAGAGGGTGGGGGTGGGGCAGGGGGTGAAGGGTAGGGGGTAAGGGGTGAGGGTTAGGGGGTACGGGGTGAAGGGTACAATAAATGAAACAATCCAAACCTTCACAAAAATGCTAACCTTAGGCCTAAACACTATGCTTTTAGATAATGTTTAGGCATAAGGTTAGCATTTTTGTAAAGGTTTGGGTTGTTTCAGCTAGTGTACCCTTCACCCCTACCCCTCACCCCCTCATTCCCTACCCCTCGTTCCCGGAATACTCATACCGAGACAACTTTGCCGAGAGTATATATGAACATTGCGTGACCGAGACAAAGCTGACCCTACTTAATTATGCGTACATTGAAAAACTGAAAATACGTATCATCATTTGCCCAGAAATCCAGAAATTGGACCGACACATCTGAAAGGAAACGTACGGTCTTGAAAAAGTTTCTCTGAATCGAAAGTTCTTTACCTGTATTCTCATACTTGACCACTCATTTGGACCAAATGTGTTATTTTCAAATTCCTGGGGAAACGTTTTCGTAATTTAGAGAAACTTTTTCTAGACCGTACTTTCCCTTTAACTGAGCAGTAATGTGGAGTTTGAATAAAAAGCTATTTTGAATCGAGAGTTTCAGTTGGCTATGGAGAGGATTTTGGTGGGGAAAAGCTGTTCAGCTGTCTCATGGGTCTCCGCTAAGCGAAAATATGCTTCGCTTCCGCGTGCATTCTCGTCCCTGGTAGTCCAGCCAAAATGTTTATATGGAAAAACGTTGTCTCGCTTGCCAGGGTTACTCTATCTGCCGAGGCGAGACAAGTTGTCTTACCCACCCGAGTTGTCCTCGCCACCTCTTGTAAACGGTTGCCAGATTTTTTTAAAGTGCTACTATGATCAAAAAATTCACTTCCCTTTTTCCTTTAGATTTTGAAAACGTGTTTGCTTGACACCTGGCAGGCAAAATTTTGAGCTTCGAAGTATAACCAAAGGCGGTTTGCTTTGAGTGCAAGTTTTGGATTTCACGGTCCGCCATTACTCACGTTCGAAAATGACCGATTGGACCTCAGAGGGTTGAATCGAGGTAAGATGACGTCAAAGACTCACTAGCTTAAAATTGCAGCGTGTAAACGCAGCTTATTATACATGCAAAACACGAGTTTAAAAGTCTGAAAGCTCGAAACTCCCGTGCTGCATATTAATTTAGGCGCGTGCACACGCATTGCATTCGGTGAGTCTTTGACGTCATCTTAGTTAGTAATGGCGGACCATTAAATAGGAAAATTCCAGTCAAAATAAACAGGTGTCTTTCTTAAATGAAGGCTTAGAACTTCGGTCACTTAGTGTTAATTTAACATAGCTTTGAAACGCAAGGAAAAAGTAGAATTTATTTTTGATCATAGTAGCACTTTAAGCAAATGAGTGGAAAAATATCTCGCCCAGGGTAACTCGGGGGGAGGGTTGTCTTGGGTACCCGAGACCACATAAACAGGGCCTTATGGTCTTTAAGAAACGATTACAACAACGACAACGACAAAGATTCTCCGACGGCGACATCGACGAAACATCACCTCAAAATATAACTTTAGACTATCGTAAGTCTTCAGCAACTATTCCGCCTCGTTCACGTCCTACATTGTGGGCGACGTATCGTAAAAAATATATTGGTACGAGCGGTTTCAGATAAAAAAAGATAAAGAATGAAAAGTCTTACATTTGCAAGCTCACATTGTCGTCCAAACATAAAATTTGGTGATTTCACCTCGTTGTTATGCGGAGTACCGAAAAAATGTGTGCTAAAGTGCGTGCTGCGCGTGTTGCGCGTGCTGCTCAAGTTGCGTGTGCTGCGCGTGCTGCGCGTGTTGCACGATTATTTTTCCTCTTTAACCAATGACGTCTCAGTTTTGTGGCGTTGTTGGTGCAGTCGAAGTCGTCGTTTCTTAAGCTCCCTAATGACATTGGTTGAAAGTGGAAACTGAAAAAAATCGTACTGCACCACGCATTTTAGCTCTTATTTTTGCGGTACTCTGGGTAACAACGACGTCAAAACACCAAATTCGACGTTTTGACGACAACGTGAGCAAACAAATGAAATGTCAACCTTTCATTCATCATTTTTGCTATGAGACCACTCCTACCAATTTATTTTTAGCCGGATACTTCGTCTAAATTGTACGACGTGAGTGAGTTGGAATAATCGAGAAGTACTTACGACGGTCATAGTGCAAAATTATATTTTGAGGTGACGTTTTCCTCCATCTTAAAGTCCCTAATGTCTCCAATTCTGTGAAATAAAATTCTGGAGTAAACTGAGAGCGCCAAATGTAAATGCCACTCGCAACCAAATGGAATTTCTGGCGATTGAGTGGTAACGAAAAAGCCTGAAATTGAATATTTCTGCGTCACGAGAGTGACGGGGCCTGGGTTACAATAGGTGTTAGGGATTATGGATAGTGACTGGTGTATGTAAGCTAGGTATAGCATGTGATTAGTCATTCTAGGTCGACACCGTTTACCTGCAATTTTCGAGATTTTGGACTTGTAAAGCTTTTGTAGGATGGGTTCTTTATTTCTCTGGCTGGCCCATGTCTCTTACCCAGGGAGAACAGTTCAGTGCGGCGGCTCTTTGTGTATTCGTCTTCTAAAGGTTACGATTGCCAATTCAGTGCTTGCTGTGGCTTTTCTTGTAGTTTAGTCAAGTTTGCAACGTTACACCAATACTCAAGTGCTGAGCCATTCTAACCCTAACTTGTGATTAAGCTTCCTTTATGCTTTTAATTTTTTTCATTCACCTGTTACGCAATTAGATACCTTTAAACCCCGAAGTGTTTGCGGCACTGCGTTTGGTTCGGGGAGTACGTTTCCATTTTTCCCACAGCGTTTTTGGTATCCGGCAATGCCGCTAGTTTTGTATTTTCCTTAATTCAATTTATGTGTGCCAATAGTTGCGACTTTTATCCAATATTCACGCTTGTAATGTTACAATGGGGTGCGGCCGAGACTCTCAAAATAAACCTAATGGTATATTTCTCTCGCGCCTGTAGCGTAGTGAAGCTGAAATTATAAGATAGTTTGATCTTTGTCTAAAACACCATAACAACTATCACATGATTTTAGTGACTTCCTAAAAGCTTTTTGTCACATAGTGACCTAATTATATGAAGCAATTACAAATAAGTCACCAGTCGAAAACAAAACGATTTTTCACCAGCGAATAAGCATTTTGAGACAATTCGTGAGTTTTGGAGATTTGGGTAAGCTTAGGAAACCACAATAACAACTCAGTATAGGGGTGTCATTAGGGTCAAACCGCTCAAAACCGAAAAACCTCTGCACAACCGCAGGCAAAACCCTCAAAATCAAGTTTTAAAAACCATATTAGAACTATTTCATTGGTAATAAGAGTAGCATACGAACTTGCGTCTGCGTCAGGAGGTTAATTCCAGAAATGAGAATGATGCTGCGGAATATTTGCACGAGGCTGACACGCATGATTGACGAACCTAAAGCGTACATCAAATTGGAGAAACCGCATCGGATATTTAAAAATAAAAACCGTGTCCTTTTTTGCATAAAACCAAATGCGAAAAATAGGAATACCGCAAACCACAACAGATACTAACAGATTCTTGTCACTACCCAAGGATGAACGAGATTGTTTGTCGGTGAAGTGTGTATAAACAAATGTTTTTAGTAGGAAAATGTAGCTCAAATTTTGCATAATAATAGAGTCAAATTCCCAAAAAACTTTTTCGCTATTGTTCTTTCCACCAAAGAATCGCAGACGTTTTCTTGTCACTACTCAAGGATCAACGAGCTTGTTTGCCGGTGAAGTGTGTATAAACAGATTTTTTTTTTTTTTAATCAGAGATATGCGGTGCAGTGTTTATAAAATGTGCATAATACTACCGTGCACCAGAAAGGACAGGAAAGACTAGTCATAAGACGACTTATAACTACGACTTATGACTAGTCCAAAATCATTTCATTTTCATACTTTTTCAAATATGAAAACGACTTAAAAGTCAACTTATAACTCATCATGACGACTTATAAATATGGGTTATTGACCAAGCTTGTTCGGTCAAGATGGCTGGATATTGGCCAAGTTCTTTTTTTGCGTGTTTATGGACCGAGACGAAGTCGAGGTCCATAAACACGCAAAAAAAGAACAAGGCCAATATCCAGCCATCTTGACCGAACAAGCTTGGTCAATAAAGGATTTGTTATATGACTTAAAACACCAAAAAATGATCTTTGATCTTGCGGGACCAAGCGAGAAATCCCGAGCGGGCAAGAGAGCTCCATCTTGCCCGCTTGGGTAGCCAATCAGAGTGCGCGATTTGATTCATCTTGCCCGCTCACGAAGCTAGTCATATAATAAACTGACTTATAACACGTATTAGTATATACTAAAACAATGGACAGCGTTCAAAGCCCGCTCTGGTTGGCTACTCAAACTCCGGATATCCTTTGTTATTAAATTCTCAACCTCGGATAATGCAATTCTCGTGCTCTGATTGGTTCACTCAATCTCGGTTATCAGCTCATATAACTTAGTTTGACCTTATATGGTAAATGATTGCGCTTAGCGTTGCTAAACTAAAAATTTTTACGCCAGGAGGCGAAATTTCTTTGGTATAAAGCAAAAGAAAAACATTTTTGTGAAAAGTTTGGATCAATTTCGAAGTTTAGAAGTACGTGAAAAGGTAAGAAATGTTTTTGTGATGAGCCTGCGTCTGTCTGACCACGAGGTATTACACAACATCGCATCTTCATCAACTTTTTTCGATTTCGGTAGGATTTTCTCCCTTTTTTCCCTTGCATTTCGTACTTCCAAACTTTTGGAGTTTAAGGAATTTAACAAAAGAAATATTCCACTCGCGCTTGTTGGATATGAGGCTGGTCATAGCCAGCGAGCTGCGTAGCGCCGAGTTGGCTATTTACCATCTGATATCCAACGCGCGCTGATGAAATAATTGTTAATTATTATTCAACACATTGTAAGAAATGTCCAAATATGGTCATAGCGTGCTCAATATTCGTCGTGCGTACTCAACGTATATCAAACGATATACGTAATTTTGTATGTCGCGGAGAAAAATGGTAGTTTTTCCAGCTTTTTTTTTTTTCAATAAACGTAGAAAAGTGTGCTTTGTCATCAATGTGTTTAATAATAAAACAATTATCCTGCTCAATCTTGCCGAACATCGCCTGCTTTTAACCAACTCGGCCTACGAGTGCTGGCCTCGTCGGCTAATTATCAGGAGATGTTCCGCGCGATTTCGCAGGATAATTTGTTAACTATTCACCTCCGAGCAACTTGCGCGGGATTTGCGCCCGAAAATATTGTAATCGTTGGAGGAATACTGAGTTAAAATCATCTTTTTGTGCTATTTCATCTAACTGTTTTAGTATATACTGAAACAAACTATTCATCTCAGTGTACATACATACATACATACATACATACTTAATTGATCTCTCCCCATAGGGGCTTTTCAGGGCCAATGAATCAACGAAACAACACAACACAACAACTACAACTGTTAAGAATCCCAACTGGCCGGAGGCAAACCAGTTGGCTATTTACAAGTGCAGCTGGGAAGTTGAACCAGGGGCTACCAGGATCAAATTCAACGAGTGGTCAGAGCGGGTCTTGAACCCGGGATCTCCGGATCTCAAGACAAGCGCCCTAACCACTGGGCCACTGAATAGTTGTTAAATAGCGACACGCAAGTTAACTTACAACTCGTCATGACGACTAAAAAGTCGCCATAACGAATTATAACTCGACCTATGAGTCGCCATAACATGTTTTAAGTCGATTTATATTTGCCATAATGAATTATAAGTCACCGTGACGTGTTCTAAGTCGATTTATAAGTCATCATGATGAGTTATAAGTTGATTTGTAAGTCTTCTGAAATGATTAAAAATGTTGATGGACTAAAGGGTCGTTTTGGACGTGTTTTAAGTTGTCTAAAAGTCGTTTTTACATGGTCTAAATTTTGGGATGGATGTCCCGTTGGGAGCTCCACATTGCATAATTCTGTTTCCGTATTCGAATCTTCAACTGAGAGAGAAATGTTATCACGCTGCATGCTTGAAAAATTGCCGGTGTTTAACTATATCAGATAGAAAATAAAGGGGGAAGATTCCCACTTTATTTTATCTTGCTACATCATAACAAAGTTATTCTCACCTTTATATCCTTTGTAGAGAATTTTTCTTAGGAGAAAGTGAAATGCTGGTATTAAAGCAATGCGACAGTATTCGACACTGTTTCAAACGTCTCGCATCCGATACAATAGGGACTTTTAAGATCTACGATTAAAAGAGATTGAAGTTGTACAATATAAGTGAAGTATTCTAAAATAAATTGTGTACTTGCGGTTTTAGAGTAAAAAAAGAGAATTGCATGCTCACGTTGTCGTCAAAACGTCAAATTTGGTGATTTGACGTCGTTGTTACTTAGAGTAGTGCAAAAACCGTGATACGTGCTATTAAGGAGCGTTAGCAAGGACGACGAGAACGGAAACGAGAACGTCATCTCAAAACATAAACTCCCATTATTGTAATCACTTGGAGACTATTCCAAGCTCTTTAACATGACAATGGTGTGGCACTCCCTCAAGAATGAAACCGATATGAGTCAAGCAATGGGAGGAAATGAAAATTTATCGTCAAGTGCTGGCTAACCCAAATGGCGTCAGCCACGCCGCCCGATAACTTGCAGGTAGAGACCATACCAGAACCAGCAAACATAGCCAGACACCGTAGCCTAAACAAAGCAAAATACAATAGAAGAGGAGCTTGTGACACCAAGAAAGTATTGCTACACGATCGCTCATTTTGCAAAAAGGAATGAATTCAAGAACAAGTTGCATAATTTGAGCATAATTTGGGCAAAAAATGGGCACTGCTAGAAGCATAATATGCTACTTTTACTAGCACAATCTATAAAAACCTAGTACAGAGCAGAAGAACTTGTGGATTTCTAAAAATAAAAATAGATGCGCAACCGTGCTACTGAAATTTAAATTGACCAATCAGAATTCAGCGAGCGGGAAAAACTGTGCTGCCCGACGTCACGTACAACGTCACGTCAATTGTTTGCAATTAGAAAACCATTTAAAAGGTTTTGTGGCAACTTTTTTGTCAACAAACTTTGGCGCCAAAACGGGGTTACCGGCGAGCGCGATTCGAACGTCAGCTGTTCTGTTCTTAGGCTGTTATTTGTTCTTTTTCTAACTATGTTGAGACGAATTCAGTATGATGTTTTCAAGTGTAAGAAGACATCAAAACTGTATTGATAATGTATTTATTTTTGTTAA
>OX421455.1:9193667-9203667 GCA_949126865.1 Montipora capitata
TATCAACCCCTGTCGCTTTGCCTGATGGAATGGCTTCGATCAGCTGTCCAGTTTGTCGTACGGTGATGTCAGGAAAGACAAGCTTTGAATCAGAGTTCCTGCGTTTTTCAACAAAAGCTATCACAGACGATGGATCAAAATTGTTGATATTTTTATCAACAAGTCCCTCAGCAAGACCAGTAAAGTGCTGATTAAATGCCTCGGCAACAAGGGCTGGGTCCCGTATCTGCTCGGAATCATCATCAAGAAGAAATGTCACACCGGTAGAGTTTTTTTTTTCGCGGAGATCTCTGAGAGTAGACCATAATTTCTTGGGTTCACCATGGTTTTTTCGAAAGGACTCATAGAAAAAGTTCTTTTTGGCAGTTCGTATAGCCGTTGTCAATTTGCTTTTTGCTCGTCTCAGTGCTGACCAATCAAGCAGGTCGTTGGAGCGTTTAGCCTTTTTAGGTAAATGGTCACGCGACCTCATCAACTGATTCGCTCCTAAAACATTTATGTACAAGAGGAACATGCGCATTGATAATCTCGTTGAATATCGAATACCAAGAATAAACTATGTCCTCCACATCGTTAAAGATAAAGGTAGCGTCCCAAGGGGCCTCCTCCAGGTCCTCAATGAACTTTGCGTGATCAAGATTCTTAAAGTCACGATAACAGAAGCTTTTGTGTTGCTGTCCTTTGTTAGGGGAACAATATTTATACAAAACGCACCGCCAAAACTTGTTGGTGATCTGAAATGCAAATGTTTGGACATCGAATGTTCACAATTCGTTCCGGTCTATTGCCCCAAATATGATTCAAGCTTACGAAGCGATGTCTGTTAAAGCTGCGTATTCGACGATAGTCCAAATTAAAGTCCCTTTGTTCAGAAGCGACGCCCGTTCAATATTCTCGGTAAGCTGGCGATCATAGTCGGCTTTCTCATCTGGATATCGATTAACACCGGCCATAAGCAATGGTCTTTTACATCGGCAAATATCCGTTTCGTAAACGGTCGTTGCCATTTGGACGACCGTCAAAAATGGCAACGATCGTTTGCGAAATGGAAATTAGCGTCTACATAGCTCAGTTGGATTCCTCTTCAAACTGGCGTGTCACAAAAATAGGTCCGCAATGCGTACAAACATATCATTCCACGAAAACAAAAGTCAACCGAATCATAGTTAATAGAGGGGACTGGTTTTGAAGCTCGGCAGACATCAAAGGAACAAACAAAGATGCCAAGATTTATGTTGGAAAGTCCATGACCGTGCACAATCTTTTGTTTTGCGCTCATACACTATGCATGAATTACGTAACCAACACGTTTCTATTGGTTAGTTCCTCAGTACGGAGTAAACAACTATTGTGTTTTGAGCACGGTCAAGGCCAAAAAAGAGAACAAAAACATACAACAAAGAAATTTCTCCGGTTTCATAACCATTCCCCTCGATTAACTATGACTGAACTAAGAAAAAAACATTTACCAAGTTAGGACAAATGAACCAATAAAAATCAGAGCGCGCGCAAACAAATCAATTTTCACGTGTGCGTAAGGGCTGATTTACATGTCGCATGCGACAAGCTCACGACAGGCCTAAGACATGACTTACGATTGTCACAGCGTTTTAAAACATGTTTTAAAATGCTACGACATTTTTTCTGACGTACACAACAATCGTAAATCATGTCGTGGGCCTGTCGTAAGCCGTTGTCGCATGCGACAAAAATCGTACCGTGTAAATCGGCCCTAAGATATGCATCTGCGCTGACATCTCGCTTCCAGGCGGTTTTCATTGAGGAGTCCGTACACATTATCATTCTTGGCGCTACTTTATTCAGAGATCTTCTCTGTGCGTCTTTGCTTTGTTACTTGGTTCTGAAGAGGGGAAATGCAACAGTCGAGAACTCGGGGGAAAGGTAAGAACTTATTTTTGTGTATTCTTCAACAAAAGCAAGGTTTCACTTCAAGCCGGATTATGTTTACACTGTAGTCATTTCGTCCTTTCTTCTATTTATTGCCCT
The DNA here is from genome assembly GCA_949126865.1 of Montipora capitata. Classification (NCBI taxonomy): domain Eukaryota; kingdom Metazoa; phylum Cnidaria; class Anthozoa; order Scleractinia; family Acroporidae; genus Montipora; species Montipora capitata. Next base: position 9,195,675 of record OX421455.1, read on the forward strand.
GTAAAGTACATCGCGACGCAAAGAAACTCGGTTGAAACTTAATTAGTTGATGTCGTAAACTGACCAGAGTAGAGGAAATTGAAAGCTGAAGTTAAAAGTGTTAGCCCTCCGTCTTCGCTCTAACGCTCGAAGCGTGAGCTTTCAAATTTGTCTACGGTGGCCGATTTACCCTTTCAACCCAGTTGATAAACCCATTTTTGCCTTTCACTTCCCCACCGACGCAGCACCACAGCTTTTTTAGAAACAAAACCCCTTTATCCGTAATGAAAATCGGCCGGACTGGCATTCAAGTTTCGTTTGTTTCACGGCTTTAGTTTGCGGAGTGAGATTATAGATCTGCTCGTATACAGTGCATGCACGAGCTGAACTAAAATGACCTAAGATCTTTTGGAGGACGGCACAAGACCTCAACTATATTGTTTCGCCCCAGAGACTAATAGTCCATTTTACAGTTATAGCTAAGCTGCTTGGCCTAATAGTGGAAGCGAGGCTGCCGGTGACACTGTTTTGATAATAATAATAATAATAATAATAATAATAATGATAATAATAATAACATTTTTATAGCGCCTATCCAGTAATGATCTAGGCAAACCTTTGTGCTCTTCTAAGTTAATGTAGACTAATTTAAATCATAACAACACAATTTACATGATAAAAGCAGTGAGGGCTGTATCAACAGACCAGTTTCGTATTCTAACGGTTGGACTAGATCTAGCATGAAATGGAGGCTAATGCGGGCAAATTAATTTGCATTTGAAAAGATTTGCCCGCATTAGCCTCCATTCCATGCTAGATCCAGTCCAGCCGTGAGAATTCGAAATCGTCTATTCGAGGTCACCGGCAGCTTCACAGCCATTCATAGGCTAGGTCACTGAGCAAACAACTGTAAAATGGCCTAATGACTTGAGCAACTTTTGAGCACGTTTCGAAGTTTGCACTCAGCCGGTTTGCACGTTGAGCATACCTTTTAGGTACTGTTTAGCATTCGGGGCAAAGTTTGAAAAAGATTTAATTTTTCTAGCACGTTTAAAGCTTTAAAGCAAACTTTTTCACCGAAAAACTGTTACATCGTTTACAGCCTCGTACAAAGAAGACTGATTTCATGGACTGCACGTGAGCTTTTCCCAAAAAGCGTGAGAAAAAGAGTTTCTGATTGGCTATCGATGCTATTCTTGCATAACGCACCTGTACACGTGCGATTGTTCTTTTCCATTCAAGACTTCAAAAACTACATTAATTATTCATGAAGAAACAGCCTATCAGGTCCCCAAAAAAACGTCACGTGCATGTGCTTTTAAAACCGCGATCAAACATTCCTCATTAGAATTCTTTATATAAAGCATGCTATTAAGTCTCAGCGTGTTTTTCTTGTATGCTAATATTCTTCTCTCACAATTTGAACCTGTTCGGACTCCAGAAGGACACGCTTTTTGTGGAATGCTTTTGAAGCCGTTCAATAAACTCGCAGGTCGTGTTTTATCGGGTCTGAAACTACGCGGCCTTGCCTCGTGGTTTAATTATAGGGAAGATATCTGTTTACAAACATTGCATTTGTTATTCAAATTTGTCAACCACAGGAACAAAAGACTCTTTTTCTTCGACAGCCAATGAAGCTCTGGTTGGTACATTAATGATAATAGGTGACGTCAACGATATCTTCCCTATAGGTTAGAGACTGCTGTGAGTGTTTGTTTAGAAATACACGCGCGTGCTTACCGTACAATGAACGAGGATTTTCGAATACCATGCCTCAGTTGTTCAAAACTGGTGATAACGCTATCCACCGGATAAATCACTATCCATTGGATAGCGCAATTGGTTTAGCTATGACTTATCCATTGGATAGTGATTTAACCGCCGGATAGCGCTATCCATCGTTTGAACAACTCGGGCCAGCAGTATTGAAAATTTCGAGTTCATTGTACGGTAAGCAAGTGCGTGTACTTCTAAACAAAACACTCACTAGTCTCTAATCCATAAATAAAACACTACTGCTCGTTTATTAAACAGTACTTACATGGTGTTCTAGTGAACGTAACGTTATAACGCACCTGCACAGGAGCGCTTAGGGCGGTTTTAATTGAGTGTCGAAACTAATTAGCGAATTGCATTGGTTTTGCATTACTTCACTCAGTGATTGGTTCAAAGTTCTCGCGCCACTTTTTCAACCAATCAGACGTGAAACCAAAACCAATCGTAGCTCGCGCGTGCACATTTTCCCGCGCTTTGTGTCGGCTACTTGTAATTACTTCGAGTTTTGATTGGTTTACTGGACTATCTACCTCTTTCTTGATTGGCCGAAGTAATTACTTTGGTTTGGTTTTACGACACTCGATTGAAACTCCATCTAAGAGGATTTAAGTTCCTAAATCCTAATTTAGTTCTTCGTGCGGACGTTGCTGTCGCAGTATTCTTAAGTCTCTGATGTATTTGAACCACTGGTAACATTGTTCTGTAAATTCTTCAGTATTCCAGTCAGTTTCTCGGAGCATTTCCTAATCCATGAAAAGTGCCCTTAGAGCCAAAGGTGTACTTAGAGCACACTGCAACAAAAGAACGGAAAAAAGAAATAAGACTAATGAATATCTTTAAAAGGGCAGAGATGAGTATTTCAAGATACAATACAATACGCTTATTGTTCTTCCAAAGAGGGCTTTTCAGAGCCAGTTTAAAATAAATACAATAAAAACTAGCAACAAGAAAAAATTAAAATGCGAACATATCTTATCATAAATAAAGAAATTTCCTGTTTCCGGTTTTCACAAGTAGTGAGCACTTGTTGAAAGATATTGATGGACTTCAGCTCTGTTACGCTCATGAGGAAGGAGTTCTAATTTAGGCCCAATCCACACGTATCCGGATATTTTTGAATCCGCAACGTTTTCTCTGCGGATTCAAAAATTTTCAGGCCCGCACGTATCCTCCCGGGTTCAAATCGAATTTGCCAGTACCCACGTATCCGGATTCGTTCTAGTACCCGGGACTCCTCTGTTACTATTGTCAACAGAGCCTGCGCCATCAAGCGTGCGACAGCTCATGATATGATGACGTCAGTTACCGGAAGTAACATTTCACTTCCTTAGCAACGCGCGAAAAATCCGTCTTTGGGCCCTTAAGTTAACGACAAGAGAAGCATTTCATTCAGCAGCCATGTTGAATGTTTACGCGGTAAAGACTAGATCTGAGTTTGAACGTTATCGGATTTGAAAGCATCTGGATTCAACCACCCACACGGATTCAAAACTTTCTACTCTGGAGAGCGGATTCAAAAAGTTGCGGATTCCCATGCAGCAAAGAAAAAGTTGCGGATTCAAAATTATCTGGATACGTGAAGACGGGGCCTTAATGTGGTGGTATGACCTACTGGAAGCCTGTTGAGCAAGTCAAGTTCTACCGTTTCGACCAGGATTAATGAGGGTCCACAGCTTTGTGTGCTCTGACCATGTACTTCCGACCTTACACGTATATAATATTTACCCTGCGAACTTCATGGAATGATTTCATTTGAGACTGAACCTGTTCGAAAGAATATCGCGTTTCAGATTGGTCAATGGCAAATGCATAATTAATAAATTGATTGCATGTTGCCGTGCGTCTGTTCAGCAACAGATCAGAGATGACGTCAAAATGTGGTAAGGTTTGGTAATAAAGAATTAATAGTTTTGATGATGATGCCAGCTTTGCGTCTGTTCTCTAATCGATCGTAGGTGAGAACTAATCAAAATGCATGCATCATTGAGCTTGTTGTATAAATAGGTTATAGATTAAATGCGATTCGGAAGTATCTACGGAAACAGCGATGAAGTAATTTTCTTGAGGATGTAATGAATAAAAAGTCATATGAACTTTTTAGTGCATTTCATGATTTATGGTCACTCATGACCTTTTGCAAAATTTTCAGCACTTTTAAAACATCACTCGCGCACATAAATAGCGAAATGTGCTCGCGTTCATACGATTTCCTGTACAATTAAAAATGGAATTCTTACGTGGAATTTTCGTGACCATCGGGTCTCGTTCAAGCCAGAACTTAAATCCTCCTTTAGCACGCTGATTGTAAACAGACGGACGTCTTTGAGCTTGAGGTCTTTGCGCATTTGCTTCTTGAGGAGAAGTTTTATCCTCCACTGGTTTTCCATGATAGTACATTGTGCACGACTCTGCGAACAGAATAAAATCACTTGAATTACTATTTAATAGACGAGCAGGAGGGTTTATCGGGTTTAAGACCACGAGGTGAAGCCGACTGGTTTTAGACCCGATAAACACGACATGCGAGTTTCTTGAACGGCTTCAAAAACATTCCACAAAAAGCGTGCCCCTCTGGTGTCCAGACAACAGTGCAAAATGTGAGGGGAAGGTATTAGCAAACAAGAAAAACAAGTCCGGCCTTCATATAAAGAATTATAATGAGGAGTGTTTAATCGGGTTTAAAGCTTTTGTCGATGTCTTCATAGACTATTAGGCTCATAAATTATTAATGAGCTTTTAATTTAGTTCGACTCTCAAGAGTTTCAAATGCAACTTCTTCACGGTAAAGCACCCGAACTATTGTTCGGGAGGCCATAGGTTCGACTCCTGTGAAGCAGCACTCGATTTCTTTCCGAACCACCATTGAAAAAATATCATCTCTTCAAAACTCGTTGGGCAGCAATTCAGTTGTTGTAGTTGCTTTTAGAAGTCCCGTTCAGATGTGGGTGATCACGTGGCATCGAAGTTAATTCCACAAGTTGCGCCCACTGAAATTAGATGGAATTGCATTCTGATATGTTCAAAAATTTCAAAGTAATCTGGTTTTTGACACATGAAAAATGGGTTGAAAAATGAAAGGCTATTCAATGGTCGTCACAAAACGTGCTCTCATTTTTGCAGCTCCATCACCTCTGGTTATTCGTACCATTATTCTATTTAGACTTAATGTCGGACAACAGTTCGATCGGAGCAACTTGAGGTACACTTTATTTCAAACTCACTTTTTAATAGCTCCTTTCTTTGTTTTCTGTGGTCATATTTGTGAAACGCACTGGAGAGACCTGGAGTGTTCATGGGATGGGTATGTTTCAAATGAGCTGGTTGTACATCACGTGCTATGCTCTGTACAAACGCAATGTGCTGTAACGTAAAAGGAGATATACAACTGAATATCATAGTAGACCTAAGAAGCAAGTAGAGAAAAAAGGTATACACCGAATACAGGTGTGAAACAAGATCGGAGAGCTGCTTCTAGTTCTCATGCTAAGAAGCAAGTATCGTCACCACCTGACCAGCTGGCACTGTACTGCTGTACGTTCGTGCGAGAGATCGCGGGTTCCAATCCAGTGTTTGTAATCTCATCTACAAATGGTTAAATTTTTGAAGGTGTTCTCTGATACTGACTACATCCCGTGTATCCCGTCTTGCAAATTATTTGCGATGTTATTCAGTATGAGCTGTCGACTTGGAAAGACTCTGCTAAATGGACTAATGATCTATACGACCACGTGAATAACGACTTTATAATCACCGACAGTTCCGACAGTTGTCGAGGTCAAGATGGGGAAAGCTGAAACCAATGAACTTAACCCTGTTAAAATGACAAACTCGAGCTGCGCGCTCGGTCTAAAAATTGATTTTAAAGAAGTCCTTGGAGCTCAAAAAATACAGCACCTATTTATTTCCTCTTTATTTTACGGTCCGAGAACGGCTCAAGCACTTGGTAATCAAATCGAGCGCGAAAGCATCTCCTGAAGTCAAAATGGCAGTATTTTCCAGTTAAGTGGCTGACGTTCCATTATTTCCGCTAGAATGAGACAAACAAACAATCTCCCTTGAGTTTGTTTGGTTCGTCGTCCCGGAAGCATTTACACATTTTGCTGTTTGTGCCCGTTCAATCGGCCAATAATAAGGTTCGTCGTGTTTGAGCTAAACTATGAAGAGTTGTAAACATCGCCTCTTCTCTACAATCAAAGAAACCTCCGATTTTTGAATGCTAAATAGCTAGACAACAGAAGTCAAGACATTCAAGAAAACAAGGCGCCGTATTGGCTCCTAATGAATCCAGTATTTGAGGTTCAAAAGCTCAGCAGATAAGCTAATAAAGTTCACCACACTAAGAGTTGTCTTTGCAAATTTCTTCGGTTTTCCAATTTCCGCTTGTTTGTTTTTTCTGTATACCTCTTTGAACCTCAACTGATAAGCACTCATGTTTATTTTAAGCAAATAAAGAAAACGTCTAGGTTTAAAATAATCGTTCTTTCTGGATCTTATACTGCGGCATCAAAACGGCTGAAAGGTTTTTTCCGGCATGAGGTTGGTGAAAGAAAGGAACCAACTTACACGACTCATGCTTTTAGCCACTGTAAAACAATGTACGTTCTGTAAAAGTTCGCGTTTTGTGTACGGAGAGGACCATAGATCCTTCGCATGTAATGGTTGACCCTAAAAATACCCCTGCACCGGTATTTATACCATGCACGTGCGAGGTGACGGTGTACAGAAACTCACTTTTCCTTTAAGTTTTGCCCAGTGATCAGTATCAAGATGGGACACAAGTTTCAAACAGGGGACTTCTTGTCTAGACCAGTGTGACAAATCCTTCCTGAAAAAAAGAGGGCCACGTATAGTTATAACTTCAAATTTCTTGCATTTATATCAGTTGTTTTATCCCTGTGGCATTGTTAAAGGGGAGACTGAAGGATATCGGTGAGAAAGCACAAATTGTTCGGAAAACTTGTGAGGAAAATGAGACCGGCCAAATGATATGGTCACGGTGCTTTTGCGAAATTGTATTTTCTTCGATGGTAGAGAAACTAAACTTCATTTTTTTTTCCGAGTGTGGGTTCTTTTTTCATTAAAACTCTGTGCAGCATATCCACATTCAAAACAGGAAAGTTTAATTTGAGGTGCGTTCTTTTGACCCTATATTCCGGAATAAGAATACATGGAAAAGAAGTTAGAAATCCTTCGTCTGTACGGAGATTCATTTAAAAGTTGTCACTGAAACACCTGCGAAAATGAATAGGCCAGACATACCGTTTTAAATTATCACTCCATGTATTCTATTTTCCGAAATAGAACGCACCCCTAATTTGTCCGTCTGGAGCAACATAAGATTCAAAATAAACTGATAAAAGTGTGTGATTCCTTATATCTCTAATTCGTGCTATCTTTTCCCAGTCCTGAAAAAATGGGCAAGATCTTTGTTCATCACAGTCCTGGGGCCGGTTGCTCGTAGCCTGGTTAGCGCTAACCGTTGGTTAAGAAGAATAAAAACCTATAGGTTTCCATGGTATTTAACGCTGGTTAGCGCTAACCATGCTTCGAACAACCCGGGCCTGATGTATAGCAAAGTTCTGTGCATGCTCTTTGTGTTCAGCGATAATGTGGATTGGGAATAAACGCTTTATCTTGGTTATACATAAGAATGCGACACGTAGGAAAGAAGACTTGGCGAAGCTCTAAGAAATAAGCATGCGACAATTCACGTCAGGTCAGGAACTGATCTTCAACAATGTGCAAGTTTGTGCGTGAAAAGTTTCTTTCAGACGGAGTTTCCCATCTTCGATTTGACTACAAACAAAAGGTTGCTTGATTTATGCAACATAAGAATACAACACCGAAAATAAACATCCTTACTTGTGTTCGCGGATTTTCGAAAAGTCCTTCACTCCTGGTTTTTGCTGCAAAATCGCTGGAAGACGTATAGTAGCGGCGGCCATGATTTAAGATAACAAACTCATCTCCCGTTTAACAGCAAACACTTTGTATCTAAGAGACCTGTGAGTGATTCAATTCATATTTTATAAGCGCTGTCTGGAAACAGCTGCTCTCTCGGGGAATAAACAATCGCTGAGGGATATCAGAAGATTATAACTTAATACAGGCTTTCTGTTAAGACAACAGTTCTTTTAAGTCTTGTCACTCAAGTTTAGAATGCGTATAATGCTGGTATAGAATGTGTATATAATTCTTAATTAACTCCTTGTTTACTTTGCTCGCACCCAAATACACT
>OX421455.1:9216167-9218667 GCA_949126865.1 Montipora capitata
CTAAAATTAACGATATTTTAACAGCTGATAAACACGGATTTAACTGAAACGTTCCTTGGTGTAGAATCAGCTACAGTTCTGTTATTTATCAATCAGCGAGCCAACGTGTCAAAAAAAATCCTCGTGCGTTGTTGTTTTTCAGCCAAAGTGTTTTTCCTCCTTCAATTGTCAGCTTTGAAAAAAATGAAGTCACTTTTTTTTACAAAGTTTAACTCAACACTGAAGGTGTGTTTATTTACTTTTTTATTTTTTAATTTCTTTTTCCTGAGACAACGTAAAACAAGGCGTATTTGTAGTTAACGAACCTTTTCAGTTAGCACTCAGGGTAATCACACTATCACACTATCTTCTACCCAATCAGTTACACTCCTTTAAAATTAAAAGACTTATATCTTTCAAAAACGAATTTTTTGTCCTAATATGCCAGCGGTAAGGATTTCCTACGGGAAGTCATTTTTGCTTTTACATTTCACTGGTAACTTGACGTAGACCTTTTTTATTAACGATTAAGAATGTGAGCTTGCATCGATCCTTATTTCTTGTTCACAGAAAACGGAGCATTTTTTATAGCATTTAAAAATGCTTCTTTTTTGGCAATGCTAACTTGAGCCAAAAAGACGGGTAGTAATTGAGCAATTCGCGTAATAAATGCTATCTGGAGCCTTTCGTATATTAAAGACTTCGGAAACCTCTTAAGAATCAAGTTTGAAAATAGGCAGTAAACGTTTATGAAGGAAACCAAAAATAAGCAGATCTTAATAATAAGTCATCCATTGCCTAATGTTGCAAATTACTTCTTTGCGGTTTGTTTTAATCTGAATTACCGTAGGCTATATTAAATTTCGGGTCGACGTTCCGGAGAATGTCAACAAACTCAGTGTGTCACAAATATGATTGCAATTGCCTTCTCCTCGAAAGGATCTAAGGTTAACTACTAAGTAGCAACATTGCGACATTTTTGTTATGTTTTAAATATAAGCATTATTCAAATAATCACTCCAGCGAAAGATTCCATGCGTCTTGCATAACAATGGCTCTAATCACGTGTGTTTTTGTTCGCGAGTAATGATTGACACATCTCACGTATCGGATGAACAATTTTTTTGCATTTCGGAGCGGTTGGCCCTTCGCCTTCATGCACAACGGTAAACTGATGTCGTATTTTCTTTTTTCTTGTTAGTTTCCTCATAATTGACTAAAACTCTCGATGAACGTTCTGCGGCGTCAAATTTTCCTGCCGTTTCGCTGAGTCGAATCTCGGGGTTCGATTCCTTTCGGTTAAACTGAAAAATGGGTCTTGTTTTCTATATTAGCACGCGTTTATAGATTGACCGGCAGTTCAGTTTTCACCGAGGGTTTTCGTTTTTGTGAGTTTGTTTCTTTTACAATGAGGAGAGCAATTTCCTAATTCATTTTCCGTGAATTACTTTATTTTAGATGATGTTTCAAGGAGAAGATTCCAGTGTCATGTCCGAAGAAGATAAAACACAGCACAAAGGAAGCGAAGCAACAGAGAAGGCTAGGAAGACTTCACATGGGAACGAGGTCAAGTATTTCACGCGCTGCAACGCAACCATTTCGATTTTTTATCCTTTAGACTCTTCGCGGAACGACTTGCTTTCGAGCGAAAATGACCTACATCTCAAGCATTTTTACATCATTATAACATCTGTTCCAAAAACGAAAAATCAAATAGATAGAAGTTCGTTTTTCGAAATCGAAACTGCCTGAACCTAAAGGTGATTGAATATTCAGACACTGAAACACTTCAAGCGTGGAACCGAGACATTAAAAAAGAGACTCTATTGCGTTAGAATACTCTCGTAATCATTCAGTGCGATGTTTTGCGCTAAAATGAAAAACGATTTTATGCTTTTGGTTTGAAGAAATGATAGACCGAATTATTTTTACCAATATCATATGAATTTCCTAAACTCAGTGTGCTCCGAAAATAGCCCTTAGCAAGTTAGTAATTTATGAATTGATTTCATAACACAACAATACCATTTAGTCATACTTTTGTTTGCTTCGTGTTTCATTTTTTTCTTTCGCAAACATTCTTTAAGCATTAAGACGATCGCTTTCCTAGTCGATCTTTCTCCGTAGTTTTCGGCATCTATCTCGACAAATCCGAAACTGCAAAATTTTTAGACTTGTCTTACACAAGTCAAGAGACAACTCATTTCTATTTCAGATGACGTGTTTATTTGACAAATTCGCTCGACCTCGGCTTTCCGAGGTCGTGGTACGTCAAGTTTCTTGGCTTCCATGTCGCCGAAGATTTTTCTTCAACTTGTAATCAATCCGATCTGCAATTTGTTTCAAAGTCCGAAATCTACGTCATCTGTAATAATTTCAAGTACTCTTTTTTGTTTTGTAAAACAGTAGACGCCTCCTTTCCCCGAGAAACCCGACCCTTGATGAAAAAGAGTTTTGTTTTACGTAGCGGGGGAATATAAAACATAAACAAATGCTTCTCTTGGATCCGCAAACCCGACAT
>OX421455.1:9223667-9228667 GCA_949126865.1 Montipora capitata
AAAACCCAGAATAATGAAGCTGCAGAACTGTCAAGATCAAATGGTAGTGATGTGGTATTTTATCGTTCATTTGTGTGTGTGGCAAGAATGGCCGTTCTCCCGCTAGGGGACGAACAAATCGTCTCAGGCGAACAAATCGTCTGATGTGCAAACGGGACGAACAAATTTTTCGACGAACAAATCGTCTGATATTTGTCCGTCTGGAGAGACGATTTTTCCCAGACGATTTGCCCGTCGAGATGAACAAGTCGACGACAGTACGACATTAGGGAGCTTACGAAAGACGACGCCGACGGCAACGACGACGCTACAAAACAATAGGTTTAGTCAGCAAAAACAATGGCTCTGCACGCTCTGCACGTGCGTTTTACGTTTTGGTACATTTCTTTGCCGTCGTCTCCTAAATGACGACGTGAAATGACCAAATTCAAGGTTCTGTGGAGGACGTTAGCACATGACGATGAATTTTCAGTTCTCTCTCTACGCTTCCAACCCACTCATACCAGTTTAATTCCTCGACAGCTGCTACACATTTTTAACGCGAAACGACATGAAATAGTTTCGTAGCGATATGAATAACGCGAACTCGTATTTTTAAATGAAGTCCTCGTAGCCGTCGTCGTCCTCGTTTCGTGAGCTCCCTATTAATTCACGTCAGACGGTCAAATGGTTGATTTTCTCGCCGCGAGGAAATGGGACTAGCAACAGAGCGAGGTAGTGCCAGTTTTCTTTGCTCTCAAATGTACTGATTTGTGCTGACATTCTCCAGGTGGTATGAATTTAAGGGTGCATTCGATTGACCCTATTCCGGAATAAGGATACGTGGAGTGATGATTTAAACCACTATGTATGGCTTTTTGCAACAACAAGAATAATAAAGCTATGTTAAAATAGCATTTTAGCAGATGTTTGACAATATTAATGTGAAACCCCGCAAAAACGAAGGATTTCTAACTTCTATTCCATGTATTCCTATTCCGGAATACGGTCAATCGAACACGCCCTTAAGACAGACAACATTTCAGCATATGGCCGTTTTGAATTCAAATTTGACGAACAAATGTCAGACGATTTGTCCGTCCAGACGATTTTTTCATCCTCTACTGTGAAAACGGCCAATGCCACCCCACTTTACAATGTTGGAATTGTGTGCTGGCGACAAAAGGAAACAACATGCACGTGCAAGCCACCCCCTTGCACGTGCAATAGGCGCCTCGCACGTGCATGGGTACCGTTGAATAACAAAGTCGCAAACAGTTATTTTTAATCCATTGTAGGACATCGAACTCCGAAAATAGGAAATTTTGAGTTCAGAAAATGTCTACATTCCACTTTAGTCAAGACATTTCGATATTACGCCGGTGCTAAGGAACTGATGATATTTGGATAACTGTTCATGGAATAAATGATTTTAGTGGCCCTAATATCATTTAAGATCACAAAACTCTCCAACTCGAGAAAGAAGATAAGTAAGAGGAGTCACCTTTACCCTGGGCCCGGTTTTTCGAAAGCCGATTAAGTTAATCCAGGATTAGCATAAACTTTCGTTTCATGTTTTCAACTTTAGGGAGAAAGTTTCGTTTGCTTATTTTTGTTTTTCGAGATTGACTTCTTCTGATGTAAAGTTTTGCCGAATATCAGCGTTGAACACCATTTGGGAGTAGAGAAATAAACTCCTTGGTTAATTGTTAATCTGGGATTAGCGTTAATCGGCTTTTGAACAACCGGGCCCTGTTCTTCAAGCCTCTCTCCGGCGGTTCTTTCTCTCGATTGCGCGACAGAACACATTCGCTACTTTCCCATTCCCATAATGCAATACATTTTGGGGGGTTTTTTGCATAAAAACAATACAAGTCATTTACTCTCGGGACTGTATCATGCTTCAGTGAACTGGATATCCATTGTCTTAATGCAAATAACCCCCCAAACTAAACTGTATTATGGGATTTGTGAAAATAGCGAAGTGTCATTTACTTTCACTCAACAAAACAAGCACTGTGATTGGTTGATTCTTGGTCACGTGCCCCTAATCAAATTCAAATGTATCCCTACCAGGGTCAAGAGCCCATGAGTAGGAGCTTAACCGCCTCTCCCATACCACCCCTATGAGTCAACCTTTGCCTGTAGCTTTCTTTTGTTGGTTTTCACTCACGTGATCAACAGCCATGTTTTTCAACGAAAACAAAAGAAAACGTTTGCATATTAATAGAGTTAAATTCCCGGAGGATTTGGTCGGGGCTGCAACATGGCCGCCGTTTCTTTGTTTAGGGGCTCCAACATGGCGGTCGTGACGTCATGGGCTCTGCACGCACTGTTTTAAATGACCAATCAGAATAAAGTTATTGTCTAACGAAGACAAAAATAGCAAAAACAATGTATGCAAATTGATGTAAATTGTGTAAATGTCAGTCTCTTGCTGAAGGGTTAAGAAGATACGCGCAAAGGTTGACTCAAGGATATAGTGCAGAGAGAAGCTCCTACTCATGGGCGAGACGGAGTTGAGACGAAGTCGAGGGAAAGATCAGGACTCTCAAGAAAACAAAACTAACTGTTTCCTTCGGGACCATACATTAAGTGTATAATATTGACTTCAGAGAGTCCAAGCTGTCTATTTACGCGCACTTGAATAAACTAATTCTCCTTTAAGAAACTCTCACCAGCCCATACTTCAATTTTTAAGGTCTCCATTATCATTTCTTTATACTGTATTTTGCCAGTTAGCCATCACTTGAGCTAATAAATAAAAGGTCGAAATTAGGCGTGGCTCTTTGGTTTGCATATTACACGAGCAAAATGGCGATAATTCTTGTTTGCACATTCCATCTGTATGATATACGTTTCTAGGCAACTCTACCCGTGACTGTACTCGATTGTATAAATGATGAGCTAAATCTCGGTTGACTAAGATATGTATTATTTGTTCTTCTTTGAACACAGAAAATATGGTAATAAGATCGATGCCATTCCCAGAAGCAGATGCTTCTTTGCCAGGCGTTAAACTTGGTGCCGTCAAAAATACTGCAACATCAAGCACTGAAGTTGGCGTTGATTCTTCTGCAGAATCGGTCACCAATAACGTGTGCAGTGCTGCAAAAAAGCCGTATGCTGAGAAGAAGAGTTCGGATGATAGCGAAGATCCATTTGGGGCGCTAGACTGGAAAGACGGCATTGCCACATTACCAGGTAAAGTTTCTTGGAAATCACGTGGTTAAAAAAGGCCTTTGCAACCATGCCTATTCGCAAAATCTTTCGTTCTTTAATAGTGTTTCAGTAGTGCTTACCAGAAAACGAAAGGAATTTTGAAGTTCACACGCGAGCAATTAATTAGTTGATCCTGGCGGCTTCATTCAACCAAACACCGTTTCGATTTCACAAGGCTCGACCCCTTCAGTACTAAGATAACTTGTTCCAGGCTCCCAGATATCCGGAAAACTGCGCGAGAAAAAACCCGTGGGAGCTGGGTCGACTTAAGCTCAGCTCCCAGGCGTTTTTAGCTCGCAGTTTCAGCCAAGTTTCTCCCTCGATTGAAGGATTATCCTTAATCGTAAATTTGCTCCAAGTGCAGTATTATCGTTTATTTTGGACACTGAAAGCCTGATAGGGATCATGGGAAATAAACATATTTTTTTAAAAGCCGAATCCCAATGTCTGTACCCACAGGACTCGAAGCTGGGAACCCCTTTACTTAACAACTACACTACCACATCACTAACTGCGAGGATGTCATTTTTTTTTAATGTCAATAGTTTTTCTTCCAAATGCCGCAATAAGCGTGTTTTAACACCCGCTAAGAAGCAAGCTTACACATTGAAAAATGTCGGTTACCAAACTTCAAGAGAAAGCTAACCATTTCAAAATCAAGCCCTAGACTATTATTCAGCAATGATTTTATACATATATACTAATTATTTTTGGTAAATAAACGGCACACTTATCAGTCAATTGATCTTTAGTGGTTAAGTGGATAAAACATTTCCTTCAAAGTGGGTGATCTGGGTTCAAATCTTGTCCAGGGACTGCTTTTACTTTTTTTTCTTTTTATCTGCTACCACAAGTCCTGGGACAGAGTAACCTAAATGGAGGATAATACTTCATTTGGAGTAAACTTACAATGCAGGATAATCCTTAATTTGAGGAAGGGATCGTGTTGGCAGTTTCCGTGATTGGCTTTCCCGACTATCTTCCCGGTGGGAGCATGAAACAGGGTCCTGTTAAATTAAACAAGATGCTGCACGCTTTCGTGTTTAAAGGTCGCCAACTCATGCCATTTCCGAGTTATGAAAAACGTAGACTGAAAACAACGACATTTGTTTCCGGTCGTCTACGCACTCTTTAAATAAACCAATTTCCTCTGGTCTTGATCACCTTTTCATTGCACAATAATGGTAGTCGCTTTTTAATTAAGAGGCTGAGGATCAATCACGTTGACCACCAAACTTCTCAAAAGTTTTTTCTTTCACTAAATAATAAATTCAAAAAATATAAAAGAGAGAAAATGGCAACAATCGATAGCAATATTTATTTAATTGAAAGAGATCAATGCGCACCAATAACCATTTCCTGGTCACACACATATACGAACGTATGTTTACTTTACTTTACACAAGTGTAAACTAAGTAGTTTGTATATGACGTCATGGTGGCCATATTGGATGGCAAGAACAATAACCTTTCTCTCCGCTGGGAACTAAACCTTCTTGTTATGCAAATTCTGCGAAAAGAAATCGTATTGCATTTCCATCCAACATGGCCGCCGTGTCACGTGAGTGAAAACCAAGAATGCGAAATGACTTCAAGTGAACAACCAGAGGCAACGGTTGCTGACCTTATGAGATCAAAGATTGCGATCCCTACCCTCCTCCCCCCCCCCAAACAAAAAAGAAACAAAAAAAAGAAAACGGGAAAATTGAAAGTCAGACCACCCAAGAGGTTGTGTAATTAGGACGCGCACATGTTCATACTAATCTTCATTTCTTTTTCAATCAATGCTTTATTTAGGA
>OX421455.1:9233667-9271167 GCA_949126865.1 Montipora capitata
TTAGAACAATAGACACTAATTAATTAACAACAAGTAAATGCGCTTACATGGCCTTATGGATGTTACACAGGTCCCGGATGTTGGCTGTCGCTTGCTTTTTCCCGCCATTTGATTTCTGTTCTTACAAAACAATAGCAGCTTTTTAGGTACCGAAAACTGAAGGAATTCTTCTTTCTTTTCTTATTATTACAGGAGAACCCCTTTCTTGATCTTGACAGCAAAACTTCTTGCGGATTCGAAAAAGACATGAAGCTAGAAGCAGTAGACCCAAAGCACCCTTCATACATTTGTGTTTGTACTGTGGTGAAAGTTAAAGGAACACGCATGAGGCTTCACTTTGATGGGTGGTCCGAGAGCTATGATTTCTGGGCAAGCACAGACTCGCCGTTTCTTTTTCCTGTTGGTTGGTGCCAGAAAAATGGTCAGCGACTTAATCCTCCTCGAAGTAAGTTGGTTATTACTTCTCGCCAATATACAAAAAATAAAGGCAAGAAGGAATGGTTTGTGTTTCGTTGTTGTTGTTGTTGTTGTTGTTGTTTACTCGCAAGAAGAGAAGAGGAATTCGTGCATAAGTCAGAAATAAGCATATATAATTAAGCTGTGGTTATCAATTCGAGAAGTAACATTTTGCTGAAAGTGAAATGAAATCGAAACCTTTCTTTTTTCAGACATGTCGCCCTCTGACTTTAGCTGGGAGAACTACTTGAAAGCGTGCGAGGCCAAAGCAGCACCCGAGGAACTCTTTAAACCTGTAAGTGAAATGCCACTTTAGCCCAAAACAGTCATCACTAAAACAAAGACAAGGAGTACTCGGTTTAATTTTGTATCTCTGATAGCACGTGGTTGGCCGTCTGGATGTTTTACTTTTAATTAACGCTTCTTATAGAGCGAGTTTCAATCGAGTGTCTTAAAACCAAAACCAAAGTTATTACTTTGGCCAATCACAAAGGACGGATACGGTCCAGTAAACCAATCAAAAATCGAAGTAATTATACGAAGCCGACACACAGCGCGGGAAAATGCGCACGCGCGAGCCACGATTGGATTTGGTCTTACTTCTGATTGGTTGAAAAAGTGGCACGAGAACTTTGAACCAATCATTGGGTGAAGTAACGCAAAACCAAAGCACTTCGCTAATTACTTTCGACACAATTGAAAACCGCTCTAGATGAGTACACTTATTTTCCCACAGATTTCCCCCACCAAACATGGCTTTAAGACTGGAATGAAGATAGAAGCAGTCGATCGCATGAACCCAGACCTTATCTGCGTTGCTTCGGTGACAAATGTGATTGGCAACTACTTTCTCGTTCATTTTGATGAGTGGGACGATTCCTATGACTACTGGTGTGGTGACGATTGTCCTTACATTAGACCAGTGGGGTGGTGTAGGGAAAACAAGAGGAATTTGAATCCGCCAAACGGTGAGTTGCAATTTAGCGTGAACGAGTGGTACGATTCGGAGATACGTAATCATTGAGAAGTTTCTCTTTGGACTGGTCCGCTAAGGGCGAGTGAAGAAAAACACACTTACATTTCCAAGATCAGTGCATGTGATATTATGTCTCCTCAATTTTGATGGACGTTACGAAGTGCCCAATACTCCCATCAAGTCTAAGTCAACATTAGAATTAACGTTAGCGTTGCGTTATTTTCAGTAAAGGATTACGTAACTCTTTAGTCTGGTTCAGACATGCAGCGGAAATATGCAATCCTTGTTATAGATAAACATGACCATCTAGAGACAGGTGAAAGGACAAAGAAAGTGTGTTGATGCCAACGAATTTAGTAATAATATAAGGCATTATAAAATAATTAGGATAGTACGCGCACTCTCATTGGTCAATGTGTTGATGAGAGTATGGAAACACGGCTGTTACATCACGAATTTTGATTGGCTGTATGCTATCAGACGCGCGTTTTGATTGGCTGGTAGGAAATATGAGCGTGTATCAAGAAAATCTGTTTCAATCAAGAATTTTCTTTCATTTGTTTGATTATTTGTCGAATTATCTTTGAGAAATATTTGATAAAAGCAATAGAGGACTTTTTTCCGTGTTTCCATAGCCTCATCTAAACACTCGGAGAAGTTGGGAAGCTCCCAACTCCCCGATCGTGTTTAGGAAACACGGAAAACGTCCTCTATTGCTTAACTGGAAAAAAAATTGATTAGCTTACAGCGGTGACTATTCACACGCGCCCCTCGACGACTGTTTTTTTTTTTCATTTTTCGAAACTAAATTTGGGTAAACGTCAATCAAATGTTTCCGTAACGAATTTGACTGCCGCCGAGTGAATAGGATTATTGTCATGGAAAGATTTGATTGACCTCCACCCAAATTAATTTTCTCGAAAAATGAAAAAAAAGGTCGTTGAGGGGCACGTGTGACTGATAACCCGGCTGTAAGTAGTTCGCTAAGATTTGAGGCTGGTATCAGCAAACCCAAAGAGGACCTGGACTTCAACATAGCAACTTCGTATTGGATTTTTCTTCTAACTCGCCAGTTCATTTACCGTTTAATTTCAGATGATGATTTTCACACTTTTTGCTGGGAACAGTACTTGAGGTCAACCGGTTCCATTGCAGCTCCAAATCAACTGTTTAAAACGGTGAGAAATTGACGAGACAATGATACCATATATGCCAACCGTGATATTCAGTATTGAATGACAAATAACTATTACAATTAAAATACAAATTAAAATATGAATAGAAAACTATAATTATACATAAATTGCCATAGAGCTGGTTACTACCTTGATCCAAAATGTACCTCTGTGTAGGTCTTATCAAGGCATCACTCGAGTGGACATTGTGAAAAGGTTTAGTTATTTTCAAAAAACAGTACTAGTGTGATTGCGTCGGTGAATGAGAGGATGAAGGAAATTAAGTTGTGTTAAATGAGTTGATTATTGAGTTGAATTGTTAACCTTTGAGAGATTAGAAAACTGACTTTGCAAGCGTTAACCCTTTGTACCCTAAAAATAAATTGGTACGAGCGGTTTCAGACTGAAAATAGAGAATGAAAGATTCTCTGTTGCATTCTCACGTTGTCGTCAATACCTCAAATTTGGTGCTTTCATGTTGTCATTAGGGAGTTTACGAAACGACGACGGCTACAGCAACGACAACGCCAAAAAGCAGTAATATGATTGGTTAAAGGAACCAAAATGATCGTGCTGCACGTGCGGAGCGCATTTTTGAACGATTATCTCCCATACTCGTCAAAATTACTACATGAACTGACCAAATTTAAGGTTTTGACGACAACGTGGACAGACTACAGTGAATCTCTCAGTCTCACTCTTTACTTCAAATCCGTTCCGTCCGTACCAATCCAGATGATGGAATAATTATGAAATACTTCGAACAGCTCAAACTTCTATTTTGAAGTGAGGTTTTCGTCGCCGTAGCCGTCGTGGTTTCTTAAACTCCCTATTAGGGAGTTGAAGCAAAGACGACCGGTGCGGATTCGGCAACGCCACAGAGCAAGAATATGATTGGTTAAAAAAGAAAAAATACACGTGCTGCACGTGCAACACGAATTTCCGTGCATTTCTCTGCCTTACTCCACAAAACAACAACGTGAAATCACCAAATTTTAGGTTTTGACGACAACGTGAGCATATAACAATGAAAAAGTTATTTTCAGTTTTGACTTTAAAACCGTTCGTATCCACCCAGTTACAGGATAGTTCGCCTGTATTGTAGAAGGTGAACAAGACGGCATCGCGAAATACTTGCGATAGCGCTAAGTTATATTTTGGACTGCCGTTTTCGTTGCCGTAGCCGTCGTCTTTGCTTAAACTCCCTGTTAACATGCAGAGTACCGCAAAAATATGAGCTAAAATCCGTGCCGCACGTGCAGCACGATTATTTATGCGCTTTAAATCAATGATATCATTGTTTTGTGGCGTTGTCGCCGTCTTTGTCGTTGTAGATCTTAAGATCCCTAATATATACCGAAAACTGGTGGGCTTCATTCCATCGCAGATAGGGACTTCTTTGTTATAGACTTCTGGCACAGCTTAAATAAGTAATCAACCTTTTGTGTGTCTTAGAGACCTCCACCAAGTTTTGGCGTGGGACAGAAGCTGGAAGCGGTAGATAGGCGAAACCCTTCAATGGTTCGAGCAGCTACTGTTGCTGAAGTTAACGAGTATCGATTGCGAATCCATTTTGACGGCTGGGATGACCTTTATGACGACTGGTATGAATCGGAATCGTTGGACTTGTACCCGTGTGGTTGGTGCGAAAAGACTGGCCATCCCCTGGAGACACCCCTTAGTAAGTTTTTTCTAGAAATGCGGAGTCATCATAGGGGACCGTTATAGAGCGTTCTCACATGACGTCACGGCGGCCATGATGGTGCCTGCTGGTCACGTGAGTGAAAACGTTCTATAGGGTAGTCGGACTCTTTGTACGTGCATTTAAGGCTGTTTTTTACCAGCTATCTAAGAAAAAGCACAAGCAACATATTAATTCTAAAGTGATCATCGCAATTAATGAAGCAATTTAAAGTGCACCGAAACTCAAATATTTTTTTCGTCTACAATATTAATCTCCCCACCAAAAGAAAACATGTTTTACCGTTCTTTCCTCAAAATGTCTCTTTTTATCTGCCCAGCAAGACGAGCAAAGTTATGAAAACTAGCAGTAATTTGGATCCACGACTGTGATGTGACAGGCATAGGTCTATTGTCGATTTTCGATTTTGCGTCACAAACTGCTTTGCAATGCAAAGCAGTTTGTGACGTAAAATCGAGAATAGACCCATGCCTCTTACATCATGGTCGTGGGTGCAAATTGCTGTTAGTTCTGCCAAGTTTACCCAGTGGCTTGCACAGAACAGGAAAAGTAAAATTCTGGGTAGCAATGGTGACACATGTTTGCTTTGGATGAGTTTAGTTGCATTTTGAGCAGTTTCAGAGAAGCTCGCAAAAATCCAGGCTTCAACAGAACTCGAACTCATGACTCTGCGATTGCGCTGTACTTGCTCCAATGAGCTGTCAAGCCATTTGGAGGCAGGTCACTTGCAAGTTCATCTTATATCCCAACAGGGGAACGTGTGATAGAGAATAAGCACTACTACAAACTACTACTACTACTACTACTACTACTACTACTACTACTGAGGCTAATAATAATAATAATAATAATAATAATAATAATAATCCCCCTATGTTCCTTATACCGCGCATGTACCGCTGCTCACTTGGCTCAGTTGGTTGAGCACCGGGCTGCCATGCGGGAGGTCGTGAGTTCGACTCCGGCCGGACTCCTATACTCAGGGTCTTTAAATAACTGAGGAGACACTGTTGCCTTTGTAATTATATCCGCGAATTGTTAGAGTTTCAAGTCTTCTTGGATAAGGATTATAAACCGTAGGCCCCCTCTCCCGGTGTTGTGGTCTGGTTTGATTGAGGGCCACAAGTTTATTAGCCTATGGCTTTTACGTGTTACCCTCATAAATAAAGACTTCACTTCACCAACCTCGTTCCCAGGGCTCTCTTCCGCCGAAAGCAGGCCAGAAAAGACCCTGGCATCGGCTGGTCACGTGTTATACAAAGGGCACTAATTTAATCTGATCCGCTTGATCCTTATTGGCTTTTGGAATTCAGAGCAACTTGCATTAACGTACATCATCATGACCATTTGGATGTTGTGCGAGTACTTCAATTTCTCTGTTATTCGAAAGAGCCTGCTAACATTGTCGATGGAGCAGTCTACTCCCAAAAAGATATAGAAGAAATTCAGTGTGCAGGCTTTGTGGTGGTGCGTACGAAAGTCGCTTCGTATTCTGGGCAACACTGGCACCAACATCGGTGAGAACATCGGCGAGAACATAAATACCTTAAAACATATATATTCGAAGCACTTAGAACTGAAAATGCTTCGAACAAAACAGAGGAAATTTACCGAGGGTTAAGAGCCCGTCCAAGCCGACTTAGAAGAGAAAGGTTTTGTTTGCTTTCCGCCATATTCGAATCAATTATTCGAATCTCGAATTTCACATATAATTTATGACACCAAAGATTTTGGTCAACATCAGATTCCATTCACCGGGACCACCTTGTTCGACCTTGGGTGGCAATCATGGACAACTGTCAGAGCTTTAGCAGCAAACCGAAGTGGATAGAATGTCAAAGCCTTATGTGCCTTATGGCACGAAGAGATATAGAGACCTTGTTCGAGAGAGACTGAGGCTGTCACAGTCACTGAAAACTAACAGTTTTAAAATCGGTGCTTAGACTTAAATACTGTTTATCAGCGCTATATATAGGCAGTCTGCAAATGTCGCACACCGGTCTTTTGGTAAGTCTTCGCAATGTCCTGCTTGTATTCCGAAAAGCTATTCTAGGTCTAATTAGGCTTACTTAAGCCTAAAACGTTATTTAATCTCAAAACCAGTTTTTGTTAGGGTTGGTATTCAAAGTATGGTGGACTACTACACCCGAAAATCTCCTGTTACGAGTTATAAATCGACGCCAGTCTCTCTCGAGCAAGCTGGTCCCGGGGGATGGAATCTAATTTTCGGGTGTCGAAGGAACACGTGACCAGCCGATGCCAGGGTTTTTTCCCGCCCGGCCGCCCTTCTCTTGGCGGAAAAAAGCCCTGGGAACGAGGTTGTTGACTTCACCTCACCGGAAACATTTTCCTTTTTCTTTTGCAGCACAACGCGAAAAGATTTCCAGTGCGGCGTGCCCCACTCCCGGATGTAAGGGCATTGGTCACGTGAAAGGCGCTAAGTACTCGACACACCACAGCACGTTTGGCTGCCCCTACTCGCTACAAAATTTAAATAAAGAGTCGTGTCTTGTAGACAGACTCTCTAACAACTCCATGACTGAAGAATCCGACTGGTCTTACGCCTCTAAGCAAAAGCTTGCAGTTGTCAAGTCTATCAAAGGTAAGGAAGACATTTGTGCTATGTAAGCTTGGTTTTCACTGGCGAGTAACGTACACAGGTTCATCAACTTGATGTATTTTAGTATTTCGTTTTATAGCAAAAGCTGGTAATAATCAACCTCTATTTCGTGGCTTGTGCTTGCATCTCTGGTGAAAGCAAGCCTTTGGAAGCTCGAATGATGATTTTACTCGTCTCATTCGGGACGTGAAAGGGAACCTCCTCTAAAACAACAAAATAACTTTAAGCCACAGAACATAATGTTTGCAATTAAAAATTTTCATACTTTTTCCAATAAAAGCGTTTCGTATCCGAAAAAAGTGAATTTCAAAAACGCTTGTTTTGGCTTTCGATTTTCACGGGGACCACCATCTTGAATAATTGTGACGTGTTGTGGTTGCCCTATTGTTCTGACACAAAGAGCGATTGTTCTGGAACAATACGGCAACCCCGACACGTCACGTCACCGGTTGGTGATTTTGCTCATTGTCACAGAGGAGGTTTTGACAAACCCAGGAGACGGAACTTGTCCAACACCCGGATGTGATGGCTCAGGTCACGTCAGTGGTCAGTGGAAGACACATTACAGGTATGTATTGGGGAATCTTTGTTTACATTCTTTTGTCTCATTAGCACTGAGAAGGCTATAGAGCGTTTTCACTCACGTGACAAGCAGCCATATTGGATTACCGAAACAAAGGAAAGTATTTACATAAAAATGAATTCAATTCCCGGAGAATTAGTTTGGTACACCATCATGGCCGCCATTTCTTTGTTTTGGGACACCAACATGGCCGCCGTGACGTCATGTGAAAACGCTCTATTGTTCCGAGATAAGTCTCGTCTACACGTATCCGTTTTCGCTTTTGAAAACTGACGCAACTTTTCATTCGCGGATTGGCCTTCTGTCTACACGTATCCGGTGAAAATGGTGACCGAAAACGCTCTCCAGAGTGGAAATTTTGGAAACGCACTTTTCGTGTTTTCGTGTGGATAGTGAAAACGGAACTTTTCGAAAATGAAATTTTCGAAAATTTTTCTTCTCGAATTTTTTCTTCTCCTTTCCTCCTTAATCCTTCTACCTTCTAAATATTTTAAAGCACGAAGATTAATGTTTCCATGTTGTTGTTGTTGTTGTTGTTGTTGTATATAATAGTCATTTATTCCTTTAAAAAAATGTCTAAATAATTCTGTGTACAGTCTGGCTTGACGCGATCAGCTTTTCGCTATTTGCAAGCCAGCCTAGTAATAACTTGAAATGTTTGCTGTAAATAAATAAAACTTGAAAACTTGAGCTTAAAACTCATGATCTCCAGTCGACATTTTCAGACTGAGGTCTTGGCTACTTTATATTCGCTTCTAACTTTAAGACGCAGCTCGACTCTATCATCCGTCCGAACAAACGAGTCAGCCTTGCATGCTCTTGCCTTCAGATCTATCAGGATTTTGTCCTGACTTCGACATCTTTGAAAAGCATTTCCTTGCAAATTAAAGGTTTTTAAAATTTGTTTCGCGAACACAGACAAACGAAACGATTCAAAAACAGCACGAATTCTGTCTTTCGGGCTCGTTTTAGTGAGAAACGCGCATGCTCGTAATTCAGAGGCATTGGCGTTCTCGAATAGTTTTAGTGCATTCGTGTGAACAGGTGAAAACGATTCGAAAACGCTACCTGTGGGCAGATTTTTTTTTATAACGAAAAAAAAAAAAAACGATTATCTCACTTAAACTAAACTTGCAAACATTTAAGATGCTTTAACAGACACATATACTGAAATGAAAATAAAAATAGAAGAAATTATAAAGAATATGTGTACAGTGCCTAAAGGAGCAGAAGCCTTAGAGTTAGCCACTATCATGCTGACTGTAGCTAGAGGAAATGAAGCCTAAAATGGGGTCTTACTAAACAAGCTGCCTTCTTATGAAGAAGGGAGGTGTTGTTTGGTGATGTCAGTGCCAGAGACTATCTCACACTCATCTTGAGGATCTCTCGTTTAATTCCGTAGCTTGTCCGGGTGTCCACGAGTGAAGCATTTGACAACGAAAGTACCCAACTCAAAGAGTAAGAGCACAGTCCATTCTCCTACCAGCAAAACGGGGTCAGTTAGTGGAACGGAGACCACTGTCATTGGTACACGCAGTACCTCCAGGTAAGGGAATGTTTATCGTGTGAATGAACAAAGGAAAAATTCGAAAGTAAAGTAATAGCATCACAGATGAATGTCTAGCCTGCAGTGCAGGCGTTATTTTGGCGCGGAACGCTAGATAAATCAGGTTTTCGATGCCGCCATCTTGGATTGTGATTAGATGCTTGACCGATAGAGGGTTGATGCAGTGGCGGGTTAACGCCTACTCCCTCGGCAAATATTTCCTCGCCCCAATCTTCCACAGTTACCAAATCTAAGATGGTGGCCTAATATGAAAATGTGCACTCGCGCGCCCAAAATACGCCTGCACTGCAGCCTAATGAATGTCTAGTTTATAGACGTTATACTCAATGGCATATTGATACTAAGTGTACCCCTTATGTAAACACCAGTGATTGCCCCAACTTTATTCCCAGGTTCCCATCAGGTTCTGACCACTGGCCGGAGTTTACTGTTGCCATGGTAACTTGTTGTGTTAGCTACTTGAAACGACTTGGACCCAGGTTGCTCCTAGTTCAACTCCCCTTCTACGCCTCTAAATGTGCAACTGGCCTGCCTTCGTTTACGAAGTCGAGTAGTGTAAACGATGTCTTCTATCTGTGACAACCAAGCGAAAAGCCGAAGTCCAAAGGCTGGTGAAGGATGCTAATATCTTCCTCTTGGGAACACAATTTTACTAGAACCTATTCGATGTAAGGGTTGTTAAGTTTTTCAAGCGGAGAAAATCACTGAACTGTATATACTAAATGTAAAAATTCAACAACCAGAAATCTTGGGAAAGAATTTGTTTTTTGTTTTAAGGTAGCCTCAGATTCTCGCTTTCAACTGTAATGTAATTTCATTTGGTAGTTGACCAAGACAGTCAATGAGTTAGATAATTATGGTTTGGATTCCTGGTGTCTTTAAACAGTGGTTAAATATAACGGAAAACAAGTTTCCTGCAGGAGCGTCAAGTTTATTGCTTTACTACTCACTACAGTTCTCTGAATTTGTCCCGCCAAGGGAGCCATACTCATGACGTTAGATTTATAACCTGATACAACCAAATTAAATTGCCCCCTCCCCCCCCCCCCCCTCCCCGGCGGGTGCAGCGCCACACTTTCTTATGACACAGGCCCCGTCAACTATTTCCGGCAATGCGCCCTTTGCCGGCCTCGGGTAATGGGCTCTTGGCATGTATTAATAACACGACTTCTTGTGTTGGTTGTTTTCCTCAGGCGAGGCAGTGTCAAGGAGGAAAAGCTCGAGGGAAACAGACTGAGAGGTAAAGAAATTAGGAGTTTTGGGGAAAAGTATATTAGTAAGAATTAAAGACTGAACCACCTAAAATAAAAATGTCGTGATGAACAATACAACTTGCTCTGTACAACACTTCCAGTCAATCCCTGGCCTCCTTGGTAACCTCTACCCCAAACTTGTCACCAGTCATACACGTTATCCACTGGCGCTTTACAATTCTCTATTTTCGAATTCCCCATAATACACTTTGTTTGCCCCCCAAATTTTGCATAAACCATTGTTTTCAAATGCTCTTGGAAATATGCAGTGTCCCCAAGAGCATTTGAAAACAATAGTTTATGCAAAATTTGGGGGGCAAACAAAGTGTATTATGGGGAATTCGAAAATAGAGAATCGACCAAAACTTTCGAAAAAACCGGGTAAGGAATTGGAAGGAACGGAGATATATTGGGGGGAAATTTTTCGGAAATTGGGGTATACCGCGTCAATTGGTCCTGAAGTTCCGGAATTCCGGAGCAACCAGAAAATCCTATTGGTTTGTTCCTCTTCGGGCGCTATTGCTGTTTCATTGACTTCAACATTTTGGGGCAAATATCACTCGGAAATTTGCCGGAACTGATTGAATTGAAAGTAAAAATTTATTTTAATCACCTTGTTTGGATTGCGTTTTTTTTTTTTTTTTTTTTTTTTTCACATCTCGTTGATGTGACTGGTGTAGAGCGGCCAACCGAAAAATGCTTTTCTATTTACCGCACAAAACTATCGAAAATTCTAACTAAAACTTCTGGTCGAATGAAAAGTGCCACTTGAGAGAACGTTTCGGCGAAAAGAGATACAGTTTTTCCTTTATGGGGTTAGAATAATATTCCGTAAAGTCGAAATGAAATAAATAACAGATATACTCTTGCAGGGTCTTTCTCGTTTAGTTTTAGCGTTTTGTGGTTTCAATTTTTTTCTTTCAGTCGCCGACAAAGGAATCCAACATGTGTCTCCATTTTCGTTCCCATGGCCTCTCGGTAGTGGATTCCCATCAGCCTTTCTGACTGAGCTCAAAAATTCGATGAATCACCACAATCACGCGGCAGTATCCAGCGAACGCCAGCGAATCATGCGATGGGATATCGATGACGTCGCAAATCACGTTCGTTTGATAGGTTGCACCGACCAGGCGAAAATTTTCTCCGAACAGGTGTGTGTGATTTCAGTGGATTGTAAGTTACTTTTTCCTAGATGTACGACTCTTTCTAAATTTTTTGCTTTTCGGTTTTGTTCCATTTGTACTCCAGTCCGGTCGAATGTACTGTACCGTAACCGATCGAAATCTTCAATGAAAAGGACCATCCGTAGTCAATGATTTTTTAATTCGAGATTGCGGCTAAGTCATTTGTATGCAGTACGGAAACATTCAAACAATCAGTTCGCACTGAATATTCGGAAGCTGTGAAAGCGCGTTACACTTTTCGACCCTTATGGGTTTCTGTCAACACTCAATTGCACGTTCCATTTGTCCTTTTAATTAACTTGATATTCTTTCTTCACAGCAAATAGACGGCGAAGCCTTCTTGCTGCTTAATCAAAGCGACATCGTCAACATCTTGAAGATCAAATTGGGGCCCGCTCTGAAGATTTTCAACACCATTCCAAAGTTTTGATGATGCAAGATAACAAATAATTCTATCCGACATTAGCTGTTCCAAGCAGTGTAGGTTAACGCCTAATTTTGGAAAAAAAACCGATAAAGACTAGCAACTTAATTGCAAGGCCACCCATGCAGACTCTTCATTAACCTCTCAGTTAACACGAAAGGGTCTGCCAGAAAGGGAAATATTTTGCGCTAAAACACGTTTGGTGACCAAAAATGTTTTACGTTTTACCTAGTAGGCATAAGCTAGGTATAAACCATCCTGACACATTATACTAATAGGAAAGGAAACAACAACATTGTTACACTAATTAGAATTGATAATCGAATTGATAATCGAAGATACTCTCAGCTACTGGAAGCAGATCGGTTACCAGATTACCGCTTTGCTTTTGGCGTTTCGAACGTAACATTCTGTGAAAGATATCTTAGCATCTTCTTAAAGCAGTGAGTTTACTTAACGCCGTAGCCATGACCAAAAAGAAATAGACTCTTTACGTATACACGCGTCAAACATCTGTCTGTCCAAATACACAAAACATTACTTACAAATCACGGAAACAAAGAAATGCCTGACGGAGTTTTTAAGCTTCCCAAAAAAGGATCCCAAATGAAAAAAATGTTTTAACACCCAACACTGATTTTTACATGTTTTATCGCAAAATATTTATAGTTTGGACAGGCCTTAAATATAATTTCTAGGGTTTCTATGAGGAGTCAAAAGTTCCTTTAAAAAAGGTTAATTAATCCTTGCTTAAAGCTAGAAAAAAATAACATTTGCAATAACTCACGTCTTTTTGAGAAACCCATAAGGGTTGAAACGCGTAACGGTCCCTTGTGTGCTGGGAAACAAGCTTCTGAATATTCAATTTGCTAAGTACCATATTTGGAAGAACAAGAGCGAGGGGTTTCCAAATATGGTACTTAGCACTGAAACATTCAACCAATCAGTTCGCACTGAATATTCGGAAGCTGTGAACGCGCGTTACACGTTTCAACCCTTATGGGTTTCTGACAGTATATAGCGTAGCGGATTTAAACTTCTTTAGCTGCATCTTGTGTCCGTAGGTCTATTTGGGATGATTTCTTTAAATACCAGCCCAGGGTTTCTGATACTGTTTAATAGTTCTACATGACAATGACGCTGTTTATCCCTTGGGAGTTGTTAGGATTTAACAGTAAGAGATATGTGCGTCAAGCCCAACCTCGTTCCCAGGGCCTCTCTTTTTCGTGCCACCTGGAGGCCAGAGAGAGACCAAGTACGGTCTTTTCTATGAAAAGGAATTAATTGATTCCAGGCCATAATGAAACGGAATATAGTGGCATGATTTTTGCACCACCGTAAACCAAATCCTTTCACATTAGTGTACAAAATCGTTCAGTATCACGGTTTAACATTCATATGGCGTAAGAACATCCAGTCGTTTAGTGGCTAATGCTCTCTGAAGGAGTCATTAAGAGCTTAATCTCTTTCCTTTGGCAGAATTACGAATTATACATTGTCTAGGTAATTGCATGTTTCTGAGCTATTAAGTCTTTCCCTTGGTGGTCTTGTCACATATGTCCCAATATATGGGGTATAGCAAAAAAAAAAGGTTGATCGAGGGGTCTGCTAGGTGTGACTTTTATCTCCTTAAACTAAAGGACCCCTCTTTGACTCGCAGACACACGTGACCAGACCTTACCAGGGTCTCTCTATGGCGTGAAGAAGAAAAACCCAAGGAACGAGCTGGCGTGAGGCCCTTGTTAAACTATGGGGGGCATATTGTAGTCCATTGCAGTTAAAACTCTTGCTACCGTTCGGCAACTAACTTTCATGTGCTATTATCGGTACATTTGCAATCATCAGCTATTGTTAAAAACGTAGACTTTCAATCAACAAAACGAGCACTGTGATTGGTTGATTCTTGGTCACATGGCCCTGATCAAATTCAAATGTATCCTGACCGGGATACAATTCCGCAGTTGTTGCCCGCTCCAGATGTTTTGCTGCGATTGTTGAAGGAAAAGTCTAAACATGTAACAAAGCACTTAATGTATGGTCCCTGGGGAAACTAGTTAGTATTGTTTTCCCTCGAGTCCTGATGTTTCCCTTGACAAACATCAGGAAAACAAAATTAACTGTTTCCCTCGAGACCATACTAAAGACCTGTTAGAAATTTTCCATGTCAATAATAGTTTTCTCCGTTTCACTATACTCCCATGATACACGATGACAGTTAAATCTACCACAGAAGTAGGAAAAAAGACAAAAAGTTACCCACCGAGAATATATGGGAAGAAATTTTGTCTCTCTTCGGCTGCACGGGGTGAATAATGCTGCTTTTCTTGTAACCTCCGAAGCATAGTTAACATAGATGGACTGATTCTGAAACTCTGGGAACTTTAAAAGAGAGAACAATGACATCGCGCTTCATGTCAACTTGACCGTGATCAAGCGCAATCTTATGTCCTGGGTTCACAACTGAGTTTTGAATAAAGTAATCGAAACTTTTGATTGGCTGTATTTTAGAAAAAGGGTGTAGTTTGTGCATGGTCAGGCCAAAACAGCAAACGAAAATATAAAACAAAGAAAGTTGTCGAGTTTCATAACTATCTCCATATATTAACTATGCTCCGAAGAAACTGATGACAAGGCACAAAACGCACTGTTCGTGTACTGACCATTATTCCATCTTTTAGGCGTTTCTAAATGGTCCCCAAGACTCCGTACGTACATTTTTCGTCTTCGACATGCATCCACACGATATATTTTAGATAACAAATTTGTCTGCTTGCAGATGTTTATATTTAATTGAGGATAAAGCAATTTTTAATTGAGTACCTGAAGAGACTACTCTAACCAATCAGAAGGAATTAACGTTAGCAATTGAATGTAGTAATCGAAACGTAATTGCTCGATTACTTTGGGATGGGGAGCAAATTTGGAGCTGTCTTGGTTCTTAAATAATGAAGGGAAAAATGGCATAAATGAAAAAGATAATAAACCTAGAAGTTAATTTCAGGTCCAGCTTTGGTGCGCGTTTTTGAACGACTGTTAGTCTTTCTATGAAAATTTGGATTACAGTTCTTTCTAACGTAGTGTGTACTATTTTTAATCCTTAACAATAAAGAAATGAAGTTTATATTGCTCGAATTTTCACTTCATCATTCCTCGGCTGATGTTTGATGTTCCAAGGGGGAATTTCGAGAAAGAAAACTGAGAGTGTATTTCATGGTATTGGGCAAATCTCCAACCAAAGAGTGGCTCATGGACATGGAAGAAAGAAATTCTAGAAAAAAGGAATCAATTGTTTTAATTCAGCGCCAGCCTTTGACTGCAGCCCAAATGAATTATCATTCGATGCATTTTTCTCTTCCTTTTCATTGGCAGAGAGCTTTAAGAAATTAGATTCCTTCTAATTGCAGGTCCCTGAGCTAAACTATGTAAGTTTTTCCCTGATATTCCGTCTTGTCACGTATGTCCCAAAATATGGGACATAGCAAACAAAAGTTGATCGAGGGTTTGATCACGGTGCCGTGTCTTTTGTACTCTTTAGGGTAGATTTACCAACTATTTCTTTAGAAATTAGATAAAGCCGAGCGTTAGTTCTTTCTCGGAGAGGAGAGTTTACTCTCTGTTTGCTCATAAAAGGAAAGGAAAGGAAAGGAACTTTGTTTAAGTGTCTAGTCGTTCTACCGCTGGAGCAAAGTCTAATTGGGGACACCGTTAACTGAAATTAACAATCAACGTAAATCAATTCAAAGGTTGGCTTTTGAGGAGAGGGAAAAACCGGAGAAAAACACCCAAAATGCCCAAGTGTAGAATAAAACATTGCAAGATCCACTTAAAACTGTTAAACAACGTAAAAGAAATACAACAAAAGGAAAGAGAAGCACGGATGGACACAAATAGACAAGACGGGTTCCATTCGTGTAATCTTGAAAAAAGTCGGCACGATGTTTTTCAGGTTTGTGGCAAATCGCCTAGATAAATGTCGTTTTTGTTCAGAATCATCTTGTTTGTGAAGTAACGATAATTTTATCAGTAAAGGGATTCCACATTACCATTTTCGAATTTTAAACTCGTGATTAACTAAAGATTTTCCATAGACATGCTTAAATAACGAGGTAAGTTACTTTTATAAACTCTTCGACTAAACTAGCCTGCGAATACTGCCGACTCACATCGCCCCGGCCGCTTGCAACCAAATTTTCGTGTTTCACTACCCACCGTCGCAGCACCACAGTTACCCTAGCCGTGACTAACACCTTCACACCATGAGTAGGGGCGCGTTCCATTCGACCAAAATTTCCGGAAATTCCGGTTCAAAATCGAATGGAAAAGAAAATTTCCGGAAAGTCATTTCGAAAATTATGGTCAAACTCTCGAGGGGCGTTTTCCATTTACCAAGAAATTCCGGAAATTCCGGTTGGGATGTAAATGGAACACACGTTTTTGGTTCGTTCCACTGGAAAATTTCCGGAATAAACGGAACTTCTGAAAAGGTAGTCCTGTTTTCCCGTTAGAAACTTTCCGATGGAAATGTGTGTTCCATTTACAACTTTTGAAAGGTCTTACCACTTCCAGGCTATTCACGGCCACATTTTTAAATTTTTAGCGCGTAAAATCGCAATCACTGGGCGGCGAACGGACCTGAGTTAAATGGAACACGTTTTTCACCCGATGGAAATTTCCACAGAAATTTCCGGAAATTTTTTGTAAATGGAAAACGCCCGAGGTTGTCCTTTTTTCCGGAAATTCGGAAATTTCGGAAATTTTCCGTTCCATTTGATACTTCTTCCCGGCATAACTCGTCCCTAGTTCCTCTAGCCGTGACTGTTGCCTCGACCAACTTGAGGTAAAGATGGCGGCGTTAACAAACCTTCAATGTTCCGCGTGTTTCTTCACGTCAGACGATGTGGAGTTGTTTTAATAGGCCATTTCCGAGTTCACTTATGCCTCCTCTTCAAAACGAGTCTAAGTGCGAAGTTTTTCTTATGAAAATTAGTTTTCTTTCAAATGGCCAATTGACATGACTGCGTCAACAATTCAGGAAATGCCGCTCCTCCCATGGGTAAGTCGAAGACAGAGCACTTCTTGAACGTTCCAGTCAGCGGGAAAATACCGTTCCATTCGACATATGGACATTTCGGTAATTCGAACCGGAGATTTTGGTCCAATGGAACGCCCCCTAGGTGTTTAGAGAAGTAAAACTAAGATGAAAATGGCGGTAGTTACCACGGTAACGTTATAGCTTCAGAACGAGGCTTAGGAAACCGGAAGATCTTTGACGCTTCAGAATAAACTTAAGCACCTCCGTCTCTTCTCTGTTTATTGTATCCGTTGCAAACAGAAAAATTCATCAGTATGTGACTAGTAGGGATCTTTTTTCACAGGCAATGACGAAATTTGGAGTGGTAGGAAGTTTTTTTATAGAGTTCCGACAAAAAACCTGAGTCGTAAGAATCACACTCATCCATACCGCAGAATCAGACCATAAAGGAAAAGCGCATTTTACTTTTGGCTTGACGTTTCGTATGCTACAACATACATTTTCAGAAATGTCAATTCAAAAGTAAAATGCGCTTTATCATTATGTTTGTAGCCGCTGTTTGTTTTATGTTTTTGATTAAGCTGAAATGGCCAAAGAGCAAGAATATTTATAAAGGGAAAGACTCCTTGAACACCGTGTCTTTGTTGGGGTTATTAAAACTGATTAGTCGCAAACCTTAGATTTGTTGCGGAGTTTTAAAAGTCGTTAATCCGAATATTTTTGACACCTCTTTAGAGTGAATTCCACGGTCCAGTGATGTCATTGTGCAATTGCGAATCCAGGCTCCTACCGTGTCTCTTCTTTTCCTTCATATTCGGAAGGTACTTGGCGTCATATGTACAGTAGAGCTTGTGGGCGAGAGTCGGGATTAGATAATCTACTCTTGATGTAGTGCATTGTTGTTGTAGATCCTTCGTCAAGATCCAGTATTTCTGTTTTCTTAAGCTAGTCCTTATTCACACAGTTATATATAGGTGGATAGCGTTATCTATTGGACAAACGCTACCACATCAATTGAGCTACGCGCAAGCGCTCTACCTTCCGGAAATGGGTTGCCTGGGGACGACAAATGTGGGGATTGAGAGAAAGACTGGGTTCGAGTATTGTTCATCCGGGAGCCTTTTTTCATCTTGAAGGTCCCGTATATAGGATCAACTCGACAACGTGCTCACCGCCATCTTGTCGTTTGGGAACGTCTATCTCAACTCCAGAAATTATGTCGGGCTTGGGAAGATACCCTCTGAACATTCCTTCTCTCTCTGAAGCGTTGTTAGGTTCTTCTAGCCAGAGAAGAGACCGCTTGGATTATGACTTCGATGACAGGCGTTTCAGAGAACGTGAAAGAGATCGCAGAGATGTCGACGATTACAGACGAGATAGTAGCGGGTCGAGAGGACGAACTTCCAGGGATAGATATTCCCCTGAGGTAGGGTTTATCGTGTAAATGATTAGGTTTCTTCGTATTAGTCGTTACAATTAAGAAGAATGTTTGTTAAACAACAGTGTTTGAGATGTGTTGAAGTGAAATCTTTTGAAGACGTACAGACATGAGTGCATGTGTTCCGTTTGGCGCATGGAAGTCAAGTCCATTAAGGACATCCACACTATGTAAACAACATCAGCATTATCGTTGGTAGTTTTTAGCCTCTGGACTATTTGACGTATAAATATGTTATTTTTACTTGGAATAGCCAGTTTCCTTTAAAAACATAAAATTTTTGCATCCATCAATGTTGAACTGGCGAAATATCAAGTGAAGTGCAATTTCTCTGTTGTAATTAGATATGCAATAGTTTAGGTCACCTGCACCCTACTAGACAGTGTTATTTTCGCCATCATGTGCAAGACGAAAGCTGGAAGGCCTCCCAGGTTCTATGTTTGCACTTAAGTCCCAAGCCTGAAAGAACAGGGATTAGCTAGAATGGCCAGTGTTGTTACCCTCTACCCTAAGCTTATCACCAACTGGTAAAAAAAGGTAAAGTCACTGCTTACGAGCCAGAAGGCCCAACAGGCCAGCGCTTATCTCCGGTTTCCGTAGCATGAAGCGACTAGGAGTATTTATAATCCCCCCTGGATGGGATGCTAGTCCATCGTAGGCTTACCCCCAGCATTACGTCGGTACCCATTTATACACCTGGGTGGAGAGAGGCACAGTGAGAGTAAAGTCTCTTGCCCAAGAACACAACACAATGTCCCCGGCCAGGCCCGAACCCGGACCACTTGATCCGGAGTCGAGCACACTAACCATGAGGCCACCGCACCTCCCACTATCAACAACTGAGGCAGCTCAAAATAGTGGGGTATGCTAAAGGGTCATGGATGACATTGTTACTTGTTTGCTAACACAAAGGAGTTCATACTGCATTTTGTTGATATCCGGATAAGCACATCCTAAATTGTCACTGATGGCATTGCATTGTGGTTACAAAGATCATGGTAATGAGTTCACTTATTTTTCAATGAAGTGATGACACCTAGGTCATTTTGATAACACTTTTGGTCCCCGTGAACTTGTGTTCCCTTTCCTTTGCAGTCTAGTATACTTAATTAAATTACACGTAGGTTCTAATAACATTGTAGGATTCAAACTGAGTTTTTCAAAGATTTTTTTTTTCTTTTTTGGTCCTATAACCTTGTGCTGTGTATTTCCATCATCCCTTTATACAAAATCCAATAATTCCACAATTTTTAAAATGCTGTTCATATAAAATTCTGTTGCCAAAATTTTACAGCACCCAAGGGGTATTACACTTTAGTTTTGTTGTGAGGCTTCATGATGCTACAATTTACTTCATTTTTGTGCGTTTGAGAATCCCAGGGACGGGAAAGTTAGATTGAGATTG
This sequence comes from Montipora capitata, assembly GCA_949126865.1. NCBI lineage: Eukaryota > Metazoa > Cnidaria > Anthozoa > Scleractinia > Acroporidae > Montipora > Montipora capitata. The sequence goes on from OX421455.1 coordinate 9,253,483, forward strand.
AGTTAGATTAGCTCAATAGATGTCCTTTTAAATCCATGAAAGCCATCAGACATTTCCACTTATTTGCCTTAGGCATAGGAAAGACTCTTCAACATTTTCTCATGTTTAACACAAGGTGAACTTTGTAAGGTCCCAGAATCATCTTATTACCTTCCTTTCTTAGATGTCATTTATCAGTTAGGGACAGAATATTTTTGCCCAACCTTTTTGCTTCGTTACAATTTATGCACATGTATTCATGAATTAGCTTCTTATCGTTGTGGCTTGTAGTTCAAAGTTGCTAACATCTCTGGATTTACCCCTTCCAATGATGCTGTACCATAAAGAAGTGGTTTCCATAGGGTCATGTAATACACATGCCTGAACATTATGAACTTAAGCTTGTGCTGTGTGGTACATTTTGTTTGGTACAATTGACAGGTCCTGTAAGCATTGGAACTGTAATTTTGTTATGCTAACCACTGCTGCATACAGCTGTACTTAAAGAACAGGTGTTTTTTTAGTTTTCATTGGATGCCATCTGTTTCTGGCTAGTTTTGGTCAAAATGTTTAGGGCGCTTAGGCTTGGTGATGTTTATAGCCATTACTAGATACTTAAAGCTTCTGGGTTCCTTTTGTTTTTTTGTTCCAGACCATCTGCTTCGACTTGGCCATCACCCATGTTTAAAATAAAATACATTTATTGTGTCTATAGTGGTTGTTTTTATGCAGCAGGAATACACACAGAACCCAGCAGCTAGTGACTCCGGTTCTCAGGTTCAAAGACCCTTATTAACAGCCTTGACGGAATGATTTGTGCATTAAAGCTTGTCTGTTCAACTGTCATTGGGTTCTGAAAAACGGCAAAAACATGTTTTTAGGGTCTGCATTTTGTCAAGAATGAACATTACTTTGAATACTTATTATACTGACCTCATTCTTGCCTGTGTTTTGTCACTTTATACACAGCCTTCGTATTCATCCTTTCTTGATGAACAGCATCAGGATGTTGTGAGTTATCCTTTAGGACACTTGGGCAGCTCCAGATCAGATCGCAGCAGCAACAGGAATGACAGGAATCGCAGTCAGAATAACCGTGACCGCTATCGCAACAATAGCAGCAACAACAATCGGTCGCAAAGCAACAGGGGTCCTGCAAACCAGGGTCCGGGAATCTTGGGTGCTAAACCTGGAGATCGTGCAATTCCAGAATTGCCAGCAAACCCTTTGCAAGTTCCAGGTCTGTTGTTGCAAACTGCCTTTGATCAATCATGAATTCCATGTTTTATATTCCATATTTTGCATTTTCCTTAAATGCAAGTTCAACCATGAAGATTGCCTGCAAACACCGCAGTGATATTGTTTCTTCCGCAAGAGTTAAGGAACCTTCTCTAATGCCGGTGGTTGCATAAACAGGTTCTGTGTTTTTTTTCTCGAAATCTAAGTGTGAAGTCTGTTACAGTGTGGTGTACACTGTGTTAATGGTAAAATCATTGGCCTGCAAAACAGTGGAAGCGTCATTCATGCGCTTTGTACCTTGCTTAGAAGTTTATACAACTTGTTGAGAATTTACTTGCCCCAAAGACATTCCCTTGCATAATGCCAATCCTGTGCATACACCTTACATACCTCCTGTGCAACAACTAGAAAAGTCAAACCTTTATCACCTTTTGAAATCCCTGTGTTTCTTCTTGTGTCTTATACATGTACTTAAATTTATCTGTTGTGGTTTTGTTGTTGCTGCAAATACCTTTGGCAAATGACCTTTGCTTTTCTTGATGCATCCGGTGAATAAAGATGTGCCAAGAACTCTGCCATGGAAGAGTTTGAACTCAACACTTGAACAAATAATTATTACATTTTATAGGCTTATTTCAAGCCTATAAAGTCAGCAGACTGTGCAAAGACTTCGTCAACTTTGTGCTTGCATTGTGAATGCAAGATTTACAGGATGCCTATTTCTGTTGGCATAACAAAATATTCTTCTGTGATCATGTCTATGTGATGGTCCTCTATTAGCCTCATCGTGATGTCATTTGAACTTAGTAGTGACACATCTTACCTGTAAGTTGGGTGAATAGTTATTTCTTTTGCAAACTGTAGCAAACACTGGAGAATACTTCAATGAGAATGCACCTTTTTAACTTAGCCTATATTTCTTAGCAAAATAGCACTATAAACTCTTGCAATTCTTAACGATGACACCATGTATACAAGTACTGAACCAGATCATGGATCACCCTAACTGTATCTGAAATTTGGATTCTAAGTTATCACTATCTCAATGTTAGGTTTCTAATGCAAGTTTGTCAACAACATATGTTTCCCTCTTGAGAATACACAACAGTGTGTTCATCTTTGACTGCCTTTGGCTTCAAGTGTTCTTGACTCATAGCATCAACAACATTTTCCATACCTCATTTTCAGCAAAAAGACATGCACTCAAGGGATCAAATTGCTTCAATGACAGATGGTCAAATTGCAAACTTTGCATCTATTAAGAGACAACTAACAGTGAAGCCTACACCCTGATTCTGCCAAGGCATTTAATTGCATGGGAGTTTTGTAATTCTGGTTTGCAAATACCTAGATAAGTGACAGTTTTCTATCAAAGATCTGACAGAGCAGACACCAGACTAGCAAATTTTTGGAGATGAACTATTACTGAGCCCAGATTGCTCTGTACAGACTCCTCTTAAACATCTGCATCTTACATTCAGCATATCCTTGATTCAATGTTACATAAGTCTACCACAAGATTCTTCTCTGATTCCATTTGTCTACTTGACGTATTGGAAAAAAACTTAGAAAACATAGTACTGTTGAAACTGAGTTGTGCAATGTGATCCTTGTGTCTTCTTGGCACACTTATGTTCGCTTATGGCAAAAAAAGCTTGTTCTTTAAGTTTCATTTGGATCCCAAATTGAGCAGCAGTCTTTGCGTTGTCTTTTTGGAATGGTGTCAGTGATTAAAGAAGTGTTTTTGACAAGCCTTGTACAGTAGCAGCCTTGAGAAAAGCATACATTGAGCATAAAGCAATAACAAACCTACAAAATTATGCCAGTTGATATTTAGGTGGTTTTGGAGCAAGTGTAACAGGTTGGCAGTGCTGCTGGAGGAGTGCAGCCATATGGAAAATGAATTTATGCACCTTAAGTGCGATTCAAGATTCACTGATTGTTTGTAGGATTGGGTTAGACTATAGCAGTCGTCCTACAGTTGTCAGATCTAGTGCACAATAATAATATTATGAGTACTTCGCCAGCAACCAAAGGTGCTTGTTAGCGATAATCATTCACAAACTGCCAGTCACTACCATTTTCGATCACTGGTCTCATTGGTGTGAAGAAGGGAAGTGCTGTCATCCAGATAAGTTACCATCCAATAAATGAGTGCTATCACAGGCGCTTAACTTATCCACTTAATAGGTATTTCGTCAGTAGATACTGGCTACCCTAATAGTAACTTGTGCCAGGGGTGTGTATTTACCTTATTACGGGAAATTTTCGCGACATGTTAATTTCGCGATTTTGAGGTTCGCATATTTCGCGACACCTTAATTTCGCAATTTTGCGAAAATTTTGCATTTTGACTCACTTTAATTTCGCGTTTTTGAGTGAGACGCACTCAAGGAGCCAGTAAATGGACAGTTTGAGGATTGTACAAAAGAAGTGGTACCTGGAGTAGAGACGGAAAGCAGTAGCGATGGAGAGGACCAGAACATTACCACAGAATAGCTCAAAATGATTGTTATAAACGTGTTAGGGTTTAGGTTTAGGGTTAGGGTAACGTGTCGCGAAAATTTCATGTAATAAGGTACATAGCTACTCGTTTATTTGGCATATTTCGGGCTTGATAAATCCCTCTTTATCTTCAAGCGAAGATGTGTGTACGCCTGAGAATTTGAAATACTTTTGATTTTTTTCTCTCAACACTCGTGGAAAGTCGCCGAAGAATATCAAAAAGAGAATTCATGACAATAACACCCGTAAATTTAAAGTCATTTTAGTGGTGGATAGCTGATAAAAAAAAAATTGATGTCTATCGACATGAATGCCCATAAAAGATTGAAAAGATGCCATTAAAGCCAAAACACCCAACCTTAACAAAAGTGGCAGGTAAGTTGTTACAATCACCTTGGATCAATAGGCCATTTTCGAAATATCAATGCTCAGCTTGATAGTGAGGGCGAAAACAATAGAAACTCGTTGGAATGAATGTGAAAAATATTTACATGTCATCCACTTTCCTTTGTCTTTGTGCTCTAAACCACTCTTTCAAGCTGAATTTTAATTGTCGAAAAAGGCCTATTTCTAACAAAAATGGAGCTTTTTCACACTTTGCTATATTAATTCCACCCTAGGACAACTTCACTTACAATTACAAAGACTGGCTGATTATTTACAAACAAAAAGTAAACCTTATAGACCTAACTAAAAAAAACTACAAAAATTAAAAGAAGCCACTAAAATGTGCAGAGCATATGCAGAGCATTACGCATAACTTACTTTCTCTTTACAGACAAAAGAGGTTACATAAGGTTTTTTAGTTACTTTGGTACATTTAACCAGGTGTTTCTCAACAGTGTCAAGCTCATTGAAATTGGCTGTAGTGAAGAAAACAAAGAAATGTAGACTATTCATAAAATGTTCTGATGACTTTTTAACATAGAGTTCTTCCTTTTTCATTTTGTTTTGCATTTCAAGAGCAGTACAAAATACAAGTATAATTAACTGTCCAGCAAGCAGTTTCAAAGCATTCTCTAAGGATTTTTTTGTATGGATCTAAGAAGGGGTGACATTCACTCTGAACCTTTGGTAGGATGATCAATCTGTGTCCCTGCCGATGTTGTGCAAAATACCGAGATGATCTCTAGGTATGATGGACAAAGTACAAAATAAAGAAGGATACATGTGGCACATATCTACCAGGGATATTCACCGTACAAAGCAGGCTATAAAGTTGAGGTGTTGAGTTCAAATTCTTCATTCAAAACTAATAAATTGTTGTGTGTACATGTCTCTTTGATACTGTGTGTCTAGATTCTAGCAGGGTCATTGCTTACATGTATGCAGTTTGTTCTTTCTTCTCAAGTTGTTAAATCATCTGTGTCTTGTGAGAAATGTTTTGTTTATTGAAACTAATGTATGGTTGCATGATGCAGCATTAGGAATGGGAGGAACTGGACTGGGGACAGGTCTGACAGCCCAGTTGGCACAACAACAGCAGCAGCTAATGGCCATGGTGCAGACTCAGTCACTACTGGCAGCCATGCAAGCACAGGCAAATGCCAATGCTCAAGCTCAGGTGCAAGCCAGGGTGAAGCCCAACATGGCCTCTCCAATGGGACTGCTACCGACCCCTCTGATACCAAGGAATCAATCGAGAGACATGCAGCGGCAAGGTCGCAAACGCGGCAGGGATGACAGTTTTGGCAGAGGAGGGAACTATGGAAACAAGAGGGAGCGTTTTGATAACAACCGCAGACAACAAGGAGGTAACCAACGAAATAACCAACAACAGAACAGAGGCCGACAAAACCAGCAGAATCAACAAGCCAAGAAGACTGTAATACCTGAAAAGGTGAAGGAAGAGAAAAAGGAAGTTAATGAGGATGGAGAGAAGGTTAAGGAAGAGGAGGAAGAAGATGAACAAGAAGAAACTGCTCAAGGTACAACATCGTAATATTTGAGGAGCTCTTAGACCCCTGGCGTTGTTGGAAATTATTTGGAGATCATTTGGAGATCATTTCTCCTGAGCATCACATCTGTGTGTTACAGGGTTCGTACGCGTCTTGAAAACCCTTGTAAATCCTTGAATTTTGAGAGTACATTTTCAAGGCCTTGAAAGTCTTTAAAAATCTCTGCTCTGAGAAGGGAAAGGTTTATGTATAAATGTTATTCAAATATGGAAATATGAGTGCTAATAATTTTATGAAAAGGGTCCATCGTTATCAAAAATCTTGTTTTAATGACTACTTACAATGTAATAACCAATAGTGAGCCTGAGGTCTTTACAGCAAAATCTCAAACTGAGGCCTTGCGGTATCACTCTGTCAATTCAGCTAGGCCGATATTTGAAATTTTGCAGTAATGATCAAATGGTCAAGGTTATTAAGTTGTTTATTATATGGCTTACAAAATTTGCATAATCCATAATCGGCATGTGGGCATTACAGGAGAATAATGCCTAGCACTTAGCTGCTGTGTGTGTTATATCGGCCAGAAACAGTGGCCATATAATAATGATTAACAATTAGACCGAATGGGCTGTTGACCTGTGGCCCTTGTGGGCAATGGGTCCAATTGTTTTAGTATCACCCAACTAGTCAGACAGAAAAGGCAATAGTAAAGTTAGCAAATGCAAGTTGAAGAAATCTTCATTTGGGAATTTAATGAAAGAAAATGTCATGCTTTTCGCTACTCAAGGACTGCATTAATTAAAATGCAGTATTTGCATTAGTCCACTAGTTGGGTGATACTAATAATAGTTATTTACAGAATCGGTGTTTGGTGGAAACATCTGCGTTAAAGTTTAAGCATTTATCTTGTTTTTGTCAATTACAGAGCATAGTGACTTTTTGTTAAGACTTAGAGGGCTTGATTTTCCTTGATAAGTTCAGTTTCATGGTTGCAAAACAATTGGGAAAGTGATGAGATTTAAGTTTTCGATCTTTGGCCTTTATTTTTCAATTTTTTGTGGGTTTGTCTGAAGGTCATCTTGAAGCTTTTGTCTTCTGCACCACACAAAAGAAAACTAATGCATTACGAGAAACTGCAATGATTTCATGTGAGAATGTGTCACAGTTACACAAGCAACTTAAGCAATGGGAGAGAAGCTGGAAGGGCTTTAACTAGGGAGAAATATGACTAAGGAGTGATTGCAGGAAAAAAAGTGGCAAAGTTAAATGGAGATACAGTTGATAGCAACATTCATTTGTCTGGTGTACAATTATTTCTGTAGGTGATGAAGAAACTGAGGAAGCTAATTCCTCACAAGAGGAAGAGAAACCAGTGAAAGAAGTTAATGAAAGCAAACCTGATGTTGAATTTAATGACCGTCCTTTGCCAAAGGCAGTCAACTTCATTGGAGAGGATGTTGACGCTTTGATGATTTCTCTGTTTGACAAGAAAAGGGCCAAATACATCTGCCAGCAGTGCAAGATCATTTGCAATATACCCACGGTATGTAAGTAGGAAAGGGAGAAGTGGTCCTCACGCTTGACTGGACAATTAAAGGCGCATTTACACGACATAGGAAAATGGCACAGCTCTGATAAAAAGTGGAACGGTTCCAATCATCTCTGTAAAAAAAAATATGAACTTTTATCCGTTCCGCTACAGGACCATAGGTGCCTATGGTCCCGTCGCAGAATGGATAAAACTTCATTGTTTCTTTACAAAAATGGTTCGTGGAACTTGCCTCTGTCATGTAAGTGCACCTTAAAACAATAATTATTGTCCCTTATAAAATTAATGTAGACACATGCGTCTTAAATTAGATTCTAACTCGTGACCTCTGGGAGTTGCACTTACATGTATCTGGACAGTTTAAGCAAATGTCTCTTATAAACATCTGAAAAATTCAGTATGTATGTAGTTGCTGTGCACTGTAATTGAGCAGAGAAAGGCTTGTATTATGACCCTTCAAGCTAAAGATTGCAGGCATAACCATGCAATGGTGCTTTTCAGTTGCATGTGTTCCTTTTGTCAAATTAAGGTGCAGTATATTGCACATTTTCCCTTTATTTGTATCAGTTACATGACCGATAAACACCTAGTTACTACATATAACTTACGTATTATTGTGCTAATGTTTCTCAGAGTTTTCACAAGCATCTTCTTGGAAAGAGACATGCTCGGACTATATTGGAAAAGCAAGGAAAAGAACTTGATGTCGAAGAGTTCAAAAATTTTTCTATGGTAAGAGAATGGAATATATCACATTCCAAAATTTAAACTTAAGCTTTCTTGTTCTCTTTAGCAAAGTGCGTTTGTTTTGAATTGTAAAAGGCACGAGTGTCTGATTTCAGAGGTGGGTTGGCACTCTTACTTGTGCCCCATGTTTTCTGGACTTAAAAATGTGTGCCAGTGATAGAATGCTGGACAGGGGACCTTGCAATACTCTAGTTTCCAATCGGACTGTTTTGCAGGGAGAAACAATTCTCAAACTTCCCAAAAATGTCAGCCAAAGATGTGAAGCAACTCACTAGATACATGTACTAGATTTCAAATGTTTTGTAGATAAGTGGTAGTATTTAGGAGTGAACATTAATTTATACTGTCGTTATCTGACAATGTTAGGGAATTACTCCTGTGAAGAATTCAGAGGAGGACACCATTTCATCAGAGACGAGATCAGAGGAAAAAGGCAAAGAGGAAGTGCCTCAGTTGTCCAGTCCGTCCTCCCAGCAGTCCAGCTCAGATGTTGAGATGCATGTAAATGCAGACTTTGTCAAGTACACCTGTGATACAAGGAAAACAGCCAAGAAGGAAGGGAACATCATCACCATCTCATCTGTCACAGAGTCGCGTGTCAAGATTGATGGTTTCACCAGTGGAAGAAACATGTTAGGTAATGCTGGGGTGTTTTGGGGTTTCATTATACACAATGACAAGAGAATATTTTTGCATTTGGTCAATTGTTAGTAGATTTCTGTATCTGGAGCTTTCTCAGGGAAAAGGGGGTATGGTCACTGTGGTAGTTGATAAACAACTGTCTTTGTGTATCACCCAATTTCATGCTCAGAATGTTCAATCATCTTGATTTGAAAACTTTTGTGGGGGGTGGGGGGGTGGAGTTGCCCCCAGACCTCCTTAGAGGAAAGTATTCTTTGTGACTTGATTGTGATAGGGTGGGGTATCTTACATTGTTTGAGTATTTGTCACAGAATCATTATATTGCTGGTTTTCACTCACGTTATCAACAGCCATGTTTTTCAACAAAAACAAAAGGAAGCATTTGCATAATAATAGAGTTAAATTCCCGGAGGATTTGTCGGGGCACCAACATGGCCGTCTTACTTTGTTTAGGGGCACCAACATGGCGGTCGCGATGTCATGTGAAAACCGAGAATGACATCAACAATGACTCTTAATTCGGGATACCAAATAATGGAGTAACCATCGTAAGCAAGTTACCGTAAACACCGGCGTATAAGCTGCACCTTTTTGCTCAAAATTTTCGGATCAAATCGGGGATGCGGCTTATCTGCGAGAACATCTAGACACCATGCCGTAAATTTGCATATTATTAACTAGTTTAGTGAAAATTCTTAAGTCTGTATAGACCTGTGCAGCAAATTAATAAGAACTTCATAAAACAATACCACATTACGCATTGATCATTGCTTTTGCAAGGTTGGTGGCTCCTAAAAGAGCGGTTTTTGTTTGAGCTTACACAGTGATTAAACCTTCTTCGTTAAAAGATCTTTTAACCAGTTTAACATTGCCTTTCTTGAGCAGGTGAACTTCACTCGGCAGGGAATCTCCATTCCACCACAAAGTTGTTTACAATGTCGATGATAGCCGCTCACTTCGACCATAGTTAGTAGGGTAACTACTTGGTGTAGTTACCCTTAGTAGTAACTACTAACTATGCTTCGACAGAACATAGTTAGTGGTATGGACAGAACGATATCGATCCACCACAAGCGAGAATGCCTGGTTACTAAGCTAAAACGACCCGAAATGTTTGTCAGGTGTTGTTGCATGTAAATTCTAATGAGAAATGGACAGGAATGAAAAATACTGTATTAAAACATGATTAAAAATGCCAGAGAAAGATCAAATTTATGTCCTAGTCGGATTTTCATACTATTGGAGAGTCAAAATTATAGGTAAGAGTTTGAGTATTCCCTGTTTTAAATGTTAGTGAGTTAATACGCGGGTTGACATGTGCAAGAAACTTGAAGAAACAGTGCATTTACATGTAAGACATCTTTGTCAAGACTCATCTTTTTCGTTCAAAATTTTTTTTCCAAAATCTAAGTTGCTAAACTCGGGGTGCGGCTTATCTGCGAGTGCAGCTTATACGCCGGTGTTTACGGTATAATGTTTTGGGCTTGGTATTGTTTTCTGGTCTCATTTTATGTACAGTAATCTTTGTCAGGAGGTATTTATCATGATGAAGTGAAAATCCAATCGACAGATTAACGACCAGTGACCACATCTGTTACTCTCGGTGAATGTTCTGTGTGTCCTGTAGTATTCCAAGAGCAAGTGTGATGATACTCCTTGAAGCTTTTTGGACATTATATGTGACCCTATTTGGGAAAAGGGGGATTAAGGTGAATTTAGAAAACAACGTTTTAACGCGTTTAATCGCGTTCGTCGAAACGCGTGGAAACGCATTTTTTGTGCGTTTAAACAGATTTTTAACGCGTTTAAACAAACGGCTCTGTTGCGCTTCAATTACTGCATTTCGTATGCTGAAAAGTACGCTAATTTAGTTGTATTTGAATGAATAAATTACCTGTTCTATTATATGAAATGCGGAGATTAGGGTGCATGTCTTCCAACCCACTGTGTCAAAATGATCAATTCATCAGCAAACTTACCTTTTGCCTTTCCTTTTTACATTGCAGTAAGAATCACATTCCGTCTATAATAATTTACTATCCTTTTTTCTGTGAGCGCCTCATGCGCACCGACTTTAGCCCACTTGCAGTGCACGAATCTCGTGCTATCAATAACGGCAACCAGACAATTAGCACACGCAGGAAAGAAGATTCGGTTTTCGAGTCTTCCTAAGAATGGAGCAAGCAGTCGCATTTGAGCCTACGGATTCTGCAGAAAAGAGCCAACGATATTGCTCAAAGAAACGCGAACCACTGAACGACGCTTCAAAAATGTTTCCATTAGCGCATCAGGTTTCACCAAGAGGCTGGTCAATCATTTGTCTCAAGCTTGTTTTAATATTTTTAAACTCTTTAAAATTTTCACATTCTCCTCCTTCGTGTTTTCCTCTTCGGAATTTTTGGCGACAAAAAGAGCGCGTCGCCAGAATGATGCAGAATCGAAGTGATGACGCCGCTAGCCTTCGAAATGTGTCATATGTTATCACTCAAGTAGACTGGTCACGATGTCGTGACGCTCGCCCTGCAACAACTGAAAAATCAGGTTTTCGCCCCATAGCGACGAAAAAATTGGATTGTTTGTACCATTATTGATAATGCCTCGAGAAAATAGAAATCACAGAAAACAGGCTGTCAACATTTAACCACCTTCAGAAGGACGTAATTCAAAGAATGAGCGAATCACATAAACAATTCATCGAAATGTGACAAAGTAAACATCGCATTGACTTGACCAAATACTTCTGGGTTGTGTAATTCTCTCCATTGTTATCGTGGGGAAACAGAAACCTAAATGTCCAGTTGCGAGAGAAGTAGGGAGCGATTCAGTGAAACTGGGAACGTTTTTAGATTCGCGAACATTTGGTAGTATCGCAAGTATTTACCGGTTTTTCTGATCAGCGAATTGATTTTTTCGGAACTTCCTTGGTGTTCACGAACAGGCTTTCCATCGGATAGTCTTAATTTATTTGTTACGGATTCTTTCAGTTGTCGCTATAATAATATAATTATTGTGGGACTGTGGGAGAAGTAGCGAACGATTTAACGAAAGCAAGAGCCTTTTTTCGCTATCTTTATGACCGGTACCTTCCGGTGTGATTAATGGCTCGAAGTTGAAGCTTTGGCCGAGGACGCTGAATATATCTGCTCTCGTTCGCTCATGAAATAGGTTTCCTCTGCCAACTGCAAATCACCCGCGAATGTTTCGGGAAGGTTGGATGGGTTCAGAGAAGTATGATCCATTTCTTTCAAAGCTTTGCTTTTTTTGTTATTTCAGAGGTTTGAAAGCGCTATCATATTGTTGCAAGTTATCGTGCTTGTGTCTTGGCGCTTCACTATCTGCCTATTCAACCCCTTTTCATTATCGCAAATCATAAACAAACAGGAAATTAAACAAACTGATGTCTCCTTTTGACAAGTACTAAATGACGAAAAAGTCTAAAATCTCGGAAGGTTGCGTGACTGATCGTGACAAATATGTAGATCAGTTTATTTCTTTTGAGCAGTAAACAGCGAGTCATCGATCAATTTCTTTTCTAATGGCTTGAACTTAACACTTTAAATGCAGCTTTAGTTGAGCCCTGTCATGATGGTACGAGTTGTTTTATCGTCGTTCGGTTACTTGGGCCTTGGTCGTCGCCGGGGTCGTAGCTCAGAGTCGGAAGACAGCCGCTATGTCAACTGCCTTGATCAAACATGAATAAAGGAAAAATGGTAGTAAGTTTTGCATGTGAAGAATGCCTCAGCTGGTAACCCCAATGCAGAATTTTATTTGATTGATTTATAAGTGTTTGCGACTCTACTAAGACCAACATGAACAGCATTCAACAATCAACGTTATGTTGTACATTTCTAAAACAGGATCGCACATGACAAGAGAAACCTACTGACGACCCTCGCTAATCACAGGGTACACATCAAAGCAAACTTGTGCTTAACACCATCTTGAAAATTCATTTGTACATTCCTCACTTCATTTGAAACAAATTTCTATTGTTTATGCTCATGATTTACCGTTAGAGTCGCTAAGTAAGTGTTTTGTTTTTTCCTCAGAGAACGCCGCCAATTTAGGCATGTTTAGGTTGGACTTATTCGCATTTCTTCTCTTTTCCGAGTACTTGCAGCGACTAAAACAATCAAGATTTCGATGGTTTGTCGAGCTGCATTGTTTAAATAAATCACAGTTAACCCCAGATGACACCCAATAATAATATTATAGCAAGCAGCCATTTAATTATGCGCTCACTTGAGGTAAATTAACAGCGTTTAAACGCGTCATTTGTGTAAAGCTTTTCCGACATGAAATCTTACGCACGCGTTTTTTTCGCGTTTAAACGTTGTTTAAATGCGTTTAAACGGTGTTTTAACGCGTTTGCGTTTAAAACGATACAAAACGCGTTTTTTTGTTATTCACCTTAATCCCCCTTTTCCTAAATAAGGTCACATATAGTATCAAATGAAAAAAAGGAAGTCTCAGTTGTAGCAGCACATTCTCCTCAGAAGCTAAGTCATTGCTGATCATAGCTTTGTTTAAGTGCTGTTTTCTTTGTACTGTATATCAGGTTGTGAGTTTGTCAAAGCAGTGTCTGGGTTCAACTGTCGCCTTTGCAAGAGCTTTATCCGCTGTGGGGTTGATGTGATCCAGCACATCAAGGGAAAGAAACATCAAATTAAGTACAATGTAAGTAACACATTCAAAAGCCATTCTTGACAGCAACAGCATTGCCATTCTGCTATTTTCAACGCTTACGTAGAGTTCATGGTGAAGAAATTGTGAGCCCTTTCGAAATTTTTCACAAGTGGTTGTTAAAGCAGCAAAGTTAAACAGCGATTAACGGTTAATCAATTAATTATTATTTAATATGTAATTTTTAATTAAATTTATTATCAATTATCATAATTATTATAGTCAATTATATATATATATAATTATTATACTCAATTAATTATCAATTAATTACAGCGATTAAACGGTTGAAAGAGGGTGGCAAACGGGTTCAGCCTTGCTGTTCAACAAAATCGAACGGATGTTGAAGCAAATGTTTTAAAAAGCCGTTTGCCCAGGCCTTTTCTTTGTAACCTACCTCATTTTGTTGCACAGTTTGTTTAAGCCGTGGCTACACGAGCAAGTTTTTGCTCACACCGGTGATGCAATTTTTTTTTCAAATTTTGTTGTCGCCTGGGCGCGAGGGTGGCTACAATAGACCTCTTTAGCTTGTACATTTTGTTTTCCCATTTCAGACCACGTGATCTTACTCTAGGGAAAACTTTCTTTCAAATGTCATCCTATGCACGTGAATATGCACGCATAACTTATGAAAAAACAAAAGGAAAATTCCCTTGAGAACATCACGTGGTCTGAAATGGGAAAACAAAACGGACAAGCTAAAGAGGTCTATTGTGATAAATTTTGACAACAAATAATGATGGCCGCGCGAATCGCATACTTCAAGAGACCTGGGTACCATAGACAAACACTCCTTTAATTTCATTGGCTAAATTCTCTTTAGTCGCGTCGCGAGCGCGGGCAAAACGTTGCAGGGTGGGTACACGGGCAACTCTCTCTGGCGACTTTTTTCTTGCAATTTTTTCACCTGTCGCGTCGCCAGTCCAAGGGTGGCTACACGTGTGATTTTCATCAGGCACTGGGCTGATGACGGGGCAAAATTTGAAAAAATCCAATCACCAGCGCGAGCAAAAAATCGCTCGTGTAGCCGCGGCTTTTACTCGTTTTTATTATGAGGACTGAAACTTGTGTTTCCTCCATTCCCTTAAGACATACATCAAAGAACATCCCCAATATGAAGAACTACAGCTGAAAAGGAATAAAGAACTGGAATCTGTATTGGAGCCTAAAGAAGGGGAGGAAGTGTTGTTGTTTGAAGTTCTTGATAAGGACTTAAAAACAGTTGCTTCGAAGCCCAAAAGTCGCCGTAAAGAGTCACAAACCGAGGAGGTATAGTATCTGGTTGTTCTTGAAAGTAACTTGATATCTGGCATCTCTCTCCCTGCTCAGAATTAACCCGAAATCTTAATCTTATCTTACCGAACTCACAAGTACACTACTAATCAGAGAAACTGCAAATCATTCAAGTGGTATGTTGGCTTTGATGAGAGGGGAGAAATAACACTCTGGGAGCAGTGTAGATAACCAACAAATGACGTCAAGTCCAGATAACAGGGAGCTTAAGATCTTCAACGTGAAATCACTAAATTGTAGGTTTTGACGACAACGTGAGCATGCAACAGAGAATCTTTCATTCTCTATTTTCAGTCTGAAACCGCTCGTACCAATTTATTTTTAGGATACTTCGCCCACATTTTACGAAGTGAACGAGATGGAATAATCGCGAAAGACTTTTAGTAGAGCGAAGTTCTATTTTGAGGTGACGTTTTTGTCGAAGTTGCCGTCGTAGATCTTAAGTTCCCTAACTAAGCGAAGGCGGCGAAACGTCACCCGAAATATAGTTTTGCTCTATGGTAAGTTCTTCACGATTTTTCCTTTTCGTTCACATCACACAATGTGGGCGAAGTATCCTACATGTAAGTATGAATTGGTACGAGCGGTTTCTTGGTAAAATTAGAGATTGAAAGGTTCACATTTGTTTGTCCACGTTGTCTTGGGTGATTTCACATCGTTGTTATACAGGATACCGCAAAAGTATGTGCTAAGATGCGAAGCACACGTGCATCACGATCATTTGTCCTGTTTTCACAAATGATATTCTTTTTTTGTGACGTTGTGGTTGTCTTTGTCGTCGTCATTTTCTAAACTCCCAATTGAAGGGGGAGGGGGGGGGGGGGAAGAACATCGGTGAAAGGCGAGTGCTCTCATAACTGCTCCAACCCTGCTCTGGGGTTGAGGATGTATTGAAAATTATTTTACTTTTAGGTGATGATGAACTTTATTAATTTTATTGGTGAAATTAATTTAAGTGTCAAGTGTGTTTAGCGCTGAGGCGCTACTCGGGACAACAGAGAAGTCAATTCAAAAATCATAGGCACTCTCTTGCTTTGTCGTTAGGTGCAGATAACCAAGTTTGTGATAGCGTCATCGGAGGAAGCTGAGCAGATACACTGTGAACCAACCGATCTGGATGTTGACATGGATGGTCTTGATCAGGTTAACGACGACTCATTCCTGGCAGACGAAAGTGTTGAGGAACAAAAGGGAATTGTTTCCACAACAGAGGAGGAAGACAACAACCTGTACGATCCAGCAGAAATCACGGCTGTTGATGATTTGCTGGAAACTGAGCCGGAAATGGAAACGGAAACGGAACCGACACTGGAACCAACACCAGCGCAGCCTGAGGTCAGTGGAATTTGCCTTAATCTTATTTTCAGAAAGATCCTAACGATCAACGATCAGTCACTTGTACTTTCCTTAAGGGGGGTGGCTCTTGACTATCAAACCGTTGCTATGGACTCCTTCAAATAGTCAATTCTCAAGTACCTTTAACTCTACAGTTATTCTTTTTCACCAAATGTGTTCTATTTAACATTTCTTTATCTGGTTCGACTCACAACCATATTTGGTAAATCACATGACCAAAATAGAAAATGCCTAAAAGCTCAGCGAGTTGACTGTTTTTCACAACTTTTTAACGCAACAGTATGAGAACCTTGTAACAAAAAATCTGTAGCATGGATTTTAAAAAAAATTATGATGTTACAAGGCTCTCATTTGATACACTTTTCAAAATATCGGTTCCATTTTTTGTTCAAATAGAAATTCCATGCTATAGTTTATGAAAAATGATGGGACAGTTCTTATCTGGTGAAAAGACTGCCTCTTCCCTTTCGTTTTCTGAGAGTTTTCACGTTTTTCATTGAAACTCACGGCAGAGGACTGGGACTAGTTGCGCGTGCACCTTCTGATTGAAGTGATGTCAGATTGCCATTGAAAAAGTTACTTCAAAGAACCATCCATATAACCTTTTTGTAGGGCTTTTGACTAAAAAGCTTTCTTAGCAACCATTGTCTTCCTGTAGTTTAAGTGCCAACCCCTTGATGATGATGATGATGGTATTATTATTATTATTATTATTATTATTATTATTATTATTATTATTATTATTATTATTATTATTATTATTATTATTATTATTATTATTATAATGGACAGGGACAATGTACAGGAATCAAGTCAACTAATCAAATCGTAGAGTGGCTTAAAGTAAAGTACAGTAAAGTAAAGTATATTTAACGTCGATAACTCGTAACAGTAATTCAACTGACAAACCTGAGGTCGACGGTGCGCTCATTTTACTCCCCCCCTCTCCATCAGCGCTCCGCTTTACGGGTATTTAAAGCTACTTAGCTACACGGAAAAGAAAGAAGTCGAAACAAGGATGCGAGATCCGGGAATCGAACTCAGGACCACTTGCACCAAGGCCGCGTACAAAACCGACTGTGCCATCCTTGCTTTTTGAGGAGAGGGGAAAACCTCTCAAAGCAGAGTAGAGAACCAACAAACTCAACCAAAATGTGACGCCAAGGCTGGAAATCAAACCCCGGTCACATTGGTGAGAGGCGAGTGCAGGGGTTGAGGGCTAATCACTGCGCCACCCCTGCTCCCAAGCGATGTAAGAGGAAGGGTTTGCATACCTTTTCACTTACGGTTACATCGTTGCTTCTCGTCGACCCGTTAAAATTGAGTTTTGAGTTTGAGTTTGAATGAGGCTCCAGCACTTGGATAAGTAGCCTGACTTCTGGCTGTTATACACAATTGTGGTATCATTTACACAGTAGCCCTTCAAGCTAATCCTGCCAAGCCGTCCACATGCTGGACTGGAAAGGCCAGACCACAACACCGGGAGCTCTGTTCCCCCATCCCCCCCCCCCCCCCCTGAATAGTTTGTGGGATCTTTTTACGGCCCACAGAGTTAATGAACAAGGGCTCTGAAACGGGACATCCGGCTTATCGTCCTTATCCAAGAAGACTCGAAAGTCTAACCATTTGCGGGTGTAATTACAAAGGCAGCACTTTCTCTTCAGTTATTTAAAGACCCTGAGTGTTGGTCCGGTCGGGGTTCGAACCCGCGACCTCCCGCATGGAAGTCCAGTGCACTGTCGATTGAGCCAACTAGTCGTTTGAAAACGTTTATCTGCATTATTCTTCTCCTCC